>JAWZYU010000002.1:118350513-118689513 GCA_038380435.1 Ryuthela nishihirai | reverse complement strand
AAAAAAAGGGCTAAATGGCTAGGTTACAAAAAGCCTAGAGAAGGTTCTTGGAAGGTGGAGATGCACTGGAGAGCTATTAGTAGACAGATGGGCCACGGCTTAAACTTCCCATCCGACGGACGGCGGTCTTTCTAAGCCCACCGGTGTCTCCTACTGACCGAGGGCAGGACGGGGAGTTTTGCGGATATTAAATCCCTGGAACCTGGGAACTGCAGATTATGAGCCTGGCCGGCTACCGACTGGGCCACCTCCACCCCACGAGAGATTATGAGCAAGTCCGGATCTAGAAAAAAATAGGCAAGTTACGCAATAGATCCGGGGAAAGGTTATGGGGAGGAGAAAGAGACTGGATTTTTTAACACTTTTATAATTTTATTTCCATTGCTGTATAACATTTTCCGCTTCGGTTTAGAGGTTTTCAAAAAATTTCTTGAAAACTGCGTGAAATATGCACAAGTTATGATTTGTGGTCTCCATTACCCTTACTAGCGGGGCTGGGCGGGGGTGGCTCAGTCGGTAGCGCGCCAGGCCCGTAATCTGTAGTTCCCAGGTTCGACTCCCAGCTGGGTCAGCGTTGAGATTTATCTCCGCAAAATTCCCCGCCCTGCCCACGGTCAGTAGGGGACACCGATGGGCTTGGAAAGGCCGCCGTCCGTCGGATGGGACGTTAAGCCGTGGCCCCTTGTGCGGGAGAGCCATACCCTGTGCACGTTAAAGAACACGCTGGATGGCCTTGACGGGAGGCTACCATCTGTCTCCCAACAGCTGTTCCAGTGGGTCCCCTCCCCCAACCTTCTCTGAGCCTTCGGGGTCCATGTGACTTGGCCATTTAGCCCATGATGTGCAAAAAAGTGCCGCTCAGAGGTGAAACATCCCAACCCTTACTAACGTTTTCAAAGAAAAATGGGCTGAATGGACCATGGCGAAGGCCACCTCGATACAACAGGCCAACACGCTGCAGAATCAGAAGACCTGATTTTTACAAACATAGCGGTATTATTTATATCAATAGTTCTAATAATTCAACTGGTAGTTATTTATTTTTTTTAAAATTTGATAATTTATTTTTTTGCATTCTCAAATATTTTAATAAAATCATAATGAATAAATTATTTTCTTTTAACTGGTTTGAGAATAAATGGCTTTAATTTAAATTTTAAACAAATTAAAATAATTTCATATTTATACATAATCAATTTCTCTCTTCCTCCTTTTGTTCAATGCTGTATAGGCCTCGTGTATCAAGTTGGCTTTGCCATGACCCTAGATTCGACCTTGATTATGAGGATGCGCAGTTGAATACTTTAACCGTTGTCATATATCCTAGACTGATTGACAAAGGTAATTGGCCTATGATCTATGAGAACCGTCGAAGCGTCAACTGCGCATGCTCGTAGTCTTTCTATAGTCATCGTAGTTGCCATTCACGCTATGGCATTGTATTTAAAGAGCACAAAACCAAATTCAGTTTTTTGAAATAAATACACTACAATTGTCTATTGACTGAAAAATCCACCATTTTCTGTTTCAATTCGTTGGATTGTTTTAGCTCTAAGCGGCACTTCTTTGCACATAATGAGATGATTCTCATTATGTGCAAAGAATTGAGAATGATTCTCATCTAATGACAATCATTCTCAAAAATGAAACCATAGAAATATTATTTTGAACACAAAAAGGAGATAAATGGAAAGGAGTTTAGTTTCTGTACCGCGAACCAATTGCAGATTTAAGTTTTTTTTTACCTCTCTCCCCTGCGGTATAAAAAAAATAATAATAAATCCCCCTCAAGCAGCTGCTTGCCACAGAGGTTTGACAGGAGCCTGTCAGTTTATTTGCCACAGTAAAAGGTCTGAGAGGATGGCAGGACCTCAACAGAAAAACGACACAAACAGCCATGCCTTACCCGGGGCTCGAACCCAGGTCCCTTAGATCAGTAGCCAAGCGCGCTAACCACTCGGCCTTAAAATATTTAAAAAGACCTTTAATTAATTAATCATTACTGAAATCAATGGAATTTTTATTTAATATAATAAAGTTTTTTATTTAAAAATGGGTAGTAAATATCTAAAAAAAAGTGCACATAATTGAATAACTAACGAGGATTTAGTGCAGCGGTTCTGAAACTTTTTCGAACTCCGATCTCTTTTTAATAATGAAAAATTATGCGGCGCCTCCCCCTGTCCCACGTCGTTTCCATATATGTATTTATTATATATACATTTAATTTAAAACTTCGAGAAATTTTGTAAATACATATTTATTAATTCGTTTAATTTTAATTATAAATAACTTGATAAATAAGTAACAAAAATAAAACCGTTTCTTGTTAAACATATTCTTTATTTTTTTTTCAAAACAAAAATAAATTATTTGTAATGAGTTGTTGGGTTGGGTTGTTTTACCTCTGAGCGGCACTTTTTTGCACACCATGGGCTAAATGACCAGGTCACATGGACCCCGAAGTCTCAGAGAAGGTTGGGGGAGGGGACCCACTGGAACAGCTGTTGAGAGACAGATGGTAGCCTCCCGTCAAGGCCATCCAGCGTGTTCTTTAACGTGCACAGGGTATGGCTCTCCCACACACGGGGCCACGGCTTAACGTCCCATCCGACGGACGTCGGCCTTTCCAAGCCCATCGGTGTCCCCTACTGACCGTGGGCAGGGCGGGGAATTTGGCGGAGATAAATCTCAATGCTGACTCAGATGGAACTCGAACCTGGGAACTACAGATTACGAGCCTGGCGCGCTACCGACTGAGCCACCCCTGCCCCTTTGTAATGAGAAGAGTGGCATTGTTTTACATTTTTGAGAAGCTCTTTAATGTCTGACTTAATAGAAAACATGCATTCGCATGTCTGCTTGTGCATTCAATCTTTGAGATATGTTGTTTTGGTTGATGCGTATAAAGAAAATTCGACCTCACAAAAAATGTTACACAAGAATGTCGACAAAGAAATAACGCACAATTAATTATGACACCTAGTTCCACCGAAATGAAAACAAAAAACTATTCAATAAGTCAGCGATCCCCAATATGTACTCGCGGAGACCCTGAAGGAATCTCGGGGATCACCAGAGCTTCGCGGCGACATCCATACCCTGTGCTTGTTAAAGGGCAGAACCGAGAACATGAGAATTTATTTGCGACCGATATTGGAAACCAATTTATTTACGAACTTGAGAACATCAGGCACGAGCCTGAGGCGCTACCGAATGAAAAAACGCCCAATCCCTATCTCAATGAGAATCGCGATTAAATTTTTTATATTAAAACATAATAAAAAAGTGACAATATGGTTATTTTTATTATATTTTTATTGCAAACTTAGTAATTTATCTTTTTTGTTTATGAAAAATGACATCATTAAAAATTTTAGTTCTGATCGTTTAACTTATTAATCGATTAAATTATTTAATTATTAAATTATTTGTATTGCTGAAATAATTAAGAAATCGATTATATTTCCTACTTTAAATCGTCACTAAAACTGATTTATCACTACATGTATATGCTTTGCAGATCATTTTTATTACAACTATATATATTTTCTTATGTATTGAAGCGTTTCGTTTTTTTTTATTATATTAATGTACGTAAAGCTTATTATGAAACAAATTATCAATTAATCTTTTGGGCAGATGATTACTACCCATTGTTATATATAAAAAATATTATATCAGATACGAGAGTTGTTTATTACAACAGCTTTTTGTTATTCAAATAATATCCTTTTAAATAAATGTTATCTTAGAGTGCTCCTAAAAGTTTAATCCGCAATTGGTTCGCGATACAAAAACGAAACTCCTTTCCATTTATTTCCTTTCTGTGTTCGCAATAACCTCTCTTTGGTTTCATTCTTCAAATCTAAATCAAGTGAAGCTTTAAAAGTTGTCGTTGTTGCTCTTCGAATGAAATCGAGTTATAGGGGAAAAAATAAAACTTGCATTAGATCGAAGTTTTTACTCTTGGTTATTGCTTCAAGGTCCTGAAACATGGCGTTCATTGTATCCCTCCGCATAGGCACGATTTGACAGATGGCGTAGCCCTACTTTCTCGCTAAGTAGTTCGGAGGGAAGCTGGGAGAATTCGCTGCAGTTGGCAAGGGTTTCGGAATTCATTTTGTTTATTTCCCTTTTAGAACTGCGATATCTTCTGATGCTTTCAAAAAACCACGCACAGGAAAAAAAATCCTATTTACTTGAGTATTAGTCAGAAACTTGATAACATTGAAAAAATAATCGGCTTGAGTCGAAGTAATGCATCTTGGATGTTTTTGTGTATGGTTGCTTTTAAAGAATTCCGACAACAAAGTTTAGACTTCCAATGTATAAGATTTATCTTTACAAGAAATGGATTAGTGTTTCTAAAGCCTTAAAAAAATTTTTGGCCGTAGTATTTCGTGAAACGTTAACCGCTGTACCTCTGTTCTTTTATTGGGGCGGGGGTGGCTCAGTCGGTAGCGCGCCAGGCTCGTAATCTGTAGTTCCCAGGTTCGAGTCCCAGCTGGGTCAGCGTTGAGATTTATCTCCGCAAAATGCCCTGCCCACGTCATTAGGAGACACCGATGGGCTTAGAAAGGCGCCGTCCGTCGGATGGGACGTTAAGCCGTGGCCCCGTGTGTGGGAGAGCCATACCCTGTGCACGTTAAAGAACACGCTGGATGGCCTTGACGGGAGTCTACCATCTGTGTCCCAACAGCTGTTCCAGTGGGTCCCCTCCCCCAACCTTCTCTGAGCCTTCGGGGTCCATGTGACCTGGCCATTTAGCCCATGGTGTGCAAAAAAGTGCCGCTCAGAGGTAAAACAACCCAACCCAACTATTCTTTTACTAGCTGCATAAAAATACACGTAAAATAAGAAAGTGGCTTTAGCTTCAAGAATAGCATATCTCTTCTGTTCTGGCGAACATACGATGCTCGTTTTCAAAGAGAATAAAGTTTATTTTCGCCTTTAACACCCTCTAACGCTGGAAATTTGAACTAATGTATTAGTGGGAAGATGCAAATAGTAATATTAGTACCAAAATAATTATTTTTCTTTTAAAATGGTATTTTCCCGGAATTAAAAGAGCAAATCATTGCTGTTAATAACCAGCTCTTAGCAACATCCTACACCAGATCAGTTGGAGATTGAGAAATTACACCAGATCCTACACCAGATCAGTTGGAATTGAGATTTAGACTGATCATTGTATCAGCCTAAATTTCATATTTCGCAATATTTGTTTAAAGTTTCGGCATTTTCACTTTTTCTCCTTATTAGAGGGCTCTATTACAGCTATTGAGAAATTCTGAAGATGCGTATCGTAATACGTCATCAGTACTGTAACACAAAAGAGATTAATATCTACACAAAAGAGATCAATCTGTAAACACAAAAGAGATTAATATCTACAGAAAAAAAAGTGAAAAAATTAGCTCCTTTTTTAACGAGCTAAAAATCAACAAAACTCTAAATTCCGAATTGCAATAAAATTTTACTCAGAGAACAGTTAGATGATTTGCACTTCCAGCTGATAAAATCAATTTTCCTGCATGATCCACTTCCAACTGATACAATCATTTCTCACGTCTGATCCACTTCCAGCTGATACAATCACTTCTCACGTCTGATCCACTTCTGGATGATACAATCACTTCTCACGTATGATCCACTTCCAAATGATACAATCACTTCTCACGTTTGATCCACTTCCAGATGATACAATCACTTCTCACGTCTGATCCACTTCCAGCTGATACAACCACTTCTCACGTCTGATCCACTTCTAGATGATACAATCACTTCTCACGTATGATCCACTTCCAGATGATACAATCACTTCTCACGTCTGATCCACTTCCAGATGATACAATCACTTCTCACGTCTGATCCACTTCCTACTGATACAATCACTTCTCACGTCTGATCCACTTCCAGATGATACAATCACTTCTCACGTATGATCCACTTCCAGATGATACAATCACTTCTTACGTATGATCCACTTCCAGATGATACAATCACTTCTCACGTCTGACCCACTTCCAGTTGGTACAATCACTTCTCACGTCTGATCCACTTCCAGCTGATACAATCACTTCTCACGTCTGATCCACTTCCAGCTGATACAATCACTTCTCACGTATGATCCACTTCCAGATGATACAATCACTTCTTACGTATGATCCACTTCCAGATGATACAATCACTTCTTACGTATGATCCACTTCCAGATGATACAATACGTTCTCACGTCTGATCCACTTCCAGCTGATACAATCACTTCTCACGTCTGATCCGCCTCCAGCTGATACAATCACTTCTCACGTCTCATCCACTTCCAGCTGATACAACCACTTCTCACGTCTGATCCACTTCCAGCTGATACAATCACTTCTCACGTCTGATCCGCCTCCAGCTGATACAATCACTTCTCACGTCTGATCCACTTCCAGCTGATACAACCACTTCTCACGTCTGATCCACTTCTAGATGATACAATCACTTCTCACGTCTGATCCACTTCCAGCTGATACAATCAGTTCTCACGTCTGATCCACTTCCAGCTGATACAATCACTTCTCACGTCTGATCCACTTCCAGCTGATACAATCACTTCTCACGTATGATCCACTTCCAGATGATACAATCACTTCTTACGTATGATCCACTTCCAGATGATACAATCACTTCTTACGTATGATCCACTTCCAGATGATACAATCACTTCTCACGTCTGAGCCACTTCCAGCTGATACAATCACTTCTTACGTATGATCCACTTCCAGCTGATACAATACGTTCTCACGTCTGATCCACTTCCAGCTGATACAATCACTTCTCACGTCTGATCCGCCTCCAGCTGATACAATCACTTCTCACGTCTGATCCACTTCCAGATGATACAATCACTTCTCACGTCTGATCCACTTCCAGCTGATACAATCAATTCTCACGTCTGATCCACCTCCAGCTGATACAATCACTTCTCACGTCTGATCCACTTCCAGATGATACAATCACTTCTCACGTCTGATCCACTTCCAGCTGATACAATCACTTCTCACGTCTGATCCACTTCCAGATGATACAATCACTTCTTACGTATGATCCACTTCCAGATGATACAATCACTTCTCACGTATGATCCACTTCCTGCTGATACAATCACTTCTCACGTCTGATCCACTTCCAGTTGGTACAATCACTTCTCACGTATGATCCACTTCCAACTGATACAATCACTTCTCACGTCTAATCCACCTCCAGCTGATACAATCACTTCTCACGTCTGATCCACCTCCAGCTGATACAATCACTTCTCACGTCTGATCCACTTCCAACTGATACAATCAGTTCTCACGTCTGATCCACTTCCAACTGATACAATCAATTCTCACGTCTGATCCACTTCCAGCTGATACAATCACTTCTCACGTCTGATCCACTTCCATATGATACAATCACTTCTCACGTCTAATTCACCTCCAGCTGATGCAATCACTTCTCACGTATGATCCACTTCCAACTGAAACAATCACTTCTCACGTCTAATCCACCTCCAGCTGATACAATCACTTCTCACGTCTGATCCACCTCCATCTGATACAATCACTTCTCACGTCTGATCCACCTCCAGCTGATACAATCACTTCTCACATCTGATCCACTTCTAGATGATACAATCACTTCTCACGTCTGATCCACTTCCAGCTGATACAATCAGTTCTCACGTCTGATCCACTTCCAGATGATACAATCACTTCTTACGTATGATCCACTTCCTACTGATACAATCACTTCTCACGTCTGATCCACTTCCAGTTGGTACAATCACTTCTCACGTATGATCCACTTCCAACTGATACAATCACTTCTCACGTCTAATCCACCTCCAGCTGATAAAATCACTTCTCACGTCTGATCCACCTCCAGCTGATACAATCACTTCTCACGTCTGATCCACCTCCAGCTGATACAGTCATTTCTCACATCTGATCCATTTCCAGATGATACAATCACTTCTCACGTCTGATCCACTTCCAGCTGATACAATCAGTTCTCACGTCTGATCCACTTCCAGCTGATAAAATCAATTCTCACGTCTGATCCACCTCCAGCTGATACAATCACTTCTCACGTCTGATCCACCTCCAGCTGATACAATCACTTCTCACGTCTGATCCACTTCCAGATGATACAATCACTTCTCACGTCTGATCCACTTCCAGCTGATACAATCAGTTCTCACGTCTGATCCACTTCCAGCTGATACAATCACTTCTTACGTATGATCCACTTCCAGCTGATACAATCACTTCTTACGTATGATCCACTTCCAGATGATACAATCACTTCTCACGTCTGATCCACTTCCAGTTGGTACAATCACTTCTCACGTATGATCCACTTCCAACTGATACAATCACTTCTCACGTCTAATCCACCTCCAGCTGATACAATCACTTCTCACGTCTGATCCACCTCCAGCTGATACAATCACTTCTCACGTCTGATCCACCTCCAGCTGATACAATCACTTCTCACGTCTGATCCACCTCCAGCTGATACAATCATTTCTCACGTCTGATCCACTTCTAGATGATACAATCACTTCTCACGTCTGATCCACTTCCAGCTGATACAATCAGTTCTCACGTCTGATCCACTTCCAGCTGATACAATCACTTCTCACGTCTGATCCACTTCCAGCTGATACAATCACTTCTCACGTATGATCCACTTCCAGATGATACAATCACTTCTTACGTATGATCCACTTCCAGATGATACAATAACTTCTTACGTATGATCCACTTCCAGATGATACAATCACTTCTCACGTCTGAGCCACTTCCAGCTGATACAATCACTTCTTACGTATGATCCACTTCCAGCTGATACAATACGTTCTCACGTCTGATCCACTTCCAGCTGATACAATCACTTCTCACGTCTGATCCGCCTCCAGCTGATACAATCACTTCTCACGTCTGATCCACTTCCAGATGATACAATCACTTCTCACGTCTGATCCACTTCCAGCTGATACAATCAATTCTCACGTCTGATCCACCTCCAGCTGATACAATCACTTCTCACGTCTGATCCACTTCCAGATGATACAATCACTTCTCACGTCTGATCCACTTCCAGCTGATACAATCACTTCTCACGTCTGATCCACTTCCAGATGATACAATCACTTCTTACGTATGATCCACTTCCAGATGATACAATCACTTCTCACGTATGATCCACTTCCTGCTGATACAATCACTTCTCACGTCTGATCCACTTCCAGTTGGTACAATCACTTCTCACGTATGATCCACTTCCAACTGATACAATCACTTCTCACGTCTAATCCACCTCCAGCTGATACAATCACTTCTCACGTCTGATCCACCTCCAGCTGATACAATCACTTCTCACGTCTGATCCACTTCCAACTGATACAATCAGTTCTCACGTCTGATCCACTTTCAACTGATACAATCACTTCTCACGTCTCATCCACTTCCAGCTGATACAATCACTTCTCACGTCTAATCCACCTCCAGCTGATGCAATCACTTCTCACGTATGATCCACTTCCAACTGAAACAATCACTTCTCACGTCTAATCCACCTCCAGCTGATACAATCACTTCTCACGTCTGATCCACCTCCAGCTGATACAATCACTTCTCACGTCTGATCCACCTCCAGCTGATACAATCACTTCTCACATCTGATCCACTTCTAGATGATACAATCACTTCTCACGTCTGATCCACTTCCAGCTGATACAATCAGTTCTCACGTGTGATCCACTTCCAGATGATACAATCACTTCTTACGTATGATCCACTTCCTACTGATACAATCACTTCTCACGTCTGATCCACTTCCAGTTGGTACAATCACTTCTCACGTATGATCCACTTCCAACTGATACAATCACTTCTCACGTCTAATCCACCTCCAGCTGATAAAATCACTTCTCTCGTCTGATCCACCTCCAGCTGATACAAACACTTCTCACGTCTGATCCACCTCCAGCTGATACAATCATTTCTCACGTCTGATCCACTTCTAGATGATACAATCACTTCTCACGTCTGATCCACTTCCAGCTGATACAATCAGTTCTCACGTCTGATCCACTTCCAGCTGATACAATCACTTCTCACGTCTGATCCACTTCCAGCTGATACAATCACTTCTCACGTATGATCCACTTCCAGATGATACAATCACTTCTTACGTATGATCCACTTCCAGATGATACAATAACTTCTTACGTATGATCCACTTCCAGATGATACAATCACTTCTCACGTCTGAGCCACTTCCAGCTGATACAATCACTTCTTACGTATGATCCACTTCCAGCTGATACAATACGTTCTCACGTCTGATCCACTTCCAGCTGATACAATCACTTCTCACGTCTGATCCGCCTCCAGCTGATACAATCACTTCTCACGTCTGATCCACTTCCAGATGATACAATCACTTCTCACGTCTGATCCACTTCCAGCTGATACAATCAATTCTCACGTCTGATCCACCTCCAGCTGATACAATCACTTCTCACGTCTGATCCACTTCCAGATGATACAATCACTTCTCACGTCTGATCCACTTCCAGCTGATACAATCACTTCTCACGTCTGATCCACTTCCAGATGATACAATCACTTCTTACGTATGATCCACTTCCAGATGATACAATCACTTCTCACGTATGATCCACTTCCTGCTGATACAATCACTTCTCACGTCTGATCCACTTCCAGTTGGTACAATCACTTCTCACGTATGATCCACTTCCAACTGATACAATCACTTCTCACGTCTAATCCACCTCCAGCTGATACAATCACTTCTCACGTCTGATCCACCTCCAGCTGATACAATCACTTCTCACGTCTGATCCACTTCCAACTGATACAATCAGTTCTCACGTCTGATCCACTTCCAACTGATACAATCACTTCTCAGGTCTCATCCACTTCCAGCTGATACAATCACTTCTCACGTCTAATCCACCTCCAGCTGATGCAATCACTTCTCACGTATGATCCACTTCCAACTGAAACAATCACTTCTCACGTCTAATCCAACTCCAGCTGATACAATCACTTCTCACGTCTGATCCACCTCCAGCTGATACAATCACTTCTCACGTCTGATCCACCTCCAGCTGATACAATCACTTCTCACATCTGATCCACTTCTAGATGATACAATCACTTCTCACGTCTGATCCACTTCCAGCTGATACAATCAGTTCTCACGTGTGATCCACTTCCAGATGATACAATCACTTCTTACGTATGATCCACTTCCTACTGATACAATCACTTCTCACGTCTGATCCACTTCCAGTTGGTACAATCACTTCTCACGTATGATCCACTTCCAACTGATACAATCACTTCTCACGTCTAATCCACCTCCAGCTGATAAAATCACTTCTCACGTCTGATCCACCTCCAGCTGATACAATCACTTCTCACGTCTGATCCACCTCCAGCTGATACAGTCATTTCTCACATCTGATCCACTTCCAGATGATACAATCACTTCTCACGTCTGATCCACTTCCAGCTGATACAATCAGTTCTCACGTCTGATCCACTTCCAGCTGATAAAATCAATTCTCACGTCTGATCCACCTCCAGCTGATACAATCACTTCTCACGTCTGATCCACCTCCAGCTGATACAATCACTTCTCACGTCTGATCCACTTCCAGATGATACAATCACTTCTCACGTCTGATCCACTTCCAGCTGATACAATCAGTTCTCACGTCTGATCCACTTCCAGCTGATACAATCACTTCTTACGTATGATCCACTTCCAGCTGATACAATCACTTCTTACGTATGATCCACTTCCAGATGATACAATCACTTCTCACGTCTGATCCACTTCCAGTTGGTACAATCACTTCTCACGTATGATCCACTTCCAACTGATACAATCACTGCTCACGTCTAATCCACCTCCAGCTGATACAATCACTTCTCACGTCTGATCCACCTCCAGCTGATACAATCACTTCTCACGTCTGATCCACCTCCAGCTGATACAATCACTTCTCACGTCTGATCCATCTCCAGCTGATACAATCATTTCTCACGTCTGATCCACTTCTAGATGATACAATCACTTCTCACGTCTGATCCACTTCCAGCTGATACAATCAGTTCTCACGTCTGATCCACTTCCAGATGATACAATCACTTCTTACGTATGATCCACTTCCAGATGATACAATCACTTCTTACGTATGATCCACTTCCAGATGATACAATCACTTCTCACGTATGATCCACTTCCTACTGATACAATCACTTCTCACGTCTGATCCACTTCCAGTTGGTACAATCACTTCTCACGTATGATCCACTTCCAACTGATACAATCTTCTCACGTCTCATCCACCTCCAGCTGATACAATCACTTCTCACGTCTGATCCACCTCCAGCTGATACAATCACTTCTCACGTCTGATCCACCTCCAGCTGATACAATCACTTCTCACGTCTGATCCACCTCCAGCTGATACAATCATTTCTCACGTCTGATCCACTTCTAGATGATACAATCACTTCTCACGTCTGATCCACTTCCAGCTGATACAATCAGTTCTCACGTCTGATCCACTTCCAGCTGATACAATCACTTCTCACGTCTGATCCACTTCCAGCTGATACAATCACTTCTCACGTATGATCCACTTCCAGATGATACAATCACTTCTTACGTATGATCCACTTCCAGATGATACAATAACTTCTTACGTATGATCCACTTCCAGATGATACAATCACTTCTCACGTCTGAGCCACTTCCAGCTGATACAATCACTTCTTACGTATGATCCACTTCCAGCTGATACAATACGTTCTCACGTCTGATCCACTTCCAGCTGATACAATCACTTCTCACGTCTGATCCGCCTCCAGCTGATACAATCACTTCTCACGTCTGATCCACTTCCAGATGATACAATCACTTCTCACGTCTGATCCACTTCCAGCTGATACAATCAATTCTCACGTCTGATCCACCTCCAGCTGATACAATCACTTCTCACGTCTGATCCACTTCCAGATGATACAATCACTTCTCACGTCTGATCCACTTCCAGCTGATACAATCACTTCTCACGTCTGATCCACTTCCAGATGATACAATCACTTCTTACGTATGATCCACTTCCAGATGATACAATCACTTCTCACGTATGATCCACTTCCTGCTGATACAATCACTTCTCACGTCTGATCCACTTCCAGTTGGTACAATCACTTCTCACGTATGATCCACTTCCAACTGATACAATCACTTCTCACGTCTAATCCACCTCCAGCTGATACAATCACTTCTCACGTCTGATCCACCTCCAGCTGATACAATCACTTCTCACGTCTGATCCACTTCCAACTGATACAATCAGTTCTCACGTCTGATCCACTTTCAACTGATACAATCACTTCTCACGTCTCATCCACTTCCAGCTGATACAATCACTTCTCACGTCTAATCCACCTCCAGCTGATGCAATCACTTCTCACGTATGATCCACTTCCAACTGAAACAATCACTTCTCACGTCTAATCCACCTCCAGCTGATACAATCACTTCTCACGTCTGATCCACCTCCAGCTGATACAATCACTTCTCACGTCTGATCCACCTCCAGCTGATACAATCACTTCTCACATCTGATCCACTTCTAGATGATACAATCACTTCTCACGTCTGATCCACTTCCAGCTGATACAATCAGTTCTCACGTGTGATCCACTTCCAGATGATACAATCACTTCTTACGTATGATCCACTTCCTACTGATACAATCACTTCTCACGTCTGATCCACTTCCAGTTGGTACAATCACTTCTCACGTATGATCCACTTCCAACTGATACAATCACTTCTCACGTCTAATCCACCTCCAGCTGATAAAATCACTTCTCACGTCTGATCCACCTCCAGCTGATACAAACACTTCTCACGTCTGATCCACCTCCAGCTGATACAATCATTTCTCACGTCTGATCCACTTCTAGATGATACAATCACTTCTCACGTCTGATCCACTTCCAGCTGATACAATCAGTTCTCACGTCTGATCCACTTCCAGCTGATACAATCACTTCTCACGTCTGATCCACTTCCAGCTGATACAATCACTTCTCACGTATGATCCACTTCCAGATGATACAATCACTTCTTACGTATGATCCACTTCCAGATGATACAATAACTTCTTACGTATGATCCACTTCCAGATGATACAATCACTTCTCACGTCTGAGCCACTTCCAGCTGATACAATCACTTCTTACGTATGATCCACTTCCAGCTGATACAATACGTTCTCACGTCTGATCCACTTCCAGCTGATACAATCACTTCTCACGTCTGATCCGCCTCCAGCTGATACAATCACTTCTCACGTCTGATCCACTTCCAGATGATACAATCACTTCTCACGTCTGATCCACTTCCAGCTGATACAATCAATTCTCACGTCTGATCCACCTCCAGCTGATACAATCACTTCTCACGTCTGATCCACTTCCAGATGATACAATCACTTCTCACGTCTGATCCACTTCCAGCTGATACAATCACTTCTCACGTCTGATCCACTTCCAGATGATACAATCACTTCTTACGTATGATCCACTTCCAGATGATACAATCACTTCTCACGTATGATCCACTTCCTGCTGATACAATCACTTCTCACGTCTGATCCACTTCCAGTTGGTACAATCACTTCTCACGTATGATCCACTTCCAACTGATACAATCACTTCTCACGTCTAATCCACCTCCAGCTGATACAATCACTTCTCACGTCTGATCCACCTCCAGCTGATACAATCACTTCTCACGTCTGATCCACTTCCAACTGATACAATCAGTTCTCACGTCTGATCCACTTCCAACTGATACAATCACTTCTCAGGTCTCATCCACTTCCAGCTGATACAATCACTTCTCACGTCTAATCCACCTCCAGCTGATGCAATCACTTCTCACGTATGATCCACTTCCAACTGAAACAATCACTTCTCACGTCTAATCCAACTCCAGCTGATACAATCACTTCTCACGTCTGATCCACCTCCAGCTGATACAATCACTTCTCACGTCTGATCCACCTCCAGCTGATACAATCACTTCTCACATCTGATCCACTTCTAGATGATACAATCACTTCTCACGTCTGATCCACTTCCAGCTGATACAATCAGTTCTCACGTGTGATCCACTTCCAGATGATACAATCACTTCTTACGTATGATCCACTTCCTACTGATACAATCACTTCTCACGTCTGATCCACTTCCAGTTGGTACAATCACTTCTCACGTATGATCCACTTCCAACTGATACAATCACTTCTCACGTCTAATCCACCTCCAGCTGATAAAATCACTTCTCACGTCTGATCCACCTCCAGCTGATACAATCACTTCTCACGTCTGATCCACCTCCAGCTGATACAGTCATTTCTCACATCTGATCCACTTCCAGATGATACAATCACTTCTCACGTCTGATCCACTTCCAGCTGATACAATCAGTTCTCACGTCTGATCCACTTCCAGCTGATAAAATCAATTCTCACGTCTGATCCACCTCCAGCTGATACAATCACTTCTCACGTCTGATCCACCTCCAGCTGATACAATCACTTCTCACGTCTGATCCACTTCCAGATGATACAATCACTTCTCACGTCTGATCCACTTCCAGCTGATACAATCAGTTCTCACGTCTGATCCACTTCCAGCTGATACAATCACTTCTTACGTATGATCCACTTCCAGCTGATACAATCACTTCTTACGTATGATCCACTTCCAGATGATACAATCACTTCTCACGTCTGATCCACTTCCAGTTGGTACAATCACTTCTCACGTATGATCCACTTCCAACTGATACAATCACTGCTCACGTCTAATCCACCTCCAGCTGATACAATCACTTCTCACGTCTGATCCACCTCCAGCTGATACAATCACTTCTCACGTCTGATCCACCTCCAGCTGATACAATCACTTCTCACGTCTGATCCATCTCCAGCTGATACAATCATTTCTCACGTCTGATCCACTTCTAGATGATACAATCACTTCTCACGTCTGATCCACTTCCAGCTGATACAATCAGTTCTCACGTCTGATCCACTTCCAGATGATACAATCACTTCTTACGTATGATCCACTTCCAGATGATACAATCACTTCTTACGTATGATCCACTTCCAGATGATACAATCACTTCTCACGTATGATCCACTTCCTACTGATACAATCACTTCTCACGTCTGATCCACTTCCAGTTGGTACAATCACTTCTCACGTATGATCCACTTCCAACTGATACAATCTTCTCACGTCTCATCCACCTCCAGCTGATACAATCACTTCTCACGTCTGATCCACCTCCAGCTGATACAATCACTTCTCAAGTCTGATCCACCTCCAGCTGATACAATCACTTCTCACGTCTGATCCACTTCCAGATGATACAATCACTTCTCACGTCTGATCCACTTCCAGCTGATACAATCAGTTCTCACGTCTGATCCACTTCCAGCTGATACAATCACTTCTTACGTATGATCCACTTCCAGATGATACAATCACTTCTCACGTCTGATCCACTTCCAGCTGATACAATCAGTTCCCACGTCTGATCCACTTCCAGCTGATACAATCACTTCTCACGTCTGATCCACCTCCAGCTGATACAATCACTTCTCACGTCTGATCCACCTCCAGCTGATACAATCACCTCTCACGTCTGATCCACCTCCAGCTGATACAATCACTTCTCACGTCTGATCCACTTCCAGATGATACAATCACTTCTCACGTCTGATCCACTTCCAGATGATACAATCACTTCTCACGTCTGATCCACTTCCAGCTGATACAATCAGTTCTCACGTCTGATCCACTTCCAGATGATACAATCACTTCTTACGTATGATCCACTTCCAGATGATACAATCACTTCTCACGTCTGATCCACTTCCAGCTGATAAAATCACTTCTTACGTATGATCCACTTCCAGATGATACAATCACTTCTTACGTATGATCCACTTCCAGATGATACAATCACTTCTCACGTATGATCCACTTCCATATGATACAATCACTTCTCACGTATGATCCACTTCCAACTGATACAATCACTTCTCACGTCTAATCCACCTCCAGCTGATACAATCACTTCTCACGTCTGATCCACCTCCAGCTGATACAATTACTTCTCACGTCTGATCCACCTCCAGCTGATACAATCACTTCTCACGTCTGATCCACTTCCAGCTGATACAATCAGTTCTCACGTCTGATCCACTTCCAGCTGATACAATCACTTCTCACGTCTGATCCACTTCCAGCTGATACAATCACTTCTTACGTATGATCCACTTCCAGATGATACAATCACTTCTTACGTATGATCCACTTCCAGATGATACAATCACTTCTTACGTATGATCCACTTCCAGCTGATACAATAAGTTCTCACGTCTGATCCACTTCCAGCTGATACAATCAATTCTCACGTCTGATCCACCTCCAGCTGATATAATCACTTCTCACTTCTGATCCACTTCCAGATGATACAATCACTTCTCACGTCTGATCCACTTCCAGCTGATACAATCAATTCTCACGTCTGATCCACCTCCAGCTGATACAATCACTTCTCACGTGTGATCCACTTCCAGCTGATACAATCAGTTCTCACGTCTGATCCACTTCCAGCTGATACAATCACTTCTTACGTATGATCCACTTCCAGATGATACAATCACTTCTTACGTATGATCCACTTCCAGATGATACAATCACTTCTCACGTATGATCCACTTCCTACTGATACAATCACTTCTCACGTCTGATCTACTTCCAGTTGGTACAATCACTTCTCACGTATGATCCACTTCCAACTGATACAATCACTTCTCACGTCTAATCCACCTCCAGCTGATACAATCACTTCTCACGTCTGATTCTCCTCCAGCTGATACAATCACTTCTCACGTCTGATCCACTTCCAGCTGATACAATCAGTTCTCACGTCTGATCCACTTCCAGCTGATACAATCACTTCTCACGTCTGATCCACTTCCAGCTGATACAATCACTTCTCACGTATGATCCACTTCCATATGGTACAATCACTTCTCACGTATGATCCACTTCCAACTGATACAATCACTTCTCACGTCTAATCCACCTCCAGTTGATACAATCACTTCTCACGTCTGATCCACCTCCAGCTGATACAATCACTTCTCACGTCTGATCCACTTCCAGCTGATACAATCAGTTCTCACGTCTGATCCACTTCCAGCTGATACAATCACTTCTCACGTATGATCCACTTCCAGATGATACAATCACTTCTTACGTATGATCCACTTCCAGATGATACAATCACTTCTTACGTATGATCCACTTCCAGCTGATACAATAAGTTCTCACGTCTGATCCACTTCCAGC
The DNA here is from genome assembly GCA_038380435.1 of Ryuthela nishihirai. Lineage (NCBI taxonomy): Eukaryota > Metazoa > Arthropoda > Arachnida > Araneae > Heptathelidae > Ryuthela > Ryuthela nishihirai. The sequence continues at coordinate 118,670,977 of JAWZYU010000002.1, read as the reverse complement.
TGATACAATCACTTCTCACATCTGATCCACTTCCAGCTGATACAATCACTTCTCACGTATGATCCACTTCCAGATGATACAATCACTTCTTACGTATGATCCACTTCCAGATGATACAATCACTTCTTACGTATGATCCACTTCCAGCTGATACAATAAGTTCTCACGTCTGATCCACTTCCAGCTGATACAATCACTTCTCACGTCTGATCCACTTCCAGCTGATACAATCACTTCTCACGTCTGATCCACCTCCAGCTGATACAGTCACTTCTCACGTCTGATCCACCTCCAGCTGATACAATCACTTCTCACGTCTGATCCACCTCCAGCTGATACAATCACTTCTCACGTCTGATCCACTTCCAGCTGATACAATCAGTTCTCACGTCTGATCCACTTCCAGCTGATACAATCACTTCTCACGTCTGATCCACTTCCAGCTGATACAATCACTTCTCACGTCTGATCCACTTCCAGATGATACAATCACTTCTTACGTATGATCCACTTTCAGATGATACAATCACTTCTCACGTCTGATCCACTTCCAGATGATACAATCACTTCTCACGTCTGATCCACTTCCAGCTGATACAATCACTTCTCACGTCTGATCCACTTCCACCTGATACAATCACTTCTCACGTATGATCCACTTCCAGATGATACAATCACTTCTTACGTATGATCCACTTCCAGATGATACAATCACTTCTCACGTATGATCCACTTCCTACTGATACAATCACTTCTCACGTCTGATCCACTTCCAGTTGGTACAATCACTTCTCACGTATGATCCACTTCCAACTGATACAATCACTTCTCACGTCTGATCCACCTCCAGCTGATACAATCATTTCTCCCGCCTGATCCACTTCCAGCTGGCGACATATCCTTCTTTCGACGATTTCGCGTATTCACAGATGAAACATCCTTTAAGTGAATATTTCGAAATATCATAATGAATATCTGTTGACTGGAGAAAATTCGCGTACCCTCCTAGAATCCAATTTCCAGAATACATTTTCGTTGAACAAAGAATTCAGATTCAAGGAGATTGGTGTCTACGCTTCACGGAAGGTTAATCACCGGGCAGAACAAACGTTGAACAAAAGAAGAGGGAAAAAGAAGGAAAATTAAATATAAATAAAAAATAAATAAACCCCCCCTCAAGCAACTGCTTGCCACAGAGGTCTGACAGGAGCCTGTCAGTTTATATGCCATAGTAAAAGGTCTGTGAGGATGGCAGGACCTCAGCAGAAAAACGACACACACATCCATGCCTTACCCGGGAAATTAAATATGCGTAGAGATTTAAGTTTTTTAATTTATTTAAAATTAATTATAGGCTCTTTTTAGAGAGTATAAAATAAAAAAAATATTTATTACGACTTCATTGAAATATTTATGAATATTTTAAATTAATTAGCTTAGCTTTTAAAAGTAAATAAGTACTAATTGGATTTTAAAAACAGAATTGCAATAAATGAAACAAATATAGTTTTATATATATCTATGAGTAATTTTCTTCTTAGTGCACTGTCAGGTCCAGTTATGATACTCAAGTCTGTTTTGAGTGATATGACTGGAGGAATATTTTATATGTTTTTCTATATTATTATTGTATCTTTAGGATACATCAAAGTAATGAATAAAGCAATAACTAATGTAACGATAATTAAATATATATTCGTCTAAGATTATTATAATTTTTTAATTCTGTGCAATTGTTGCAAAAATAATATATTTCATATTACAGTCATTTTTAGATGCTACCTACAGTATTATTATAGTTAAAGTTTAAAAAGTTATCCTCTGGTCATATCGTCATCAAGTTGTTGTCATGGTTTCACTGCTCGGTCCCGGCACTCTTTAGCCACATAGTCAGAGATTAGATTAAATGGCTGCTCAAAATCCGTAGATGAATTGAGTTAGAAAGCCCTGCGGCATACCATTAACGTCTCCAGACCTTGAACTTTTGGATGTTTACTTATGGGGACAGTGTCCGTGGTTAATGCAAAGCCAGTTAACCCTTTCACGACTAAGGGAAACATTTTTCCTATTTTAAAATTGGTGATTGTCGTATTTAATTATACCCTTATTTGCATTTTTTATACAGAATGTCAAAATAGAACGTATGCCGAACGCAATTACGTAAACGGGAACGTTTAGAAAACAAAAACAGAACTGTCAGGACGCATAATATATGTACTATGTGCAATGTCCATCTTTGCCTCACTACCAAAAGAAATTGCTTCGCAGAATATCATAATTAGCACATCATTTTGTATAGTAATTTTATTTCATAATTTTGTATTATTTTAGTTAACATTTTGTCTAATAAACCAATAAATAAAAGACATTGCATAATAAGCCTAACTATAATTTGTGTTACCTTTATAGTCCATTGGGAAAAATATTTCCCATAAAATTCCAAAAAAACTACACATTGTTATGTATTTTTCTTATGATTTTTATTTATTTTACGTCTAAACAAACTAAAATAAACAGTTACATACTAATATTTACTCTTAGAAACATTATGGTCCTGAAAAGGTTAACACTGAGCAAGAATTATTGTGAAATGTACAAACAGCATGTCAAACAGTTACAAGAAGCTTTGGTGTGTTTGGGGCATATGTCGAATTTTAAACACCTTTTTTTAAAAAAAATGAATCGGTACTTGAAAATAAAGAATTTGTTACATGAATGCTTTTTATTCTTTCAGTAGCGATATATCGGAAAGAAAGCATTTCAGGACCGGCGTTCACAGGAACTTTTTAATTGTTCTGGTCTTAGGAGCATGACATCAAATTTTGTAAACCGAATTTTGACCAACCCCCTGTAGTGTATATTTGAGCAGATACTACAAGCAAGTAAAAGTGAACCTACTTTATAAGCATAGAACTCAAAAGAACTCTAATTTATGGGATTTCGTGTCTTCAACATATTATTTACTTATTAGTATTTAATTAAAATTCTATTGTCGCAAATACTACCGCTGTATCTTTTAGTGAAACTATTAAAATTAAAAATACCTCTCTTTTAAAGTTAATTAAAAAGCAACCCCTTATATAACCGTTAGAGAAATTCTCCTTTCTGACGTCAGATTCCTGCTTCCTAGGAGAAATGAAATCACTCTTAGAGGCGTCGATGTTATGATTAAAAGATAACAAGCACTCGAAACTGCTACGAAAAGATTTGATTGCATCTTAATTAATCATCATCTTCGGCAAAGTGTTAATTAATGAGAAATTTTCCCGAGGCCAAACCTTAATAAATTCCGCTCATTTAATTATTGTTAAGTGGTTGCGAAGAAAAAAAATAAGAAAGCTGCTTTAAATAAATTATTTTCCTCAGCAATTTCTCTTTCCAAAATAGTTTTCCATTCTAGTTTTTTGTGACTTTTAAAGTCTAATCACAGTGAGTGTTCATCAACCAAAAGCATCGAAAAATTAGTTGGGCTTTTCTCTTTTCATCGTTTCCTTGTGAACTCATATTTTTGGAATTATTTGTGAAATGCATTGAATCATCTGAACGTGCTAGAACGTAAATAGAACGTCGATATAATTAACAACATGGGATGCCTTTTTTCACTAATTATGGACAAACTTTGTTTTTTAGGGAAAGTGATGATGTTATTGAAACTGATAAAAGAGAGCGTGTCAAAAAAGATTTTTTTTATCGCTAAAAGTCAATGCAGTCTGTTTTGTTATTCAAGAAGAAAATTCTTTTCACATATTATTTTTTACAAGAAATATGCACCAATATAACAAAAATTTAACTGAAAGAAAATAACATCATGGATTGTAACACTTGAGTAAATCACTAAAAGTGTTTTAAAAATGCCAGATTTTTTGTGTATAAAAAAAAAGGTTTTGACGCGATTTAAAAAAATGCTTTGTTTAGAAAAACTATTGTGTCACATAGAATTATTTCTATGTGTATGTAATAAAAGTAGATGTGAATTAAGGTAAAAATATATTGCTGTTCGGCTTTCGTTGCGAGATATTTTTTTCTGAATTCTGTAATCAACCATAGTATTCGGATATTTTTGAACGACTGTACGTAGTGAAATAAATATCGATCATGAGGTGGGGGGGAATAGTAAGGAGAAATATCGCAAAGATCTTAAAACTGAACTTAGTGTTTTAAACCCCTTTTATACATCCCTTAGTGACGTATTATGGTGCAGCAGCAAAAGCTATAATGCGCCAAATAAGGTGAAGCCTTCCTGCCCACATGGGGCGGGGGTGGCTCAGTCGGTAGCGCGCCAGGCTCGTAATCTGTAGTTCCCAGGTTCGAGTCCCAGCTGGGTCAGCTTTGAGATTTATCTCCGCAAAATTTCCCGTGCTGCCCACGGTCAATAGCCGATGGGCTTGGAAAGGCCGCCGTCCGTCGGATGGGACGTTAAGCCATGGCCCCGTGTGGGGGAGAGCCATACCCTGTGCACATTAAAGAACACGCTGGATGGCCTTGACGGGAGGCTACCATCTGTCTCCCAACAGCTGTTCCAGTGGGTCCCCTCCCCCAACCTTCTCTGAGCCTTCGGGGTCCATGTGACTTGGCCATTTAGCCCATGGTGTGCAAAAAAGTGCCGCTCAGAGGTAAAACAACCCTTCCTGCACACAGGGTCACGGGTTAAGGTCCCATCTGGCGGATGCGTCCTTCCCAAGTCCTTCGGTGTGCAACAATAACAGAAATGTAATCTAACCACAACAAATGATGATGATGAACAAACCAGCTGTACAGAATTTGGCGAAAATCAAGAAATGGAACGTAGGAAATTAATCAAACTTTAGTGCCTAAATAACCCGTATAGCAGGTCTGGATCCAGAAAAAAATAAGGTTGGGTTGTGTTGTTTTTACCTCTGAGCGGCACTTTTTTTGCACACCATGGGCTAAATGGCCAGGTCACAATGACCCCGAAGGCTCAGAGAAGGTTGGGGGAGGGGAGCCACTGGAAAAGCTGTTGGGAGACAGATGGTAGCCTCCCGTCAAGGCCATCCAGCGTGTTCTTTAACGTGCACAGGGTATGGCTCTCCCACACACGGGGCCACGGCTTAACGTCCCATCCGACGGACGGCGGCCTTTCCAAGCCCATCAGTGTCCCCTACTGACCGTGGGCAGGGCGGGTAATTTTGCGGAGATAAATCTCAACGCTGACCCAGCTGGGACTCGAACCTGGGAACTACAGATTACGAGCCTGGCGCGCTACCGACTGAGCCACCCCCGCCCCCAGAAAAAAATAAGAGGAGGCGGTGAGGCAAGAGATCAGAATAAAACGTGGGGGAGGGGAAGAGGAGGATCGAGCTGGAAAGTAGTTCCAGCATCCGGCATTAAAAAAATTCCCTCTTTTTAAACAAAAATAAAATAAATTATTTTCCAAAAATGCCTCTGTGGCAAGCACCTGCTTACCTCAGAGGTCTAGACAGGAACCTGTCAGTTTAATAGCCATAGAAAAGATCTGTGAGGAAGCCGAGACCTCAGCAGAAAAACAACACAAACATACACGCCCCACCGGGGGCTCGAACCCAGGTCCCTTTTATCAGTGAGGGCGGGGGTGGCTCAGTCGGTAGCACGCCAGGCTCGTAATCTGTAGTTCCCAGGTTCGAGTCCCAGCTGGGTCAGCGTTGAGATTTATTTCCGCAAAATTTCTCCGCCCTACCCACGGTCAGTAGGGGACACCGATGGGTTTGGAAAGGCCGCCGTCCGTCTGATGGGACGTTAAGCCGTGGCCCCGTGTGCGGGAGAGCCATAACCTGTGCACGTTAAAGAACACGCTGGATGGCCTTGACGGGAGGCTATCATCTGTCTCCCAACAGCTGTTCCAGTGGGTCCCCTCCACCAACCTTTTCTGAGCCTTCGGGCTCCTTGTGACCTGGCCATTTAGCCCATGGTCTGCAAAAAAGTGCCGCTCAGAGGTAAAAACAATCCAATTCCTTTTATCAGTAGCCAAGCCCGCTAACCACTTGGCCATGGTACGGCCTATTCGATTAAACTATGTTTTTAAAAAAAGAGATAAAATAGGGTCGCAAAAGTGCAAATAGGTTGATGGTTCACCAGGAGAAGAAAAGGATTTAAAAAAAAATCCACGACAGCATCGTCCCCAAGCATGTGCAATTGTCTACTTCAGATTCTTGCGAAAAAGAAATTATCTCTTTTCTTAATTTAATAAATTTCATTACTCTTCGCATTTCTTTCGTTTATAAAGAATTTAGGCACGAACTATATTGAAATGGAATGTAGTGAGCAATTTTCAGAAATTGATGTAAAAGATTTAGTTAAAAAGAAATCTGCTGTATATTCCTTCTAAGAGTACAAATGAACTGGCCGCCAAGCTGAGCATGCTTCATGCTGCCAAACATCACAGATTTAGGCACAGGATCCAATCTTGATCTGGATATCCTTCATCTCATTATAACTCACTAACTGGATGGGATATGTTAATTACTTCGTTTCGTGATGTCAGCTTAGAATTGGGGAAGCCAAATTCAAAACTAAACTGAAAAAGATTTGCTCCAGTCATTTAACAGTCTTTTTTGGTTTTCGATTTTTTTTCTTTTTTTTTTTTGCTTTATAACCGTGGCTTTATATCTATAAATTTCTCCCATGGGAAAATAAAATTTAATTGGTCTATTTCTCAACAATATTACAACTAGATAGTCGTGCCTAGTATAGAAGGGCGGGGGTGGCTCAGTCGGTAGCGCGCTAGGCTCGTAATCTGCAGTTCCCTGGTTCGAATCCCAGCTGGGTCAGCGTTGAGATTTATCTCCGCAAAACTTCCCGCCCTGTCCATGGTCAGTAGGGGACACCGATGGACTTGGAAAGGCCGCCGTCCGTCAGATGGGACGTTATGCCGTGGCTCCATGTGCGGGACAGCCACACCCTGTGCACGTTAAAGAACACGCTGGATGGCCTTTACGGGAGACTACCATCTGTCTCCCAACAGCTGTTCCAGTGGGTCCACTCCCCCAACCTTCTCCGAGCCTTCGGGGTCCTTGTGACCTGGCCATTTAGCCCATTCTGTGCAAAAAAAAGTGCCTCTCAGAGGTAAAACACCCCAATTTAACCCTAGTATAGAATAAATGCGTTGCCTTAGCAACTAGCTTTCCTAACAATCTTTTGCTTAATGTTCGAATCCGTTTTAACCTTTTCAGTTGCAGTTAGTTTGGTTTGGTAAATCTAACAATATGTGGAGGATGGTATTTAATTGTTATCTAGATTCGAATAGGAATGCTTTTAAAACAAATAAGTAAATGAATAAAAAGTTAAAAATAATATGTAATTTGAAATTAAAATGCAAAATGAAAAATTATTGATTCCATATATGTATATTGCATCTTCTTATATGGAAAATAACGTTCTAAAATGTATTTAACAATTTTATACCAATTAAAAACATTTCTACATATACTGTATGATGTCCTCGTATAGCAAATAGAGAATGACAGAGTTAAAATGCGATTTTAAAGTATTATTATTTTAATTTACACTAAGCAATGCAGAAATTGAAACCCCACTAAGAAGGAGACGTAGAGCCATGACATTCTCTCCAGGCATTGAACTAGCTCAGATGTGTAAAAGATTTAAGGTTCTTCAGCGAATGAGCACTGAGAAAGTGATCATGTGATTGGAAAGAATGTCCACTTCTTGGTATACCGGCTAAGTTGTGTCTGTGTTATGTCCCTCTAATTTAAGGGGCGGGGGTGGCTCAGTCGGTTGCGCGTCAGGCTCGTAATATGTAGTTCCCAGGTTCGAGTCCCAGCTGGGTCAGCGTTGAGATTTATCTCCGCAAAATTCCCCGCCTTGCCCACGGTCAGTAGGGGACACCGATGGGCTTGGAAAGGCCGCCGTCCGTCGGATGGGACGTTAAGCCGTGACCCCGTGTGCGGGAGAGCCATACCCTGTGCGCGTTAAAGAACACGCTGGATGGCCTTGACGGGAGGCTACCATCTGTCTCCCAACAGCTGTTCCAGTGGGTCCCCTCCCCCAACCTTCTCTGAGCCTTAGGGGTCGATGTGACCTGGCCATTTAGCCCATGGTGTGCAAAAAAGTGCCGCTCAGAGATAAACAACCCAACCCTGTGTGAACCAGGGTTCAGTACTGTGTGAACTGAGGCACGGTTCTATGTGAACCTGGTAATAGGTGAGGATTAAATATCCTCTTACCGAGTGTGAGGTCGGTAAAACGAGAATCTGCGAAGCGCATATGTCCACCTCATTGCAAGAGAGTTTGCAGTAGCAAAGCAGAGAAGGCCAAAGGAATCGAGCGCATTCCCAGCACGTGATTGTATACGAATGTAAACAAACTGTGTCGTCCATATACTATCTCTCGTGCTTGAATTGTTCGACATCTTTCTACACATCACTTGACGCAGCAAGTCTAAGGCATAAGTCGATATGGGTGTAACAACCCGCGAACTGTGATTTCGCCTAAGTAAAGGTGAATTTAATTAAGGGACTAAGCGATCGCCTCTGCTAGGGAGCGATATTTATGTCATCGAAATCGCAACACGACATTTGGCGCAGTTCAGTCCACATAGGCAATCACACGAGATCTGAAGAAAGAACCTGCGCCCCCTTCCCCCCTCCCCCCTCCCCACCACCACCACCACGACAGTGTGTTAAATGACAGTTCTGGGCCAATGTTAAAGTATAAGGAATTCTATGTTAGCCTGTGGGAATATTTTCAGGCCAGACATATAATTTTATCTCCTCTTGGATTAGGAGGCATTTTGTAGTTTGTTCTTGGTTGCCAAATGGGACATGAATAGGATTTGATAATGTCGTTCAGACATATTCATAGACAGGACGGACATGGCTAGGGTTTGATAACGAGCTCCAGACATGTCTCATCGACAGAGCATGGCTGGGGCTTGAAAACGTCATAAAAATTTCTAACAGATAACAAATGGCCTGGTTTGATAACGTGATCAAGATGTCTAAGACAGGACATAGCTTGACTTTAATAACGTTCTGAGTTGGGTTGGGTTGTTTTACCTCTGAGCGGCACTTTTTTGCACACCATGGGCTAAATGGCCAGGTCACATGGACCCCGAAGGCTCAGAGAAGGTTGGGGGAGGGGACCCACTGGAACAGCTGTTGGGAGACAGATGGTAGCCTCCCGTCAAGGCCATCCAGCGTGTTCTTTAACGTGCACAGGGTATGTCTCTCCCGCACACGGGGCCACGGCTTAACGTCCCATCCGACGGACGGCGGCCTTTCCAAGCCCAGCGGTGTCCCCTACTGACCGTGGTCAGGGCGGGGAATTTTGCGGAGATAAATCTCAACGCTGACCCATTTGGGACTCGAACCTGGGAACAACAGATTAATATCGTTCTGAAGACATGTCTCATTTACAGGTCATAGCTGGGGTTTGATAACATCATGCAGACATGTCTCATAGGTTCTGTTAACAGAGGGTGTCTTTTTTAAGGAGGTGAAAATATTTAGTTACGGAGTATGGCGTGAAAGCAATTGAGACTGCGCAGTTGATGTATCGACGATTCCTCATAGATCATTGGTTGATTTGGATCTATCAATCACTTACGAATCAACCAATGATATTTATTCTGTAAGATCATTGATTATATTTGGAATAGGGTCATTTCAAAGGAGTAGCTATATTTTATAAAGTGTTATATTTTAATAAATAATCAAGTAACAAAAGGAATTTTATGTCCGAAATATTAAGAAAATCTCAAAGTTGCCTTGTTCAGGATGGTGGTGAGTTATCATATGGTGGTGAGTTATCATATGCTGGCGCTAGCATCACATTTAAAATGGCAAAATACTATTTGTGTTAAGAAACGTCTGTTTATAAAATAAGCAAGCGTTTACGTAAAAAACATGCAAATGAAATAAAATGCCTCACAAATCAGTTAATTCCGTTTAAATGAGTTGAAAATATATAGTAAAGTAACCAAAGAAATTCAGACACTGTTTTCTTAGAGTACACTGATTCTTTATTGGTATTAAATGTTCATAACAAAGAGATATTTTGGGCGATTGGCGCCATTTAAAATTAACAACACGTGCTTCTGAGAAGTTAAAAACAACACTTATAAATACGGCAGACACTGGAACTAACAGCAGCAAGGAGAATAGCCTTCTGGCTGTTCTCTGAAATCGTATTTGGATTTTATAAGGTTTTTTTTTTAGAAATAACACAGTCCTTTCTATTGACAACAGATAACGCAAGTAGCATCATTAAGTAACAAATTTTATACTTACCCTATGTTCCTAAAACATTCAGACTTTTTGTTTCTTCAAAATCGTGACATCAGAATTCCCCCTCTCCCCAGTTTTTGCTTATTAAGAAAATCTTGCTTATATTTGTACAAATGGTGATTTAGATTATAATTATTATTTTACTGCATAATCTCATACAAAAACTACCATATATTTATTTACAATTATTATTTCATAAGAATATTGAATCGATGTTTCTTATTCCTATTATACTGACAAGTTGGGACAAGGCGCTAACTCAGTCGGTAGCGCGCCAGGCTCGTAATCTGTAGTTCCCAGAAGGTCTAAAGAGAAGAAGGCTAGCTTCGCACAAGCGTAAGTGGCGCCGTTCTGCGGAATTTTACCGAAGCTGAACGTGGCAAATTGATGTGCAGGCACAAAAACAACTGTAAGGGGCGATCTGCGCATGCGCAGTGCAATCATTTTAGCCCAATGCAGCTATGGTTTGTCTTACTATTGGTATGTATATTGCGATTTAACCAGTGTTTCCAAATGTTTAACAGCCATGGCTGTTTGGCACAGTGGTAGCTGACCCTAAAGTTATTCAATGAGTGTTTTATCTCGTTCAGGAGTACATTTTACGATACCTGGAAAAACCGTTGTATGTTTATTTTGAGTAAATTTGCAGAATTTTTAAAATTAATATGTAAATTAATACATTTAATCATCTTGCAAACATGCAAGTCAATGTATGTCGCAGTTTTGTGTTCCCTGGAGCATATCGATGTATATAGGTGTCTGTAGTTTGTTCTAATAGTAAATTTTTTTATGGTTGATACGAGAAGTGCCTGCTGCCATCTACTGACAATTTATACAACTAAGAACCTCGATATGACTTTTATTGAAAATATCTAAAATTCTATACAATATAATTAAACAAAACACATAGAGCCATGAATCTTATGTGAGAACACATAGAGCCATGTTATCTCACATAGAGCCATGAATTTCAATTTATTATAATATATTAAATATTGTAGAATATTCAAAATATTAAAATTCTTTTCTTGAGCATAGCTACTACCTGTTTTACAAAATGGGATTTTATTAACGAAAATAATTTTAACTAATCCTTGTAAAAAGAAAACTATGATGGTAAAATTTAAGAAACGGACACTTTGAACAGAGCTAAAGTGAATGTAAAATTAGTGACGTGGTGTAAGCCATTGAAAACCTTGCTGAGCGGTGGAAAAATAACGCAAGGAACTGGCTCCTCTCCCTGGCTAGGTGACTTCACTGCAATGCACGAATTTGCCATATTTAGAGGGCGCTGCAATCGAAAAGTTTACATTAAGCCTATGGAAGCTAGCTCTCTTCTCCCTTAGATACTCCTTGCCCTGTGCACGTTAAAGAACACGCTGGATGGCCTTGACGGGAGGCTACCATCTGTCTCCCAACAGCTGTTCCAGTGGGTCCCCTCCCCCAACCTTCTCTGAGCCTTCGGGGTCCATGTGACCTGGCCATTTAGCCCATGGTGTGCAAAAAAGTGCAGCTCAGAGGTAAAACAACCCAAACAACAACAACTGACAAGTTTCTCTCAAACATCTGCCAGGAGTTGGTACTTAATTTAATACTTAAACATTTTACTATTAATAAAAATGTAATGAAGTTATGGTAATTTTGCATATTTATAATATAACAATCTTTCCACAAGCATTTTCAATTTTCTGTTCTTTTAAAATTAGTACTTTGTCTTTTCATAAAGTTACTTTTGTAAATTTTTGTATTTGCCATGAAGAAGTAAATTACTACCGATTTTATCTGATCTATTTGCATATTGTGACTCAGTTTTTTTTCTTCATTATGACTTTGTCATTGACTAAATTTATCATCAGCCTTGTCAGTTAATTTTATTTATGAACAAAGAATACTAAAAAGCATGCTCAAATTTAATGTTTCCATAATATAATTTCGCCGTCCTCACACACCTTCTACTCTGGCGTATTAAACTAACAGGCTCCTGTTAGACCTCTGTGGGAAGCAGCTGCTTGAGGTGGTATTTTTTTTATAATTAATTCGCGGTTTACTTTAATTTGAAAGCAGTTTTAAAATATTAAGTTAGAATTAATTTACTCATTTACTTTTGACAATACCTTATGTTTTTATTTTACCTGTTAGGGTTGGGTTGTTTTACCTCTGAGCGGCACTTTTTTGCACACCACGGGCTAAATGGCCAGGTCACAAGGACCCCGAAGTCTCAGAGAAAGTTGGGGGAGGAGACCCACTGGAACAGCTGTTGGGAGACAGATAGTAGCCTCCCGTCAAGGCCATGCAGCGTGTTCTTTAACGTTGGGTTGTTTTACCTCTGAGCGGCACTTTTTTGCACACCATGGGGTAAATGGCCAGGTCACAAGGACCCCGAAGTCTCAGAGAAAGTTGGGGGAGGGGACCCACTGGAACAGCTGTTGGAAGACAGATGGTAGCCTCCCGTCAAGGCCATCCAGCGTGTTCTTTAACGTTGGGTTGTTTTACCTCTGAGCGGCACTTTTTTGCACACCATATGCTAAATGGCCAGGTCACATTGATCCCGAAGGCTCAGAGAAGGGTGGGTGAGGGGACCCACTGGAACAGCTGTTGAGAGACAGATGGTAGCCTCCCGTCAAGGCCATCCAGCGTGTTCTTTAATGTTGGGTTGTTTTACCTCTGAGGGGCACTTTTTTGCACACCATGGGGTAAATGGCCAGGTCACAAGGACCCTGAAGTCTCAGAGAAAGTTGGAGGAGGGGACCCACTGGAACAGCTGTTGGGAGACAGATAGTAGCCTCCCGTCAAGGCCACCCAGCGTGTTCTTTAACGTGCACAGGGTAGGCTCTCCCACACACGGGGCCACGGTTTAACGTCCCATCCTACGGACGGCGGCCTTTCCAAGCCCATCGGTGTCCCCTACTGACCGTGGGCAGGGAGGGGAATTTTGCGGAGATAAATCTCAACGCTGACCCAGCTGGGACTCGAATCTGGGAACTACAGATTACGAGCCTGGCACGCTACCGACTGAGCCACTCCCGCCCCTTTACCTGTTAGGCATCAATTACATAAACGAGCCGGAAAACTTAAAAAGAACTGTCTAATTTTTCAGAGGTATTTGATTTAACATTAGATGAAAAAACTCACTAGTAAAATATGTTTTTTTTTGGGGGGGGGTTACTATTTTGAACTCGGTTAATCATAGGAAGGTTAATCGACATGTACCTTATAATATAAATTACATAAAGAGTATCACATAATGTAAAATATAAACATGATTAAGTGTCCCTCTTAATATAAAGTGTATCGTGTAATATAAAATTTTAGTATCTTAAAATACATTTAATTCTGATTTTAGTTGCTCAGAGTTGGGTTGCTTTACCTTTCATCGGTACTTTTTTTGCTCATAGTGGGCTAAATGGCCATGTCCCAAGAACCCCGAGGGCTCAGAGAAGGTTGGGTGGAATGGATCCATGGGATATCTGTTGGGAGACAGATGGTAGTTTCCTTCAAAGCCATCCAGCGAGTTCCTTAACTTGCACAGGGTATGGTTCTCCCGCACCCAGAACTACGTCTTAACGTCCAATACGTCGGATTTTCCAAGCCCATCGGTGTCCCCTGTTGACAGGGCAGGGCTGAGAGTTTGCGGAGATATATCTCAACAACGTTGGTTCAGGTGACACTCCCAGGTTCGAGTCCCAGCTGGGTCAGCGTTGAGATTTATCTCTGCCAAATTTCCCCGCCCTGCCCACGGTCAGTAGGGGACACCGATGGGCTTGAAAAGGCCGCCGTCCGTCGGATGGGACGTTAAGCCGTGGCTCCGTGTGCGGGAGAGCCATACCCTGTGCACGTTAAAGAACACGCTGGATGGCCTTGACGGGAGGCTTCCATCCGTCTCCCAACAGCTGTTCCAGTGGGTCCCCTCCCCCGACCTTCTCTGAGCCTTCGGGGTCCTTGTGGCCTGGCCATTTACCCCATGGTGTGCAAAAAAGTGCCGCTCAGAGGTAAAACAATCCAATCAGCTGACACTCGAACCTGGAAACTACAGATTACGAGCCACCACCCCCCTACTTGTTGAGAAGAACGAGTAGCAGGTAATGTAAACAAAAAGCCCCCCTTGCAAATAATTTTAATATATTTTGAAATTACTGAATTACTAGTAGTTAAAATATGATTCCAATAATAATAATAATAATATTATTGTTAATCACGCACGCACTAGCATAAAATGTGTATATTTATTAGTTATATATTGATAATTGAAACATTACATAGAATTTTTTATAACTACTTCAAGATTTCAACTGAAACATTTGCACAGGATGCTTGCTAACAAGTATCACTTTATAAATAAAAATAAATACCCCCTCAAGCAGCTGCTTGCCACAGAGGTCTAACAGGAGCCTGTCAGTTTATATGCCAGAGTAGAAGGTCTGTGAGGATGGCAGGACCTCAGCAGAGAAACGACACATACATCCATGCCTTACGCGGGGCTCGAACCCAGGTCCCTTAGATCAGTAGCCAAGCGCGCTAACCACTCGGCCATGTTACCTACATTGAATGTCTAAATCTTTTAGGAACATAGTGCATAAGAAAAATTCTTCGCTCTTTTTATCTCTCTTAACGGAGAACGTATCTTAAGGAAAATGTGAAAATTCTTGATGTCTGAAAACAGACTTAAACGACGGCTGAGCCCATTTCACTGAAATCTCCATCAATTATAAACGTTTCTCCCCGATCATCAAACAGAGAGGTGAAAAATAAAGGGAGGAGAATTCTTTTCTCTTCATTCACTACCAGTGACTTAAATACGGTAGACCCGCTACCTTTCCTTCTGTTCCTGCCAGTAGATAATTCCTTTTATATATATATTAAATCTCCTTAGCCATATTTACAAATTTACATCATCACTAACATCATTGTTGGATGGATGGATGAAAACAATCAATGCAGCAGAAGGGATGGATGGTGATAAGTAACACTGGAAACGGAACTGTAGCAGATCTTTGTTAAGTAACAGGGTAGAACACACTTAACAAAAATGTTTCCAAAGAACAATAAGCGAATAACAGCAACTAGATTTTCTTCGTTAATTAAATTTGCTTATTAAAATACCGGTAGATATAAGAAACTTTCTTATTAGCATTTAAACTTTATTTTCATAACACGAAGTATACGTAAATAATTTATATGTAAAATAATTTTTTTATTTTGTGTTTTATATTTATAGAAAGTTTTTAGAATTACCGGTAGTTAAATAACTGAAACTGAGAGGGTTTATTTTGTAACCAAGATTCATTTGTTACACATCTAGACACAATAATATACTGTATAATATATATGGAAAATGATTTTCACAACAACGAAACATAGAATTAATTCGTATTAACCACAGTAAAGCCACAGGGTTTCAGCGTTTTATCAATCATATGATATCTCTTATTTACCTAAGATTACACTACAGCAATGCAGCAAACGAAACGCATGCCACATCCTGCAGCAGATGTATTCACCTCTTAACAGGCCTTTTTTTTTGCCATTAGGGGATAATTCTTGTTTCTTTTTAATGATTAAGATGCTCCTAGAGCCTTTGACTACAGCTCTCTAACATTTCGGAGAACTAACATGGTTGGGCTTCTGCTAACTAGCAATGACACTCAAATTCAACGAAATATTGTTCAACGTATTTAGTGAAATAACGAAAAAAAATGTTTGAAAAAATGTTTGAAAAAATGTTTGAAAAAAAAGAAAAAAATGTTTGAAAAAAATGTTTTGAAAAAGGGAATAATTCCCCATTGGTGAATTACAGTTTTTTATCATTGGCAATTGGAACGTTTTGATTCTTTAAATTCAGGCACATTCGATCACTTTCTATTTTGACTTGATAAGAACATCACTGGAGTTCAAGTTCTTTGGCATAATAAATATTTCTTTATCAGCAGAAAGCATTCTCGGCACATGCCAATAGTTGATAGTTTACTGAATTTCAGGTTCAGTTTTAAGAAAAGCAAACTCTTTTTCTGTTAGAAGTAACCACAACGAACAATTTAATCTCTGTCTATTTAATATTGTTAATACAAATCTTTTTTTTTAATATATTATCCAATTATGAGTTAAACTTTATTTGAAACTTCTTTAGCTTGAAATTTTGGCAGTATCGTAGCTAAATTTTAATCGCACTTTTATGTTTTGATATATAAATTTTGTTTCTTAAAAACATAAGTGTTGATTTAATATTTTTTCTTTTTATGCTGAAAGAAATAATTATTACATATTCTAATATTATTTTCCTATTTTCTTTTTAGTATTTAATTGAAGATTTGATTAGAGTGTCATCGTTCTTTATCCCCGATTATCCTTCATCTTCTCTACGTAATCAGAGATGTCCACTCCATCAAAAGCATCCTCATCCAGCATCTGCAAGCTGCTGTTACTGATGGAGCTGCTCGCTTTCTTACCCTCTCTGGGATCACGCTCTTGATCTTGGGCATCACATGTCGTCATCCTTCGTCCAGCGGAGATGCCGAGTTGATCGAGTCTCCCCTTTGATCCTCTGGATCCGAAGATGTTGCCACTTCCTCCTCCGTGTCCGTTGGCTTGCACAGCCTCGTCCTCGGCATTCTGGGGGGATTCGGAGATCAGCGTTAAGTCCGTAATCTCGTACCCAGCCGATCGGAGAGTGCTGTTGTATCTACTGATGGTTCTCGCTCTCTCGCGCCGCGCACTCCTGTGTCCCAGGCACCTGGAGAGCGTGTCACGGAAAGCGTGGCGGAATTTCAACGACATGATGCTGTAGAGAATCGGGTTGATGGTGGCGCTCACGTAATACGTTATACCCGATATATAGGTGAGCACCGTGAAGGTGGCGATGTCTGCGGGGGTGGGATCCGTCACATAGATGGCCATCAGGCGCTGGCCGTGGAAGGGGGCCCAACAGAGGAAGAAAGCCACCACTACAGCAACTGAAAAGGAAAAACACGAAATGGTTTAACTGCCATTTTGATTTAATTCGAATGATATACAAAATATACACTGACACTTAATACAAACGAAAATATTATATAATGCTAAGTATATAAAGATTTTTGCTTAGTAGGGCGATTTAGTTTTCATTTTAAAAAAGGTCAGGAAATTTCATTGTTCAGAATTTCTCCTCTTTAAATTTTTGGGGCTCTCTTTTACTGAATATAAATTATTTTAATGCTGAATTTTTCTAAAGTCCTGGTCCATTTTGTTGCCTTTTACTTTGAAATGAATTATATTCTGGAGGGTTGGGTTGTTTTACCTCTGAGCGGCACTTTTTTGCACACCATGGGCTAAATGGCCAGGTCACATGGACCCCGAAGGCTCAGAGAAGGTTGGGGGAGGGGACCCACTGGAACAGCTGTTGGGAGACAGATGGTAGACTCCCGTCAAGGCCATACATCGTGTTCTTTAACGTGCACAGGGTATGGCTCTCCCGCACACGGGGCCACGGCTTAACGTCCCATCCGACGGACGGCGGCGTTTCAAAGCCCATCGGTGTCCCCTACTGACCGTGGGCAGGGCGGGGAATTTTGCGGAGATAAATCTCAACGCTGACCCAGCTGGGACTCGAACCTAGGAATTACAGATTACGAGCCTGGCGCGCTACCGACTGAGCCACCCCCGCCCTGTATTCTGGAGATAATTTCTTTTTTCCCAATTAGAATTTTTTTGCTTTTTAGAAATTTTGTATTATTTTGTAGTTCACAACTGTTATTCTTGAAATTTTGACTTTTTATTTTTTGTTACCAGGTTATTTTGTTTTTGAAATTCCGATATTTTTGCGATCCAGAGGTAAAAAAATAAATGCGTTATTTCGTTTATAAAAGCATATTACAAATTTTTCACCAGTTCGTCTGCTTGCTTTTCATATTTGTTTCGTGAATACGTCTTTTGTTGTTGTTTTTTTATTTCCTTCGAGTAACACAAAACTTCTTCCTTACCCTGTCATTTGAAAAGATCTGATATTATAGGAAAACAAAATTGGGAAAGAAGAGAATTCAATAGAATTAAAAGCTTTTATTGTTCTCTAAAATGATAAAGAATTATTTTGAAAACGTTTAGAATCTATACTATTTAAAAATATTTTTGACCAATTTTACTTTACACACTAGGCACCAATAAAACATGCTACAATTATTTAGATTTTTTTTAAATTTTTTTGTAAGCATTCAGTTTTTCATTTTAAAAAACGAAGGATTAAAAACAAACTTTGCGAGTTATTTTACTTATTAATAATAGTTAAAAAATATTATTTAGTAACTACCAGAACATTAATAATAATATAATATTTTAGAAACTAATTGTCTTCATCTCTGCATCAAGGAGTGTCTAAGGGAGAAGAGAGCTAACTTCCATAGACGTAATATAAACTTTTCGATTGCAGCGCCCTCTAAACATGGCAAATTCGTGTATTGCAGTGAAGCCACCTAGCAAGGGAAAGGAGCCAGTTCCTTGCGTTATTTTTCCATCGCCCAGCAAGGTTTTCAATGGCTTACACCACGTAACTAATTTTACATACACTTTGACTCTGTTCAAAGTGTTCATTTCTTAAATTTTACCATCATGATTTCCTTTTCACAAGAATTAGTTAAAATTATTTTCCTTAATAAAATCCCATTTTGTAAAACAAGTAGTAGCTATGCTCAACATAAAAATTTTAATATTTTGAACTTTCTACTATATTTAATATATTATAATAAATTGAAATTTATGGCTTAATGCGAGACGACATGTTTTGTTTAATTATATTTTATAGAATTTAGGATATTTTCAATTAAAGTCACATCGAGTATCTTACTTGTATAAACTGTCAATAGATGGCAGCAGGCACTTCTCGTATCAACCATAAAGAAAAATTACTATTAGAACAAACTGCAGACACCTATATATGTCGATATGCTCCAACTAAATCCAACTAACAATAAAACTGCAACATACATTGACTTACATCTTCGCAAAATGATTAAATGTATTAATTTACATATTAATTTTAAAAATTCTGCAAAATTACTCAAAATAAACATACAACGGCTTTTCCAGGTATCGTGAAATATACTCCTGAACGGAATAAAATACTCATTGGATAACTTTAGGGTCAGCTATCACTATGCCAAACAGTCATGGGTGTTACACAGGTTGAAACACTGATTAAATCGCAATAAATATACCAAGAGTAAGACAAACCACATCTGCAGTGGACTGAAAATGATTGCACTGCGCATGCGCAGATCGCCCCTTACAGTTGTTTTTGTCCATGCACATCAATTTGCCACGTTCAGCTTCGGTAAAATTCCGCAGAACGGCGCCACTTACGCTTGTGCGAAGCTAGCCTTCTTCTCCTTAGACCTTCTTTGTCTGCATTGCGTTTTCTGTCAAAAAAAATTTTAACTCTTTACAAATAAGTGTCAACTTTTTACGAAACAAGCAAGTGGCATTATGCGAAATAAAATCTTAAGCGCAAGACAGGGCATTACAAAATGTGTGCTAATAAATCCAACAGCTTTATGACCATTTAAGGACACGAAAACAAAACATTGCGCTGCAAAATTACCGATGTCTAACAATACGCACTTGATCCCGAAATAAATCCTAATCTCTCTCTGACCTTGGCCGACACTTTACTCCAAAAGATTTCCGACAGCAATCTCCACTTTCGCTACAGTCATCTTACAAATTCCACCCTCCACTTCCGTCCCCCGATGTTTGGTTTTCGGCTTTCAACAGCCTCCATCACTTTTCCTGCCCACTTACAGAGATCTACATCCGCGCTCCTCGACACTAAAATAGTCCCGCAATGCCGGTCAGCTGTTGTTATGGCAACCAGATAAACGTTCGTCGCATTAACCACAAGCTCGCTATAACTCTTCGCAGCTGAGTCGCCCGCATACGAGGCTTCTGTAATCTCCGAACAGCGCTATTATAAACACTTGCCCGTCATTGCGTGTGTCCCATCTCGTGGACCAGAGTTGGACCGCATACATCAGCTGCTGACATCTTGCGCCTGCTGGTGGAGAGACTGCGGAGGATGCCTTTCAAGTGCGCACTAAATATTGCGAGAAGGAGCAATCTGTTTCCCTACAGAAGATATCTGTTTATGTCGCAGAGGAGCCACACTGCCACGTCCATCGGTAGAGATACGAGGGATCCTCGTGAAGGCAGCATGTTGGCGTTTTAAGCGACGGCTTTGGATTGGATTGTTTTACCTCTGAGCGGCACTTTTTTGCACACCATGGGCTAAATGGCCAGGCCACAAGGACCCCGAAGGCTCAGAGAAGGTTGGGGGAGGGGACCCACTGGAACAGCTGTTGGGAGACAGATGGTAGCCTCCCGTCAAGGCCATCCAGTTTGTTCTTTAACGTGCACAAGGTATGGCTCTCCCGCACAAGGGGTCACGGCTTAACGTCCCATAAGACGGACGGCGGCCTTTTCAAACCCATCGGTGTCCCCTACTGACAGTGGGCAGGGCGGGGAAATTTTGCGGAGATAAATCTCAACGCTGACCCAGCTGGGACTCGAACCTGGGAACTACAGATTACGAGCCTGGCGCGCTACCGACTGAGCCACCCCCGCCCCATTTTAAGCGACGGCCGATCAAATGTTACCAACATTCTTGAAAACTGGCTTACAAAAAATTTTAAGTTGGATTTTTTTTTGTCAACATACACATTCACTCTGGATATTTTTTATTCATTACGTAGTGACCACTAGTGCTTTACTCTGTTATATTGTTGATGAATAGATGTGTGTTAGTATTTAATTATAGCAAAGTGAAATATGATTTTGTTACATCAATTTTCACTCCTGTGGTAAGAGGTAATTGTATTCCTTTGGTTGTTTCGCCTTCGCAAGGGGCGGGGGTGGCTCAGTCGGTAGCGCGCCAGGCTCGTAATTTGTAGTTCCCAGGTTCGAGTCCCAGCTGGGTCAGCGTTGAGATTTATCTCCGCAAAATTCCCCGCCTTGCCCACGTTCAGTAGCGGACACCGAAGGGCTTGGAAAAGCCGCCGTCCGTCGGATGGGACGTTAAGCCGTGGCCCCTTGTGCGGGAGAGCCATACCCTGTGCACGTTAAAGAACACGCTGGATGGCCTTCACGGGAGGCTATCATCTGTCTCCCAACAACTGTTCCAGTGGGTCCCCTCCCCCAACCTTCTCTGAGCCTTCGGGGTCCATGTGACCTGGTCATTTAACCCATGGTGTGCAAAAAAGTGCCGCTCAGAGGTCAAACAACTCGCCTTCGCAGTGTGCTTCAAACCATCCCCGTTCATTCATTCTTTTTCTCTTAGCATTGCATCCCCCCAATTTTTAGGAGCGGCAGTTGTACCGGTTGATTGCTACACTTTTTTCGGTTGTTTCACTTCCGAACAGCGCTTTTTTGCACGTAATGTTCTAAATGGCCAGGTCACAAGGACCCCAAGGGTTCAGAGTAGGTTGGAGAAAGAGGAAAATTGTTAGGAGACAGAGGGAAGCCTTCAGTCAAGTCCATCTAGCATATTCTTTAAAGCTGGGTCAGGGTTGAGATTTATCTCCGCAAAATTCCCCGCCCTGCCCGCGGTCAGTAGGGGACACCGATGGGCTTGGAAAGGCCGCTGTCCGTCGGATGAAACGTTAAGCCGTGGCTCCGTGTGTGGGAGAGCCATACCCTGGGCATGTTTACACACTGGATGGCTTTGTCGGGGGGCTACCATCTGTCTCCCAACAGTTGTTCCAGTGGGTCCCCTCCCCCAACCTACTCTGAGCCTTCTGGGTCCATGTGACCTGGCCATTTAGCCCAAGGTGTGCAAAAAAAGTGCTGCTCAGAGGTAAAACAACCCAACGTTAAAGAACACGCTGGATGGCCTTGACAGGAGGCTACCATCTGTCTCCCAACAGCTGTTCCAGTGGGTCCCCTCCCCCAACCTTCTCTGAGCCTTCGGGGTCCATGTGACCTGGCCATTTAGCCCATGGTGTGCAAAAAAGTTCCGCTCAGAGGTAAAACAACCCAACGTTAAAGAACACGCTGGATGGCCTTGACGGGAGGCTACCATCTATCTCCCAACAGCTGCTGCAGTGGGTCCCCTCCCCCAACCTTCTCTGAGCCTTCGGGGTCCATGTGACCTGGCCATTTAGCCCATGGTGTGCAAAAAATTGCCGCTCAGAGGTAAAACAACCCAAGGTTAAAGAACACGCTGGATGGCCTTGACAGGAGGCTACCATCTGTCTCCCAACAGCTGTTCCAGTGGGTCCCCTCCCCCAACCTTATCTGAGACTTCGGGGTCCATGTGACCTGGCCATTTAGCCCATGGTGTGCAAAAAAGTGCCGCTCAGAGGTAAAACAACCCAACGTTAAAGAACACGCTGGATGGCCTTGACGGCAGGCTACCATCTGTCATCCCAACAGCTGCTCCAGTGGGTCCCCTCCCCCAACCTTCTCTGAGCCTTCGGGGTCATGTGACCTGGCCATTTAGCCCATGGTGTGCAAAAAAGTGCCGCTCAGAGGTAAAACAACCCAACGTTAAAGAACACGCTGGATGGCCTTGAGGGGAGGCTACCATCTGTCTCCCAACAGCTGCTCCAGTGGGTCCCCTCCCCCAACCTTCTCTGAGCCTTCGGGGTCCATGTGACCTGGCCATTTAGCCCATGGTGTGCAAAAAAGTGCCGCTCAGAGATCAAACAACCCAACGTTAAAGAACACGCTGGATGGCCTTGACGGCAGGCTACCATCTGTCCCCCAACAGCTGCTCCAGTAAGTCCCCTCCCCCAACCTTCTCTGAGCCTTCGGGGTCCATGTGACCTGGCCATTTAGCCCATGGTGTGCAAAAAAGTGCCGCTCAGAGGTAAAACAACCCAACGGTAAAGAACACGCTGGATGGCCTTGACGGGAGGCTACCATCTGTCTCCCAACAGCTGCTCCAGTGGGTCCCCTCCCCCAACCTTCTATGAGCCTTCGGGGTCCATGTGACCAGGCCATTTAGCCCATGGTGTGCAAAAAAGTGCCGCACAGAGGTAAAACAACCCAACGTTAAAGAACACGCTGGATGGCCTTGACGAGAGGCTACCATCTGTCTCCCAACAGCTGCTCCAGTGGGTCCCCTCCCCCAACCTTCTCTGAGCCTTCGGGGTCCATGTGACCTGGCCATTTAGCCCATGGTGTGCAAAAAAGTGCCGCTCAGAGGTAAAACAACCCAAGGTTAAAGAACACGCTGGATGGCCTTGACAGGAGGCTACCAGCTGTCTCCCAAGAGCTGTTCCAGTGGGTCCCCTCCCCCAACCTTCTCTGAGACTTCGGGGTCCATGTGACCTGGCCATTTAGCCCATGGTGTGCAAAAAAGTGCCGCTCAGAGGTAAAACAACCCAACGTTAAAGAACACGCTGGATGGCCTTGACGGCAGGCTACCATCTGTCCCCCAACAGCTGCTCCAGTGGGTCCCCTCCCCCAACCTTCTCTGAGCCTTCGGGGTCCATGTGACCTGGCCATTTAGCCCATGGTGTGCAAAAAAGTGCCGCTCAGAGGTAAAACAACCCAACGTTAAAAACACGCTGGATGGCCTTGACGAGAGGCTACCATCTGTCTCCCAACAGCTGCTCCAGTGGGTCCCCTCCCCCAACCTTCTCTGAGCCTTCGGGGTCCATGTGACCTGGCCATTTCGCCCATGGTGTGCAAAAAAGTGCCGCTCAGAGGTAAAACAACCCAACGTTAAAGAACACACTGGATGGCCTTGACGGGAGGCTACCATCTGTCTCTCAACAGCTGCTCCAGTGGGTCCCCTCCCCCAACCATCTCTGAGACTTCGGGGTCCATGTGACCTGGCCATTTAGGCCATGGTGTGCAAAAAAGTGCCGCTCAGAGGTAAAACAACCCAACGTTAAAGAACACGCTGGGTGGCCTTGACGGGAAGCTACCATCTGTCTCGTAACAGCTGTTCCAGTGGGTCCCCTCCCCCAACCTTCTATGAGCTTTCGGGGTCCATGTGACCTGGCCATTTAGCCCAAGGTGTGCAAAAGAAGTGCCGCTCAGAGGTAAAACAACCCAACGTTAAAGAACACTCTGGATGGCCTTGACGGGAGGCTACCATCTGTCTCCCAACAGCTTCTCCAGTGGGTCCCCTCCCCCAACCTTCTCTGAACCTTCGGGGTCCGTGTGACCTGGCCATTTAGCCCATGGTGTGCAAAAGAAGTGCCGCTCAGTGGTAAAACAACCCAACTTATATTCTTTAAAGATGTGACTCACCTGAACAGTTGGACATTGCGTAATATAACATCCGACGGACGGCAACCTTTATAAGCCTATTGGCGGGGGGGGGGGGGATGAGAGGGGTAGTTAGCGGAGATAAATCTGAAAGTGGGCACAGGTGGGACACATACCGAACTCTGGATTACGACCCTGATGCGCAACCGCTCAGACATGCTACACTTGTAATCTGTTGTTTCCCGTTTCGAGACCCCACTCAACACCTTCTATAATAGAAGGCCGGTGGACAAAATTATGACGTCAACGTAGGGAGTCCAATAATCCAGAGTTGGGTTGTTTTACCTCTGAGCGACACTTTTTTGCACACCATGGGCTAAATGGCCAGGTCACAAGGACCCCGAAGGCTCAGAGAAGGTTGGGGGAGGAGACACACTGGAACAGCTGTTGGGAGACAGATGGTAGCCTCCCGTCAAGGCCATCCAGCGTGTTCTTTAACGTTGGGTTGTTTTACCTCTGAGCAGCACTTTTTTGCACACCATTTGCTAAATGGCCTGGTCACAAGGACCCCGAAGTCTCAGAGAAGGTTGGGGGAGGGGACCCACTGTAAGAGCTGTTGGGAGACAGATGGTAGCCTCCTGTCAAGGCCATCCAACGTGTTCTTTAACCTTGGGTTGTTTTACCTCTGAGCGGCACTTTTTTGCACACCATGGGCTAAATGGCCAGGTCACATGGACCCCGAAGGCTCAGAGAAGGTTGGGGGAGGGGACCCACTGGAACAGCTGTTACGAGACAGATGGTAGCCTCCCGTCAAGGCCATCCAGCGTGTTCTTTAACGTTGGGTTGTTTTACCTCTGAGCGGCACTTTTTTGCACACCATGGGCTAAATGGCCAGGTCACATGGACCCCGAAGTCTCAGAGAAGGTTGGGGGAGGGGACCCACTGGAACAGCTGTTGGGAGACAGATGGTAGCCTCCCGTCAAGGCCATCCAGCATGTTCTTTAACGTTGGGTTGTTTTACCTCTGAGCGGCACTTTTTTGCACACCATGGGCTAAATGGCCAGGTCACATGGACCCCGAAGTCTCAGAGAAGGTTGGGGGAGGGGACCCACTGGAACAGCTGTTGGGAGACAGATGGTAGCCTCCTGTCAATGCCATCCAGAGTTTTCTTTAACCTTGGGTTGTTTTACCTCTGAGCGGCACTTTTTTGCACACCATGGGCTAAATGGTCAGGTCACATGGACCCCGAAGGCTCAGAGGAGGTTGGGGGAGGGGACCCACTGGAACAGCTGTTGGGAGACAGATGGTAGCGTCCCGTCAAGGCCATCCAGTGTGTAAACATGCCCAGGGTATGGCTCTCCCACACACGGAGCCACGGCTTAACGTTTCATCCGACGGACGGCGGGCTTTCCAAGCTCATCGATGTCTCCCTACTGACCGTGGGCAGGGCGGGAAATTTTGCGGAGATAAATCTCAACGCTGACACAGGTGGGACTCGAACCTGGGAACTACAGATTACGAGCCTGGCGCTCTTTCCGACTGAGCCCCCCTCCCCCAATAATCCAGATATTTCTTATTTGCAGCAATTATCATACTGTTAATAAATGCAAACAATTTTTCTTTCTAAATAAAGTATATTTATTAATCAACATTGTTGTAAAGATTGGTATAAAAGCCCACCAGTAGTGATAATGGAAAAAAATATAATAAAGTCTGGACAGTTAATAAAACAACGGTAACGTCATAATTTGGTCTTTATGTTGTAGCAGGTTTTGTCCCCCTGCACTATGATACTCTCCGATAACCTCCTTAATGTCCTCGGTGAGAAAGGGAACACCACTCTGCATGTAAAGGTCACCGTCCATCGGATGGGATGTAAAGTTGTGAACATTTTTTAAAAAACACATGGGATGTCCTCATTGGGAGGATTCCATCTGTCTCCTCCTAACAGCTGTATGTACAGTCGCTCAAAAAAGTATCCGAACACTACGGTTGATTACAAAATTCAGAAAAAATAGCTGGCAACGATTTTTTTAGAAATTAGTGATCTGGCAACCTTCGTGTCACGTGATTGCAGAATTCAGGAAAAATATCTGGAGCGTGTACAGCAACTGTACACGCTCCAGTTACCGTTCACAGCAAACTGGAGCGTGTGCAGTTACTGCACACGCTCCAGTTTGCTGTGAACGGTAACTGCACACGTTCAATATTTCCGTGAGTGAGCCCACACGATCTAGTATCAAAATAATATGACCACCTACAGGCGCTCAAAAAAGTATCCAAACACCATGGTTGATTACAGAATTCAGAAAAAATATCTGGAGCGTGTACAGCAACTGTACACGCTCCAGTTACCGTTCACAGCAAACTGGAGCGTGTACAGTTACTGCACACGCTCCAGTTTGCTGTGAACGGTAACTGCACACGTTCAATATTTCCGTGAGTGAGCCCACACGATCTAGTATCAAAATAATATGACCACCTACAGGCGCTCAAAAAAGTATCCGAACACTATGGTTGATCACAGAATTCAGAAAAAATAGCTGGCAACGATTTTTTTAGAAATTTGTGATCTGGCAACCTTCGTGTCACGTGACACGAAGGTTGCCAGATCACTAAAAAAATCGTTGCCAGATATTTTTTCTGAATTCTGCAATCAACCATAGTGTTCGAATACTTTTTTGACCGACTGTACAGTGGGTTCCCTTCCACCAACACCATTCTCTGAGCCCTCAGGAGTCCTTGTGACCTGGCCATTTAGCCCATTGTGCGCAAAATAGTTCCACTCAGAGGTAAAACAATCCAACCCTCGGAGTTATCAAGAAATAAAATGCGGTTTTTCTGTGACCCACAGTTACACGCTGAAAGCACAATTTATTACACTCATCGCACCCATCGATAAAGCTGTCCTACTCTGCCACAATAACGCAGCGAGCAGAAACCCCTTGTGCGCTATGGGCGAATGGAAAACTCGATTCAAAGCTCTCTAACTCTAAATCAAGCTTTTTGTAGCAAAATCTCACAAGAAATGGAAAATCTTAAAAAAATTCTAGAAATCTATATTTTGAGCAAAATTTGTTTTTTTTAAAGAATTTTAAAAATTAAAAAAAACAGTTTCAGTCATCAATTTTAAAATTTAACATCAGAGTTACTACTCGTACGAATTTACCTTAAAATTATAACAATCGTTAGCTAAAATAAATGTAATTTTAGAAGTTAAAACAATGTTTTTCACTTTACACCACTTTTGAAACAATGTTTAAAACAAACAAAAGAGCAGCATCTGATGTCAAATTTCATTTTTCGATTGTAAGGAAAGAGTTGGGTTGGGTTGTTTTACTTCTGAGCGGCACTTTTTTGCACACCAAGGGCTAAATGACCATGTCACATGGACCCCGAAGGCTCAGAGAAGGTTGGGGGAGGGGACCTACTGGAACAGCTGTTGGGAGACAGATGGTAGCCTCCCGTCAAGACCATCCAGCGTGTTCTTTAACGTGCACAGGGTATGGCTCTCCCGCACACGGAGCAACGGCTTAACGTCCCATCCGACGGACGGCGGCCTTTCCAAGCCCATCGGTGTCCCCTACTGACCGTGGGCAGGGCGAGGAATTTTGCGGAGATAAATCTCAACGCTGATCCAGCTGGGACTCGAACCTGGGAACTACAGATTACGAGCCTGGCGCGCTACCGACTGAGCCACCCCCGCCCCGTAAGGAAAGAGAGTACTATGAAAAGAGAGTAATCGATCTCCATGGATGATTGCAACTAGTTATATTTGAAAAAGATGTAAACTCGTTAATAGTTAAAGAAACAAATTTTCACAAAATGGCGCCTAACGTGTCCCTGATGAGAAATACGGGTATGAACGCGAAACCAAATAAGAGGCAAACTGCGCACGAAATTCGAGATCAATCGGTCACGCATCTGAGGAATTACAGGGCGTCGAGATCTGACGATAAAAAAGAGATTCTCAAGGCGCGTGCTGACGTCATAAAGGCGTAGATGAAAAGCATTCATTCCTCTATTGGTGTCCGCGCCTTTCGGAATACGCCTATTATTACTGTATACTATATTTATACATGGGGTACGCGGTAAAATTTTTTGGTGTACGCCGTGACAGCTCAAAAGTCGCAATATCTAGTAACAAGCCCATTTCACAGATTAACCAGTAATATGTTTATACTTTTATAAAATTTGTTAAATTATGTCATTTTTGTGCTTCTCGATATATGCAATTTATACAAAATTTAATGTATATTTATATGTTTTATTTTATTCCCATTGTTATACTATAACTATAGTTTTATCTATCTATACAAGGGGTACGCCAGTTACATTCACATTTCCAGGGGGTACGTGAAGCATAAAAGATTGAGAACCACTGATATATATATATATGTTTTATTTTATTTTCATTGTTAGACTATAACTATAGTTTTATCTATCTACACAAGGGGTACGCCAGTTACATACACATTTTCAGGGGGTACGTGAAGCATAAAAGGTTGAGATCCACTGATATATATGTTTTATTTTATTTTCATTGTTATACTATAACTATAGTTTTATCTATCTATAAAAGGGGTACGCCAGTTACATACACATTTCCAGGGGGTACGTGAAGCATAAAAGATTGAGAACCACTGATATATATGTTTTATTTTATTTTCATTGTTATACTATAACTATAGTTTTATCTATCTATACAAGGGGTACGCCAGTTACATACACATTTCCAGGGGGTACGTGAAGCATAAAAGGTTGAGAACCACTGATATATATGTTTTATTTTATTTTCATTGTTATACTATAACTATAGTTTTATCTATCTATATAAGGGGTACGCCAGTTACATACACATTTTCAGGGGGTACGTGAAGCATAAAAGGTTGAGATCCACTGATATATATGTTTTATTTTATTTTCATTGTTATACTATAACTATAGTTTTATCTATCTATAAAAGGGGTACGCCAGTTACATACACATTTTCAGGGGGTACGTGAAGCATAAAAGGTTGAGAACCACTGATATATAAGTTTTATTTTATTTTCATTGTTATACTATAACTATAGTTTTATCTATCTATACAAGGGGTACGCCAATTACATACACATTTTCAGGGGGTACGTGAAGCATAAAAGGTTGAGATCCACTGATATATATGTTTTATTTTATTTTCATTGTTATACTATAACTATAGTTTTATCTATCTATACAAGGGGTACGCCAGTTACATACACATTTTCAGGGGGTACGTGAAGCATAAAAGGTTGAGATCCACTGATATATATATGTTTTATTTTATTCCCATTGTTATACTATAACTATAGTTTTATCTATCTATACAAGGGGTACGCCAGTTACATACACATTTCCAGGGGGTACGTGAAGCATAAAAGATTGAGAACCACTGATATATATGTTTTATTTTATTTTCATTGTTATACTATAACTATAGTTTTATCTATCTATACAAGGGGTACGCCAGTTACATACACATTTCCAGGGGGTACGTGAAGCATAAAAGGTTGAGAACCACTGATATATATGTTTTATTTCATTTTCATTGTTAGACTATAACTATAGTTTTATCTATCTACACAAGGGGTACGCCAGTTACATACACATTTTCAGGGGGTACGTGAAGCATAAAAGGTTGAGATCCACTGATATATATATGTTTTATTTTATTTTCATTGTTATACCATAACTATAGTTTTATCTATCTATACAAGGGGTACGCCAGTTACATACACATTTCCAGGGGGTACGTGAAGCATAAAAGATTGAGAACCACTGATATATATGTTTTATTTTATTTTCATTGTTATACTATAACTATAGTTTTATCTATCTATACAAGGGGTACGCCAGTTACATACACATTTCCAGGGGGTACGTGAAGCATAAAAGGTTGAGATCCACTGATATATATGTTTTATTTTATTTTCATTGTTATACTATAACTATAGTTTTATCTATCTATACAAGGGGTACGCCAGTTACATACACATTTCCAGGGGTACGTGAAGCATAAAAGGTTGAGAACCACTGATATATATGTTTTATTTTATTTTCATTGTTATACTATAACTATAGTTTTATCTATCTATACAAGGGGTACGCCAGTTACATACACATTTCCAGGGGGTACGTGAAGCATAAAAGGTTGAGATCCACTGATATATATGTTTTATTTTATTTTCATTGTTATACTATAACTATAGTTTTATCTATCTATACAAGGGGTACGCCAGTTACATACACATTTCCAGGGGGTACGTGAAGCATAAAAGATTGAGAACCACTGATATATATGTTTTATTTTATTTTCATTGTTATACTATAACTATAGTTTTATCTATCTATACAAGGGGTACGCCAGTTACATACACATTTCCAGGGGGTACGTGAAGCATAAAAGGTTGAGATCCACTGATATATATGTTTTATTTTATTTTCATTGTTATACTATAACTATAGTTTTATCTATCTATACAAGGGGTACGCCAATTAGATACACATTTCCAGGGGGTACGTGACGCATAAAAGGTTGAGAACCACTGATATATATGTTTTATTTTATTTTCATTGTTATACTATAACTATAGTTTTATCTATCTATACAAGGGGTACGCCAGTTACATACACATTTCCAGGGGGTACGTGAAGCATAACAGATTGAGAACCACTGATATATATGTTTTATTTTATTTTCATTGTTATACTATAACTATAGTTTTATCTATCTATACAAGAGGTACGTCAGTTACATACACATTTCCAGGGGGTACGTGAAGCATAAAAGGTTGAGAACCACTGATATATATGTTTTATTTTATTTTCATTGTTATACTATAACTATAGTTTTATCTATCTATACAAGGGGTACGCCAGTTACATACACATTTCCAGGGGGTACGTGAAGCATAAAAGGTTGAGAACCACTGATATATATGCTTTATTTCATTTTCATTGTTATACTATAACTATAGTTTTATCTATCTGTACAAGGGGTACGCCAGTTACATACACATTTCCAGGGGGTACGTGAAGCATAAAAGGTTGAGAACCACTGATATATATGTTTTATTTTATTTTCATTGTTATACTATAACTATAGTTTTATCTATCTATACAAGGGGTACGCCAGTTACATACACATTTCCAGGGGGTACGTCAAGCATAAAAGGTTGAGAACCACTGATATATATGTTTTATTTCATTTTCATTGTTATACTATAACTATAGTTTTATCTATCTGTACAAGGGGTACGCCAGTTATATACACATTTCCAGGGGGTACGTGAAGCATAAAAGGTTGAGAACCACTGATATATATGTTTTATTTTATTTTCATTGTTATACTATAACTATAGTTTTATCTATCTATACAAGAGGTACGTCAGTTACATACACATTTCCAGGGGGTACGTGAAGCATAAAAGGTTGAGAACCACTGATATATATGTTTTATTTTATTTTCATTGTTATACTATAACTATAGTTTTATCTATCTATACAAGGGGTACGCCAGTTACATACACATTTCCAGGGGGTACGTGAAGCATAAAAGATTGAGAACCACTGATATATATGTTTTATTTTATTTTCATTGTTATACTATAACTATAGTTTTATCTATCTATACAAGGGGTACGCCAGTTCCATACACATTTCCAGGGGGTACGTGAAGCATAAAAGATTGAGAACCACTGATATATATGTTTTATTTTATTTTCATTGTTATACTATAACTATAGATTTATCTATCTATACAAGGGGTACGCCAGTTACATACACATTTCCAGGGGGTACGTGAAGCATAAAAGGTTGAGAACCACTGATATATATGTTTTATTTTATTTTCATTGTTATACTATAACTATAGTTTTATCTATCTATACAAGAGGTACGTCAGTTACATACACATTTCCAGGGGGTACGTGAAGCATAAAAGGTTGAGAACCACTGATATATATGTTTTATTTCATTTTCATTGTTATACTATAACTATAGTTTTATCTATCTATACAACGGGTACGCCAGTTACATACACATTTCCAGGGGGTACGTGAAGCATAAAAGGTTGAGAACCACTGATATATATGATTCATTTTATTTTCATTGTTATACTATAACTATAGTTTTATCTATCTATACAAGAGGTACGTCAGTTACATACACATTTCCAGGGGGTACGTGAAGCATAAAAGGTTGAGAACCACTGATATATATGTTTTATTTTATTTTCATTGTTATACTATAACTATAGTTTTATCTATCTATACAAGAGGTAAGTCAGTTACATACACATTTCCAGGGGGTACGTGAAGCATAAAAGATTGAGAACCACTGATATATATGTTTTATTTCATTTTCATTGTTATAATATAACTATAGTTTTATCTATCTATACAAGGGGTACGCCAGTTACATACACATTTCCAGGGGGTACGTGAAGCATAAAAGGTTGAGAACCACTGATATATATGTTTTATTTTATTCCCATTGTTATACTATAACTATAGTTTTATCTATCTATACAAGAGGTACGCCAGTTACATACACATTTCCAGGGGGTACGTGAAGCATAAAAGGTTGAGAACCACTGATATATATATATTTGTTTTATTTTATTTTCATTGTTATACTATAACTATAGTTTTATCTATCTATACAAGGGGTACGCCAGTTACATACACATTTCCAGGGGGTACGTGAAGCATAAAAGATTGAGAACCACTGATATATATGTTTTATTTTATTCCCATTGTTATACTATAACTATAGTTTTATCTATCTATACAAGGGGTACGCCAGTTACATTCACATTTCCAGGGGGTACGTGAAGCATAAAAGATTGAGAACCACTGATATATATATGTTTTATTTTATTTTCATTGTTAGACTATAACTATAGTTTTATCTATCTACACAAGGGGTACGCCAGTTACATACACATTTTCAGGGGGTACGTGAAGCATAAAAGGTTGAGATCCACTGATATATATGTTTTATTTTATTTTCATTGTTATACTATAACTATAGTTTTATCTATCTATAAAAGGGGTACGCCAGTTACATACACATTTCCAGGGGGTACGTGAAGCATAAAAGATTGAGAACCACTGATATATATGTTTTATTTTATTTTCATTGTTATACTATAACTATAGTTTTATATATCTATACAAGGGGTACGCCAGTTACATACACATTTCCAGGGGGTACGTGAAGCATAAAAGGTTGAGAACCACTGATATATATGTTTTATTTTATTTTCATTGTTATACTATAACTATAGTTTTATCTATCTATATAAGGGGTACGCCAGTTACATACACATTTTCAGGGGGTACGTGAAGCATAAAAGGTTGAGATCCACTGATATATATGTTTTATTTTATTTTCATTGTTATACTATAACTATAGTTTTATCTATCTATAAAAGGGGTACGCCAGTTACATACACATTTTCAGGGGGTACGTGAAGCATAAAAGGTTGAGAACCACTGATATATATGTTTTATTTTATTTTCATTGTTATACTATAACTATAGTTTTATCTACCTATAAAAGGGGTACGCCAGTTACATACACATTTCCAGGGGGTACGTGAAGCATAAAAGGTTGAGATCCACTGATATATATGTTTTATTTTATTTTCATTGTTATACTATAACTATAGTTTTATCTATCTATAAAAGGGGTACGCCAGTTACATACACATTTTCAGGGGGTACGTGAAGCATAAAAGGTTGAGAACCACTGATATATAAGTTTTATTTTATTTTCATTGTTATACTATAACTATAGTTTTATCTATCTATACAAGGGGTACGCCAATTACATACACATTTTCAGGGGGTACGTGAAGCATAAAAGGTTGAGATCCACTGATATATATGTTTTATTTTATTTTCATTGTTATACTATAACTATAGTTTTATCTATCTATACAAGGGGTACGCCAGTTACATACACATTTTCAGGGGGTACGTGAAGCATAAAAGGTTGAGATCCACTGATATATA
This sequence comes from Ryuthela nishihirai, assembly GCA_038380435.1. Lineage (NCBI taxonomy): Eukaryota > Metazoa > Arthropoda > Arachnida > Araneae > Heptathelidae > Ryuthela > Ryuthela nishihirai. The sequence continues at coordinate 118,636,524 of JAWZYU010000002.1, read as the reverse complement.
TATGTTTTATTTTATTCCCATTGTTATACTATAACTATAGTTTTATCTATCTATACAAGGGGTACGCCAGTTACATACACATTTCCAGGGGGTACGTGAAGCATAAAAGATTGAGAACCACTGATATATATGTTTTATTTCATTTTCATTGTTATACTATAACTATAGTTTTATCTATCTATACAAGGGGTACGCCAGTTACATACACATTTCCAGGGGGTACGTGAAGCATAAAAGGTTGAGAACCACTGATATATATGTTTTATTTTATTTTCATTGTTAGACTATAACTATAGTTTTATCTATCTACACAAGGGGTACGCCAGTTACATACACATTTTCAGGGGGTACGTGAAGCATAAAAGGTTGAGATCCACTGATATATATATGTTTTATTTTATTTTCATTGTTATACCATAACTATAGTTTTATCTATCTATACAAGGGGTACGCCAGTTACATACACATTTCCAGGGGGTACGTGAAGCATAAAAGATTGAGAACCACTGATATATATGTTTTATTTTATTTTCATTGTTATACTATAACTATAGTTTTATCTATCTATACAAGGGGTACGCCAGTTACATACACATTTCCAGGGGGTACGTGAAGCATAAAAGGTTGAGATCCACTGATATATATGTTTTATTTTATTTTCATTGTTATACTATAACTATAGTTTTATCTATCTATACAAGGGGTACGCCAGTTACATACACATTTCCAGGGGTACGTGAAGCATAAAAGGTTGAGAACCACTGATATATATGTTTTATTTTATTTTCATTGTTATACTATAACTATAGTTTTATCTATCTATACAAGAGGTACGTCAGTTACATACACATTTCCAGGGGGTACGTGAAGCATAAAAGGTTGAGAACCACTGATATATATGTTTTATTTCATTTTCATTGTTATACTATAACTATAGTTTTATCTATCTATACAAGGGGTACGCCAGTTACATACACATTTCCAGGGGGTACGTGAAGCATAAAAGGTTGAGAACCACTGATATATATGATTCATTTTATTTTCATTGTTATACTATAACTATAGTTTTATCTATCTATACAAGAGGTACGTCAGTTACATACACATTTCCAGGGGGTACGTGAAGCATAAAAGGTTGAGAACCACTGATATATATGTTTTATTTTATTTTCATTGTTATACTATAACTATAGTTTTATCTATCTATACAAGAGGTAAGTCAGTTACATACACATTTCCAGGGGGTACGTGAAGCATAAAAGATTGAGAACCACTGATATATATGTTTTATTTCATTTTCATTGTTATAATATAACTATAGTTTTATCTATCTATACAAGGGGTACGCCAGTTACATACACATTTCCAGGGGGTACGTGAAGCATAAAAGGTTGAGAACCACTGATATATATGTTTTATTTTATTCCCATTGTTATACTATAACTATAGTTTTATCTATCTATACAAGAGGTACGCCAGTTACATACACATTTCCAGGGGGTACGTGAAGCATAAAAGGTTGAGAACCACTGATATATATATATTTGTTTTATTTTATTTTCATTGTTATACTATAACTATAGTTTTATCTATCTATACAAGGGGTACGCCAGTTACATACACATTTCCAGGGGGTACGTGAAGCATAAAAGATTGAGAACCACTGATATATATGTTTTATTTTATTCCCATTGTTATACTATAACTATAGTTTTATCTATCTATACAAGGGGTACGCCAGTTACATTCACATTTCCAGGGGGTACGTGAAGCATAAAAGATTGAGAACCACTGATATATATATGTTTTATTTTATTTTCATTGTTAGACTATAACTATAGTTTTATCTATCTACACAAGGGGTACGCCAGTTACATACACATTTTCAGGGGGTACGTGAAGCATAAAAGGTTGAGATCCACTGATATATATGTTTTATTTTATTTTCATTGTTATACTATAACTATAGTTTTATCTATCTATAAAAGGGGTACGCCAGTTACATACACATTTCCAGGGGGTACGTGAAGCATAAAAGATTGAGAACCACTGATATATATGTTTTATTTTATTTTCATTGTTATACTATAACTATAGTTTTATATATCTATACAAGGGGTACGCCAGTTACATACACATTTCCAGGGGGTACGTGAAGCATAAAAGGTTGAGAACCACTGATATATATGTTTTATTTTATTTTCATTGTTATACTATAACTATAGTTTTATCTATCTATATAAGGGGTACGCCAGTTACATACACATTTTCAGGGGGTACGTGAAGCATAAAAGGTTGAGATCCACTGATATATATGTTTTATTTTATTTTCATTGTTATACTATAACTATAGTTTTATCTATCTATAAAAGGGGTACGCCAGTTACATACACATTTTCAGGGGGTACGTGAAGCATAAAAGGTTGAGAACCACTGATATATATGTTTTATTTTATTTTCATTGTTATACTATAACTATAGTTTTATCTACCTATAAAAGGGGTACGCCAGTTACATACACATTTCCAGGGGGTACGTGAAGCATAAAAGGTTGAGATCCACTGATATATATGTTTTATTTTATTTTCATTGTTATACTATAACTATAGTTTTATCTATCTATAAAAGGGGTACGCCAGTTACATACACATTTTCAGGGGGTACGTGAAGCATAAAAGGTTGAGAACCACTGATATATAAGTTTTATTTTATTTTCATTGTTATACTATAACTATAGTTTTATCTATCTATACAAGGGGTACGCCAATTACATACACATTTTCAGGGGGTACGTGAAGCATAAAAGGTTGAGATCCACTGATATATATGTTTTATTTTATTTTCATTGTTATACTATAACTATAGTTTTATCTATCTATACAAGGGGTACGCCAGTTACATACACATTTTCAGGGGGTACGTGAAGCATAAAAGGTTGAGATCCACTGATATATATATGTTTTATTTTATTCCCATTATTATACTATAACTATAGTTTTATCTATCTATACAAGGGGTATTCCAGTTACATACACATTTCCAGGGGGTACGTGAAGCATAAAAGATTGAGAACCACTGATATATATGTTTTATTTTATTTTCATTGTTATACTATAACTATAGTTTTATCTATCTATACAAGGGGTACGCCAGTTACATACACATTTCCAGGGGGTACGTGAAGCATAAAAGGTTGAGAACCACTGATATATATGTTTTATTTTATTTTCATTGTTATACTATAACTATAGTTTTATCTATCTATACAAGAGGTACGTCAGTTACATACACATTTCCAGGGGGTACGTGAAGCATAAAAGGTTGAGAACCACTGATATATATGTTTTATTTTATTTTCATTGTTATACTATAACTATAGTTTTATCTATCTATACAAGGGGTACGCCAGTTACATACACATTTCCAGGGGGTACGTGAAGCATAAAAGGTTGAGATCCACTGATATATATATGTTTTATTTTATTCCCATTATTATACTATAACTATAGTTTTATCTATCTATACAAGGGGTATGCCAGTTACATACACATTTCCAGGGGGTACGTGAAGCATAAAAGATTGAGAACCACTGATATATATGTTTTATTTTATTTTCATTGTTATACTATAACTATAGTTTTATCTATCTATACAAGGGGTACGCCAGTTACATACACATTTCCAGGGGGTACGTGAAGCATAAAAGGTTGAGATCCACTGATATATATGTTTTATTTTATTTTCATTGTTATACTATAACTATAGTTTTATCTATCTATACAAGGGGTACGCCAATTAGATACACATTTCCAGGGGGTACGTGACGCATAAAAGGTTGAGAACCACTGATATATATGTTATATTTTATTTTCATTGTTATACTATAACTATAGTTTTATCTATCTATACAAGGGGTACGCCAGTTACATAACATTTCCAGGGGGTACGTGAAGCATAACAGATTGAGAACCACTGATATATATGTTTTATTTTATTTTCATTGTTATACTATAACTATAGTTTTATCTATCTATACAAGAGGTACGTCAGTTACATACACATTTCCAGGGGGTACGTGAAGCATAAAAGGTTGAGAACCACTGATATATATGTTTTATTTTATTTTCATTGTTATACTATAACTATAGTTTTATCTATCTATACAAGGGGTACGCCAGTTACATACACATTTCCAGGGGGTACGTGAAGCATAAAAGATTGAGAACCACTGATATATATGTTTTATTTTATTTTCATTGTTATACTATAACTATAGTTTTATCTATCTATACAAGGGGTACGCCAGTTCCATACACATTTCCAGGGGGTACGTGAAGCATAAAAGATTGAGAACCACTGATATATATGTTTTATTTTATTTTCATTGTTATACTATAACTATAGATTTATCTATCTATACAAGGGGTACGCCAGTTACATACACATTTCCAGGGGGTACGTGAAGCATAAAAGGTTGAGAACCACTGATATATATGTTTTATTTTATTTTCATTGTTATACTATAACTATAGTTTTATCTATCTATACAAGAGGTACGTCAGTTACATACACATTTCCAGGGGGTACGTGAAGCATAAAAGGTTGAGAACCACTGATATATATGTTTTATTTCATTTTCATTGTTATACTATAACTATAGTTTTATCTATCTATACAACGGGTACGCCAGTTACATACACATTTCCAGGGGGTACGTGAAGCATAAAAGGTTGAGAACCACTGATATATATGATTCATTTTATTTTCATTGTTATACTATAACTATAGTTTTATCTATCTATACAAGAGGTACGTCAGTTACATACACATTTCCAGGGGGTACGTGAAGCATAAAAGGTTGAGAACCACTGATATATATGTTTTATTTTATTTTCATTGTTATACTATAACTATAGTTTTATCTATCTATACAAGAGGTAAGTCAGTTACATACACATTTCCAGGGGGTACGTGAAGCATAAAAGATTGAGAACCACTGATATATATGTTTTATTTCATTTTCATTGTTATAATATAACTATAGTTTTATCTATCTATACAAGGGGTACGCCAGTTACATACACATTTCCAGGGGGTACGTGAAGCATAAAAGGTTGAGAACCACTGATATATATGTTTTATTTTATTCCCATTGTTATACTATAACTATAGTTTTATCTATCTATACAAGAGGTACGCCAGTTACATACACATTTCCAGGGGGTACGTGAAGCATAAAAGGTTGAGAACCACTGATATATATATATTTGTTTTATTTTATTTTCATTGTTATACTATAACTATAGTTTTATCTATCTATACAAGGGGTACGCCAGTTACATACACATTTCCAGGGGGTACGTGAAGCATAAAAGATTGAGAACCACTGATATATATGTTTTATTTTATTCCCATTGTTATACTATAACTATAGTTTTATCTATCTATACAAGGGGTACGCCAGTTACATTCACATTTCCAGGGGGTACGTGAAGCATAAAAGATTGAGAACCACTGATATATATATGTTTTATTTTATTTTCATTGTTAGACTATAACTATAGTTTTATCTATCTACACAAGGGGTACGCCAGTTACATACACATTTTCAGGGGGTACGTGAAGCATAAAAGGTTGAGATCCACTGATATATATGTTTTATTTTATTTTCATTGTTATACTATAACTATAGTTTTATCTATCTATAAAAGGGGTACGCCAGTTACATACACATTTCCAGGGGGTACGTGAAGCATAAAAGATTGAGAACCACTGATATATATGTTTTATTTTATTTTCATTGTTATACTATAACTATAGTTTTATATATCTATACAAGGGGTACGCCAGTTACATACACATTTCCAGGGGGTACGTGAAGCATAAAAGGTTGAGAACCACTGATATATATGTTTTATTTTATTTTCATTGTTATACTATAACTATAGTTTTATCTATCTATATAAGGGGTACGCCAGTTACATACACATTTTCAGGGGGTACGTGAAGCATAAAAGGTTGAGATCCACTGATATATATGTTTTATTTTATTTTCATTGTTATACTATAACTATAGTTTTATCTATCTATAAAAGGGGTACGCCAGTTACATACACATTTTCAGGGGGTACGTGAAGCATAAAAGGTTGAGAACCACTGATATATATGTTTTATTTTATTTTCATTGTTATACTATAACTATAGTTTTATCTACCTATAAAAGGGGTACGCCAGTTACATACACATTTCCAGGGGGTACGTGAAGCATAAAAGGTTGAGATCCACTGATATATATGTTTTATTTTATTTTCATTGTTATACTATAACTATAGTTTTATCTATCTATAAAAGGGGTACGCCAGTTACATACACATTTTCAGGGGGTACGTGAAGCATAAAAGGTTGAGAACCACTGATATATAAGTTTTATTTTATTTTCATTGTTATACTATAACTATAGTTTTATCTATCTATACAAGGGGTACGCCAATTACATACACATTTTCAGGGGGTACGTGAAGCATAAAAGGTTGAGATCCACTGATATATATGTTTTATTTTATTTTCATTGTTATACTATAACTATAGTTTTATCTATCTATACAAGGGGTACGCCAGTTACATACACATTTTCAGGGGGTACGTGAAGCATAAAAGGTTGAGATCCACTGATATATATATGTTTTATTTTATTCCCATTGTTATACTATAACTATAGTTTTATCTATCTATACAAGGGGTACGCCAGTTACATACACATTTCCAGGGGGTACGTGAAGCATAAAAGATTGAGAACCACTGATATATATGTTTTATTTCATTTTCATTGTTATACTATAACTATAGTTTTATCTATCTATACAAGGGGTACGCCAGTTACATACACATTTCCAGGGGGTACGTGAAGCATAAAAGGTTGAGAACCACTGATATATATGTTTTATTTTATTTTCATTGTTAGACTATAACTATAGTTTTATCTATCTACACAAGGGGTACGCCAGTTACATACACATTTTCAGGGGGTACGTGAAGCATAAAAGGTTGAGATCCACTGATATATATATGTTTTATTTTATTTTCATTGTTATACCATAACTATAGTTTTATCTATCTATACAAGGGGTACGCCAGTTACATACACATTTCCAGGGGGTACGTGAAGCATAAAAGATTGAGAACCACTGATATATATGTTTTATTTTATTTTCATTGTTATACTATAACTATAGTTTTATCTATCTATACAAGGGGTACGCCAGTTACATACACATTTCCAGGGGGTACGTGAAGCATAAAAGGTTGAGATCCACTGATATATATGTTTTATTTTATTTTCATTGTTATACTATAACTATAGTTTTATCTATCTATACAAGGGGTACGCCAGTTACATACACATTTCCAGGGGTACGTGAAGCATAAAAGGTTGAGAACCACTGATATATATGTTTTATTTTATTTTCATTGTTATACTATAACTATAGTTTTATCTATCTATACAAGAGGTACGTCAGTTACATACACATTTCCAGGAGGTACGTGAAGCATAAAAGGTTGAGAACCACTGATATATATGTTTTATTTCATTTTCATTGTTATACTATAACTATAGTTTTATCTATCTATACAAGGGGTACGCCAGTTACATACACATTTCCAGGGGGTACGTGAAGCATAAAAGGTTGAGAACCACTGATATATATGATTCATTTTATTTTCATTGTTATACTATAACTATAGTTTTATCTATCTATACAAGAGGTACGTCAGTTACATACACATTTCCAGGGGGTACGTGAAGCATAAAAGGTTGAGAACCACTGATATATATGTTTTATTTTATTTTCATTGTTATACTATAACTATAGTTTTATCTATCTATACAAGAGGTAAGTCAGTTACATACACATTTCCAGGGGGTACGTGAAGCATAAAAGATTGAGAACCACTGATATATATGTTTTATTTCATTTTCATTGTTATAATATAACTATAGTTTTATCTATCTATACAAGGGGTACGCCAGTTACATACACATTTCCAGGGGGTACGTGAAGCATAAAAGGTTGAGAACCACTGATATATATGTTTTATTTTATTCCCATTGTTATACTATAACTATAGTTTTATCTATCTATACAAGAGGTACGCCAGTTACATACACATTTCCAGGGGGTACGTGAAGCATAAAAGGTTGAGAACCACTGATATATATATATTTGTTTTATTTTATTTTCATTGTTATACTATAACTATAGTTTTATCTATCTATACAAGGGGTACGCCAGTTACATACACATTTCCAGGGGGTACGTGAAGCATAAAAGATTGAGAACCACTGATATATATGTTTTATTTTATTCCCATTGTTATACTATAACTATAGTTTTATCTATCTATACAAGGGGTACGCCAGTTACATTCACATTTCCAGGGGGTACGTGAAGCATAAAAGATTGAGAACCACTGATATATATATGTTTTATTTTATTTTCATTGTTAGACTATAACTATAGTTTTATCTATCTACACAAGGGGTACGCCAGTTACATACACATTTTCAGGGGGTACGTGAAGCATAAAAGGTTGAGATCCACTGATATATATGTTTTATTTTATTTTCATTGTTATACTATAACTATAGTTTTATCTATCTATAAAAGGGGTACGCCAGTTACATACACATTTCCAGGGGGTACGTGAAGCATAAAAGATTGAGAACCACTGATATATATGTTTTATTTTATTTTCATTGTTATACTATAACTATAGTTTTATATATCTATACAAGGGGTACGCCAGTTACATACACATTTCCAGGGGGTACGTGAAGCATAAAAGGTTGAGAACCACTGATATATATGTTTTATTTTATTTTCATTGTTATACTATAACTATAGTTTTATCTATCTATATAAGGGGTACGCCAGTTACATACACATTTTCAGGGGGTACGTGAAGCATAAAAGGTTGAGATCCACTGATATATATGTTTTATTTTATTTTCATTGTTATACTATAACTATAGTTTTATCTATCTATAAAAGGGGTACGCCAGTTACATACACATTTTCAGGGGGTACGTGAAGCATAAAAGGTTGAGAACCACTGATATATATGTTTTATTTTATTTTCATTGTTATACTATAACTATAGTTTTATCTACCTATAAAAGGGGTACGCCAGTTACATACACATTTCCAGGGGGTACGTGAAGCATAAAAGGTTGAGATCCACTGATATATATGTTTTATTTTATTCTCATTGTTATACTATAACTATAGTTTTATCTATCTATAAAAGGGGTACGCCAGTTACATACACATTTTCAGGGGGTACGTGAAGCATAAAAGGTTGAGAACCACTGATATATAAGTTTTATTTTATTTTCATTGTTATACTATAACTATAGTTTTATCTATCTATACAAGGGGTACGCCAATTACGTACACATTTTCAGGGGGTACGTGAAGCATAAAAGGTTGAGATCCACTGATATATATGTTTTATTTTATTTTCATTTTTATACTATAACTATAGTTTTATCTATCTATACAAGGGGTACGCCAGTTACATACACATTTTCAGGGGGTACGTGAAGCATAAAAGGTTGAGATCCACTGATATATATATGTTTTATTTTATTCCCATTATTATACTATAACTATAGTTTTATCTATCTATACAAGGGGTATGCCAGTTACATACACATTTCCAGGGGGTACGTGAAGCATAAAAGATTGAGAACCACTGATATATATGTTTTATTTTATTTTCATTGTTATACTATAACTATAGTTTTATCTATCTATACAAGGGGTACGCCAGTTACATACACATTTCCAGGGGGTACGTGAAGCATAAAAGGTTGAGAACCACTGATATATATGTTTTATTTTATTTTCATTGTTATACTATAACTATAGTTTTATCTATCTATACAAGAGGTACGTCAGTTACATACACATTTCCAGGGGGTACGTGAAGCATAAAAGGTTGAGAACCACTGATATATATGTTTTATTTTATTTTCATTGTTATACTATAACTATAGTTTTATCTATCTATACAAGGGGTACGCCAGTTACATACACATTTCCAGGGGGTACGTGAAGCATAAAAGGTTGAGATCCACTGATATATATATGTTTTATTTTATTCCCATTATTATACTATAACTATAGTTTTATCTATCTATACAAGGGGTATGCCAGTTACATACACATTTCCAGGGGGTACGTGAAGCATAAAAGATTGAGAACCACTGATATATATGTTTTATTTTATTTTCATTGTTATACTATAACTATAGTTTTATCTATCTATACAAGGGGTACGCCAGTTACATAACATTTCCAGGGGGTACGTGAAGCATAACAGATTGAGAACCACTGATATATATGTTTTATTTTATTTTCATTGTTATACTATAACTATAGTTTTATCTATCTATACAAGAGGTACGTCAGTTACATACACATTTCCAGGGGGTACGTGAAGCATAAAAGGTTGAGAACCACTGATATATATGTTTTATTTTATTTTCATTGTTATACTATAACTATAGTTTTATCTATCTATACAAGGGGTACGCCAGTTACATACACATTTCCAGGGGGTACGTGAAGCATAAAAGGTTGAGAACCACTGATATATATGTTTTATTTCATTTTCATTGTTATACTATAACTATAGTTTTATCTATCTGTACAAGGGGTACGCCAGTTACATACACATTTCCAGGGGGTACGTGAAGCATAAAAGGTTGAGAACCACTGATATATATGTTTTATTTTATTTTCATTGTTATACTATAACTATAGTTTTATCTATCTATACAAGGGGTACGCCAGTTACATACACATTTCCAGGGGGTACGTCAAGCATAAAAGGTTGAGAACCACTGATATATATGTTTTATTTCATTTTCATTGTTATACTATAACTATAGTTTTATCTATCTGTACAAGGGGTACGCCAGTTATATACACATTTCCAGGGGGTACGTGAAGCATAAAAGGTTGAGAACCACTGATATATATGTTTTATTTTATTTTCATTGTTATACTATAACTATAGTTTTATCTATCTATACAAGAGGTACGTCAGTTACATACACATTTCCAGGGGGTACGTGAAGCATAAAAGGTTGAGAACCACTGATATATATGTTTTATTTTATTTTCATTGTTATACTATAACTATAGTTTTATCTATCTATACAAGGGGTACGCCAGTTACATACACATTTCCAGGGGGTACGTGAAGCATAAAAGATTGAGAACCACTGATATATATGTTTTATTTTATTTTCATTGTTATACTATAACTATAGTTTTATCTATCTATACAAGGGGTACGCCAGTTCCATACACATTTCCAGGGGGTACGTGAAGCATAAAAGATTGAGAACCACTGATATATATGTTTTATTTTATTTTCATTGTTATACTATAACTATAGTTTTATCTATCTATACAAGGGGTACGCCAGTTACATACACATTTCCAGGGGGTACGTGAAGCATAAAAGGTTGAGAACCACTGATATATATGTTTTATTTTATTTTCATTGTTATACTATAACTATAGTTTTATCTATCTATACAAGAGGTACGTCAGTTACATACACATTTCCAGGGGGTACGTGAAGCATAAAAGGTTGAGAACCACTGATATATATGTTTTATTTCATTTTCATTGTTATACTATAACTATAGTTTTATCTATCTATACAAGGGGTACGCCAGTTACATACACATTTCCAGGGGGTACGTGAAGCATAAAAGGTTGAGAACCACTGATATATATGATTCATTTTATTTTCATTGTTATACTATAACTATAGTTTTATCTATCTATACAAGAGGTACGTCAGTTACATACACATTTCCAGGGGGTACGTGAAGCATAAAAGGTTGAGAACCACTGATATATATGTTTTATTTTATTTTCATTGTTATACTATAACTATAGTTTTATCTATCTATACAAGAGGTAAGTCAATTACATACACATTTCCAGGGGGTACGTGAAGCATAAAAGATTGAGAACCACTGATATATATGTTTTATTTCATTTTCATTGTTATAATATAACTATAGTTTTATCTATCTATACAAGGGGTACGCCAGTTACATACACATTTCCAGGGGGTACGTGAAGCATAAAAGGTTGAGAACCACTGATATATATGTTTTATTTTATTCCCATTGTTATACTATAACTATAGTTTTATCTATCTATACAAGAGGTACGCCAGTTACATACACATTTCCAGGGGGTACGTGAAGCATAAAAGGTTGAGAACCACTGATATATATATATTTGTTTTATTTTATTTTCATTGTTATACGATAACTATAGTTTTATCTATGTATACAAGGGGTACGCCAATTACATACACATTTCCAGGGGGTACGTGAAGCATAAAAGGTTGAGAACCACTGATATATATGTTTTATTTTATTTTCATTGTTATACTATAACTATAGTTTTATCTATCTATACAAGAGGTACGTCAGTTACATACACATTTCCAGGGGGTACGTGAAGCATAAAAGGTTGAGAACCACTGATATATATGTTTTATTTTATTTTCATTGTTATACTATAACTATAGTTTTATCTATCTATACAAGGGGTACGCCAGTTACATACACATTTCCAGGGGGTACGTGAAGCATAAAAGGTTGAGAACCACTGATATATAAGTTTTATTTTATTCCCATTGTTATACTATAACTATAGTTTTATCTATCTATACAAGAGTTACGCCAGTTACATACACATTTCCAGGGGGTACGTGAAGCATAAAAGGCTGAGAACCACTGATATATATATATATATATGTTTTATTTTCATTGTTATACTATAACTATAGTTTTATCTATCTATACAAGGGGTACGCCAATTAGATACACATTTCCAGGGGGTACGTGACGCATAAAAGGTTGAGAACCACTAATATATATGTTTTATTCCCATTGTTATACTATAACTATAATTGTATATATCTATACAAGGGGTACGCCAGTTACATACATATTTCCAGGGGGTACGTGAAGCATAAAAGGTTGAGAACCACTGATATATATGTTTTATATTATTCCCATTGTTATATTATAACTATAGTTTTATCTATCTATACAAGGGGTACGCCAGTTACATACACATTTCCAGGGGGTACGTGAAGCATAAAAGATTGAGAACCACTGATATATATGTTTTATTTCATTTTCATTGTTATACTATAACTATAGTTTTATCTATCTATACAAGGGGTACGCCAGTTACATACACATTTCCAGGGGGTACGTGAAGCATAAAAAGATTGAGAACCACTGATATATATGTTTTATTTCATTTTCATTGTTATACTATAACTATAGTTTTATCTATCTATACAAGCGGTACGCCAGTTACATACACATTTCCAGGGGGTACGTGAAGCATAAAAGGTTGAGAACCACTGATATATATGTTTTATTTTATTTTCATTGTTATACTATAACTATAGTTTTATCTATCTATACAAGGAGTACGCCAATTACATACACATTTCCAGGGGGTACGTGAAGCATAAAAGATTGAGAACCACTGATATATATGTTTTATTTTATTTCCATTGTTATACTATAACTATAGTTTTATCTATCTATACAAGGGGTACGCCAGTTACATACACATTTCCAGGGGGTACGTGAAGCATAAAAGATTGAGAACCACTGATATATATGTTTTATTTCATTTTCATTGTTATACTATAACTATAGTTTTATCTATCTATACAAGGGGTACGCCAGTTACATACACATTTCCAGGGGGTACGTGAAGCATAAAAGGTTGAGAACCACTGATATATATGTTTTATTTTATTTTCATTGTTATACTATAACTATAGTTTTATCTATCTATACAAGGGGTACGCCAATTACATACATATTTCCAGGGGGTACGTGAAGCATAAAAGATTGAGAACCACTGATATATATGTTTTATTTTATTTCCATTGTTATACTATAACTATAGTTTTATCTATCTATACAAGGGGTACGCCAATTACATACACATTTCCAGGGGGTACGTGAAGCATAAAAGTTTGAGAACCACTGATATATATGTTTTATTTTATTTTCATTGTTATACTATAACTATAGTTTTATCTATCTACACAAGGGGTACGTCAGTTACATACACATTTCCAGGGGGTACGTGAAGCATAAAAGATTGAGAAACACTGCTGTATACCTGATTGTACGTATTTTGTAATAATGGTTGGTGTTAATCTAAAACCATTCAACAAACTGAAAACATTCGAAATTTCAAAATTGAAGCATTCTATTAGAAAACAATATTAGATATCAGGTTGGAACAAAATTTGAAAAGATTGTAATAAATATTTCAGGTTGAAAGTTACTTCCTTTACTCTTTGTTTTTTCTAAACAAATGGTAAAGAAAATGTGTCCAAAAGCCATAACACTGTCCATCTTACATGTAACATATAAAAAAATAAATAAATAACTATTCCCTCAAGCAGCTGCTTGCCACAGAGGTCTGATAGGAGCCGGTCAGTTTATATGACATAGTAGAAAGTCTGTGAGGATGGTGGGACCTCAGCAGAAAGTCAATACAAACATCCATGCCTTACGTGGGGCTCGAACTTAGGTACCTTAGATCAGTAGCCAAACACGCTAACCACTCATAAATAAAAAAAATTATTTTAACTTCAATAATTCTTTCAAATTTTATAAACTCTCTTTTCGACTTGGTGGTGACACTGAATATTATCTGTGACCACGCTCCTATTGCGCATATATAAGCATCATTAATTTTAACCAATGCTCCCAACTGAATGTGATGCATTTCATCTTTTAGAAGATGAGGAGGATTATTCGGAATTCATGGGACGAATTCATCTTCGAGGGAAAAAGGGCGAGACGTTCATCCCGCAGCATTTAATCTTTTAAAATCGAGAGCAATGCAGAGAAAGGGTGGGGGGGGGGGATCTATTGTGGAGACGTCTTCACTTCGCCAACGTCATCAGATCCATTATTTATTATAGATCGCAAATGGGGGAATATTTCGAGGTGAGAATTTCTCCCGCTTTAGACCATTCACCTATAATCTGATTTTTATTTCTCTGTTGTGATGTGATGTGATAAAATGTGATGGGAAGGTTAGAAACCCTTCAACAATGGGCTTCCTGCTATCCCAAACAAAGAATCGGACGTGTAAATCACAATGTAGAAAATAAAAATAATAGTTTTTCTGAATTTTTTAAAAGTTCCTACTTATGCAGAGTAGACTTTCTGTAATCCAATACTCTTGGATCTTAATTTCTTTTCTTTTCTGAGCCAAAAGAGATTTCAAAAACAAAATTAACACTTCAAACAAGGTTTAAAAAATAACAGTCACAGTTCTTTCTTCAGTTCCACCATAAAAATAACCATGAGGTTATCACTTGAGATACTGGCCACTAGAGAAAGTTTGGAAGCAAGAACACATTTTTCTTGAACAGTCAATATTTCATATTTGTATATTATTAAATTCCTCTTCTTTTTTTTTCTAGAAATGAAAACCCAGTAAAGGATGAATTCAGAATCTGTTTATTAAAGAACGTTCCTCCAAGAAACTGAGAATCAGGGTCTGAATTTTAAATCTATTGCTTTTACTGTAGCTTCTGCAGAGAAGAGATTTCATTGACAATTCTTCATCAATAATCTTCTTCATCTTTTCCTTTAGAATTTGTCGTTGAAATTGATAGAGAGGACAATGTAAAAAGACATGAGAAACATTTCCTGGAGTTTTACAGATGGCACAAAGTGGAGAGGGTTTTTTGTTAATTTTGAAGAGTTTTTCATTTAAAGCACAGTGATCAAGGTTAATCCTGAAAAGAGCTGTTTCTTGTCTTCTGCTCAGATGAGATGTTTGAAGTTGGGGTGGGGGGCTATTAAAGATACTGCGAAAGAATAGGCCAACATTTTTCCGACTATTTTGAAAAAGTTTAATCCATTCAGAGTGAGTTATTTTATTTTCTCTAATGCAGAAATCTTTGTATGTAATGATGTTAAATATGTTTGCGGTTTTCTGTAATCTCTCTCTAGCAGTTTTGTCAGCCTCTTTGTTCCCATGGATTCCTATATGACTAGGAATCCACTGGATCACAATTTGATTTTTATTTTCTTCAACATGTTTATTGCATTGCCATAATATTTCTGAAATTAATGAAGAGTTAGAGGTAGAAAGTGGATCAGCTAGAAGATCTTGGAGTGAAGACCTGCTGTCTGAAAGAATCAGAATTTTTTCTGAATGAAAAATGAATGCCCATTCAAGTGCCTTGAGGATAGCCCAAAGTTCGCCATTCATAATAGATGTTGGATTAGACATCGAAAATCCTTCTTTAATACTGAGACCAGGAATGCAGAAAGCACAGGATACTATTCCAGTTTCATCACTTCTAGAACCATCAGTAAAGATGTGGCAAAAACCAGCAAATTTCCCGCAAATATACTGCATGGTAAGAGTCCATACTTCTTCAGAAGGGTAGTGATGTTTTGAAATCACTTCAGGGATGTAAGGAAAAATATCTGGCCTAGAGATATTCCAAATGGGAAAATCGGGTATGCTGTCTCCTGCAATATTTCTGTTAATCAAATTTAAAAGGAAAATATTACTTTTGATACTTCTAAAAATGCTCGATCTTTTGCAGTTCAAAATTTTATCTAAGACTAGATTTTTATTGGTCTTGGTTTTCATTCTTGCTATACTTTTAAAAACAATGGAATTTCTTCTAACGCTGAGTGGAGGTATGGCAGCTTCAGCAAGTGATGGAAGGGTTGGAGATCCAGGAAGTAATCCGAGGCAACATCTAATAACTTTATTTTGACAGGTTTCAAGCTTTTTGCACAAGGAATCGGAAGCATTAAGGTAAAGCTGGCTGCCATACTCGAGAATCGGGCGTATTAAAACTTTGTAGAAATTAAGGAGAGTTTTAGATTTAGCTCCCCACGATGTACCGGTTAGATATCTCAGCATATTCAATCTGCTATTAACTTTTTGACAAACTAGATTAATTTGAGGTTTCCAAATTAAATGATGGTCAAGAAGAACACCAAGAAATTTGTGTTCTTTAACAACTTCAATAGGATCATTGTTAATTTGTAGTCTTAATGGGAAGTGCTTAGATCGTGGTCTGGAAATAACCAAACACTTAGTTTTATCTTGTGAAACTGAAAATCCCCATTCATCTAAAAACCTATGGACTTGATTGACTGCTATTTGTAGATTCTTTTGAAGGATGTCAAGATCTCTGCCAGTAACCCAAACAGCCAAATCATCAGCAAAAATTGAATATTTAATATTTTTGTTTAAGCACTTAGGTAGGTCCTGAAGCATGATGTTGAAAAGCACAGGGCTGAGAACGCTGCCCTGTGGTAAACCCTCAGAAACAGGGATAAGAGCTGAAAAAATATTTCCTAATTTTACTTGAATTTTTCTATCTTTCAGAAAATTGTTTATATAGTTAAACAAATTGCCAGTTATTCCTAATTTTAAAAGCTTAAAAAGCAGTCCAAGATGCCAAACACTGTCAAAAGCATGTTGGATATCGAAGAAAACCACAGCCACTCTTTGTTTTATGGAAAGAGCATTTTGTGACTCAGCAATTAGTTGAAGTAAATTATCTTGAGATGACATTCCTCTCCGAAAGCCCGTTTGGAAAGGAGATAGCAGTCCAGAGTATTCAAGAAACCAATTGAGTCTGTAAAGTATCATCCTTTCAAATACTTTCCCAAGACAAGAAGTCAGTGAAACAGGTCTGTAGGAGCTTAATAAATTAGATGGTTTCTTAGGTTTTACAATAGGAATGATCTGGGCTATTTTCCAAGTATCAGGAATTGTGCCTCTGCTCCAGCATTCATTAAGTAGTTTCAATAAATGTATCAGTCCTTCCTGTGGAAGGGATTTAATAATAACATTGGTGATTCTATCTGGTCCAGAACTGCTCTTATTTTTCGTTTTTTTATAGCATTTTCAAGTTCCCATAGGTTGAAAGGAGTATTCAAATATTCTGGAGACAGGGGCAACTCATCCAAGACTGCTTCCATAAATTTGGAAATTTTATCCCTGCTGTTTCTGAATGAATCAGAAGTAGGTAGCTTATAACAAGAAGAGAAATGATGGACGAAATATTCTGCCAGTTTCTCGGTTGTGCAATTTAGAGCTATAGTAAGTTGGGTCCAGATGGGAGTAGGTTCAGGAGCTGTTCCAATATTCTTTATTTTCCTCCATATAGCTGACTGAGGAGTCTGGAAGTTAATATCCTTGCAAAAGTTTTGCCACTGTTTTTTCTCAATATTTTTTGTTTCTCTTTCACTTTTAGCACAAACTCTTTGGTAATCTTCAATATCTTTTAAATTTCCAGATCTTTTAGCTTTTCTTTCACTTCTTCTCCTATTTGCAGTGATCTTTTTTACTTCTATAGCATAAGAACAAATTTTAATGGGGGCTTTGAATTCTTTAGTGTTACATTGATAGTTCCTGAAGAGAGAAGAACTAAATTCAATTAGATTAGACTGGTTGTTTGCATTTTGCAGTTCAAATGAGATATTTTTCTTGAATTGGAACCAATTAGTAACTTTCAAACGAGGTTTAGATATTTTAGACCAAACGTTAGCTGAAATAATGACTGGTAAATGATCGCTCCCAAGAGAATCATGATGTGTTGTCCATGCAAAATGTTTGGCAAAGGGAGCTGAGACAATGGAGAGATCAATAGCACTTCCTCTTCCTGGAAGTTTGAAAAAGGTAGGAGAGCCATCATTGAGCACAACCAGGTTAAGATTCATGATCAGATCTTCAACAATGTTTCCTCTTCTGTCTGTAGAGGGGCATCCCCAAGTTCTACTGTGTGCATTCCAGTCTCCACAGATAAGCCATGGTTGGGGGCATTGATGCAAAGGGTTTTTGAAATCTTCCAACGAAACATCATAACCTGGATTATACAGTGAAATAATGCTGAAGGTAAAATCTTTAATTTTCACTTGCACTGCTACAATTTCGAGGAATTGATTGCGACAGGAGATCTCGATTGCAGCTTGGGGCAATTTGGAGTGCACATAGATAGCCACCCCACCCCTATTAGATCCATCATTTCTAGGTTTTAGATACGAAACATACTGAGAAATCTTAGGAGCCTTTTCCACATACGTTTCGCTAAAAACTAGAACTGCAAAATGTTTATCCCGGAAAAGAGTATTCAACTCAAGAATTTTATTTTTCAGACCTCTGCAGTTCCACTGAAATAAGAAGTTATTAGGATTGTGGAAAAGATCCATAAAAAATATTTTTTTTTCTTCTTTTTACTAATAAAGTTGCTATTCATATTTATTCAGTATCTGCAAAAATTTCTGCTTGATTCTAAACTTATTTATATTATTGCCCTCAGATGAGCTTTTCAGTAAGTTTAGGAGATCTGTTAGGCATTCCAGGACATCATTAATTTTAAGGAGGATGATTTCATCTTCAGTTTCTTCAAACGATTTTTTTTCCTGGGGATTGGAATTATTGATGTGATCCTGGTTTTTCTCAACAGATTTTACAACGGACACTCCATTAGAAGAAAGTTGTTTTTTGACAACCTTCCTTGCATCGTTGTGTAAAATATGTGTTGCACTGTCTTGATCTGTAAGAGTATCACAAGTTTCAGCATTATCAACTTCTAAAGTTCTTTTAGAGATATAGGAATGATCCTCTTGTTGTATCTTTTTTTAATGCCTGTGACCATGGTAGATTATTTTGGATCATCAATTTCTTTGCTAGACAGGCCTGCAGTCTCACTTGACATCCTGCATAAGTGGAAGGGTGATCTCCTCCACAGTTGGGGCAGCAGAACGAAGTGTTTTTGCACTCTTTATGGTCATGATGTCCATTGCATCTTTTGCATCGAGTTCTGCCTCTGCAGTATTCCGCGAAATGCCCAAATCTCTGGCAATTACGACAAATTGGAGGCGGCCTTAGACATGCATTCACTTTGTATTCTTTAAATCTAATTATTATCTTATCGGAAATCTTCTGATTGAAGGTTAAGATCATTTTCGAGATAGGATTTCCTCTTTCTCCAGTTTCATTCGTTGCTGTTTTGGCAAAATGTCTCATGCGTCTGACATTTGTTACTCCTTGATCCTTGAGATAAAGTAGAGCTTCATCTTCAGTAATATCTAGTGGAACTTTATTAATAATACCTTCTGGATGAATAATATTTCTGGGTCGTGTGATGGAAATAGGCAGAGTTTCAATATGAGAACACTTTAGAATGATATTAGCTTCCGATTTTAGATTTACCAAAAAATCTCCTTTAGGAAGATATTTTCCTGTAACTCTTCTGCCCAGCTTTTCGTAAAAGAACTGAACTAAACTGGCGATACTAAGACTCTTCATCGGACTATTTTTCCCTGCAATAATTAATTTAACAGAAGTAGTTGAATGACTAGGAAATTTTCCAGAGATTGATTCTACCTCATGTTGTACAATATCTGGGTGAATACTAGTAGATAAATTAGCTTCAGAAGAAGTAATTAAATTGATAGGTTTAGATGTACTTTGCTTATGTCTTGTTCCTTAAAAAATATCCTTGAACCGGTTCAGAAGATAATTTGGAAAAAGGATCATCATGAGTATCTTCAATGAAAGTGAAGTCATGTACATCCTGAGATTGCACTTCTCTACATGATCAGAGGTTTTGCTAGAAACAGACTGCTGTAAGGTATAGGATGAAGCAGATTCAGGTGAATGTGTGAGATTAGAAAGAGAAGTAGCACAGGAGTATTTATTGACTTTCTTGTCCACTTTCTGCTTGCATTTAAGCTCGATAGTAGAGACCTTTTTACCTTTAGCAGACTTTTTCATGATTATAAGGTACAATGACACAAAATGGTTTTTGATAAACTCAAAATAGTTTTCTTCAGTAGCAGCAAAAATGATGATAGAAAGCTTCAAGGGACGTTCAGCCCTATTATTAACATGAAGTTACAAGATGTTAATAGGGAACTCAAATCCCATGAGACAAATTTGAAAGATTCAGAAATCCGGTCAAAATAATACTAAGTGAAGAATTTTAACCTCTCACGGCAGGAAATTTAAAAAAAAGACCGTTACTTACCAGAGCAGAAGCCAGCTCGCGCCATCCCTTTTTCTTAACAGGAATACTTTAAATTAAATTAAAAAGAAACGGTATCTCAGAAAAGTTTTAAATTTCTTGTCATTAACAAAAACAAGAATCATTACGAACAAAGCACTTTTTTTGCGTAACATTTTGAATCTCTGTCTGAAAATTTATTAAAATTTAATATATCAATTGCTTAGGAATGTAAAAAGTATTTCGTAACTTACGAATTTCGAAGAAATTCTGATCTCGATCTCAAATCAACGAATCAGAATTTGGAAAATTATTTCTCGTATAGTCGAATCACGAATGGCAAACCCTCGATCAATAGGATCTCCCTAGGCTGCAGAAATATATTTTTTTTCTTATTTACTAAAATCACTTATTTACATTTAGTGGTAATTGCCATAGGGGTTACGGCGACGCAAATTCTTACTTCGTCACGTGTTATTAATATAGTAATAGTATATAAAATTAGTAATTACATATGCTGAGGACTGAACTGCGCCGAATATCGGCTAGATGACATACAATTTGATCTTTAGCAGAGGAGATCAGCTAGTCCCTTAATTAAATTCACCATTACTTGGGTGAAATCACAGGTTCGCGTGTTGTTTCACCCGTACCGACATATGCCTTAGGTTGGGTTGGGTTGTTTTACCTCTGAGCGGCACTTTTTTGCACACCATGGGCTAAATGGCCAGGTCACATGGACCCCGAAGGCTCAGAGAAGGTTGGGGGAGGGGACCCACTGGAACAGCTGTTGGGAGACAGATGGTAGTCTCCCGTCAAGGCCATCCAGCGTGTTCTTTAACGTGCACAGGGTATGGCTCTCCCGCACACGGAGCCACGGCTTAATGTCCAATTCGACGGACGGCGGCCTTTCCAAGCCCATCGGTGTCCCCTACTGACCGTGGGCAGGGCGGGGAATTTTGCGGAGATAAATCTCAACGCTGTCCCAGCTGGGACTCGAACCTGGGAACTACAGATTACGAGCCTGGAGCGCTACCGACTGAGCCCCCCCCCCCCCCCCCCCCCCCCCCCCACAGTGTAAGCAAAGGTTGGTTATCCTTTCGCCGAGTTTGAGGTCTGTAGAGTGAGAACTTGCAGAGTGTGCAATTCTCCACCTCATTATTAATGTTTGCAGCTGCAAAGGCCCACGGAGTTGAGCGCATCCCCAGCACTTGAATGTATAAAGTGTAAATAAACTGTGTCGTCCCTATCTAACCCTCGTGCAGTTAATTGATGGATTATTTTTATTTAACGTTCAACACAGCGAGTGAGAGGCATAAAGTGCCACGGGCCTAAAAACCCGCGAACCTGTCTTTTCACCGAATTGAGGGTGAAGATTATTAAGATGCGATTTCATCGACCTCGAGAGGCGCACGATTAATTGCCTCTCCTACAGGAACTGGTCATCACATCTGGATCAGCCTCCCTAGATCGCAAAAAGGGAGGACATCATCACATCTAGCTTAGTCTGAAAGGATCAGACTTACCGATCACGACATCTGGCTTAGTCTGACAAGATCAGGACTTACCGATCACGACATCTGGCTTAGTCTGACAGGATCAGACTTACTGATCACGGTATCTGGCTTAGTCTGACAGGATCAGACTTACCTATGACGGTATCTGGCTTAGTCTGACAGGATCAGACTTACCTATCACAACACCTGGCTTAGTCTGACAGGATCAGACTTACCTATCACGACACCTGGCTTAGTCTGACAGGATCAGACTTACCGATCACGACATTTGACTTAGTCTGACAGGATCAGACTTACCTATCACGACACCTGACTTAGTCTGACAAGATCAGGGCTTACCGATCACGATATCTGGCTTAGTCTGACAGGATCAGGACTTACCGATCACGATATCTGGCTTAGTCTGACAGGATCTGACTTACCGATCACGATATCTGGCTTAGTCTGACAGGATCTGACTTACCGATCACGATATCTGGCTTAGTCTGACAGGATCAGACTTACCGATCACGACATCTGGCTTAGTCTGACAGGTTCAGACTTACCGAGCATCGGAAATGCTCTCTCAATTGTGTTGTCAATTGCTCTGCCAATTGGGATGCCAATTATGTCAATTATTTTGCCAAATAGATTGTCATTGTGCTAATTGTTTTGTTAATTTGATTGTTAATTTTGTCAATTGGGTTGCTAATTTGGTCGAGTGGGGTATTAATTTTTGTCAATTGCCTCAGGAAAAATCTATTTTCATTATTATTTATACTGGTGCATTTTGCGTGAGGCACGCAATTATAACCGTTGGTCAGCACTTGTTTTGCACACAATGGGCTAAATGTCCAGGTCACAAGGGTCAGAGAAGGTTGGGGAAGGGGACCCACTGGACAGCTGGTAGGAGACAGATGGTAGCCTCCCGTCATGACCATCCAGAATGTTCTTTAACGTGCACGAGGTATGACTCTCTCGCACATGAAATCACGGTTTAAAATCCCATCCGACGCCCTATTCATGTCCATCGGTGTTCCCTACTGGCAGAGGACAGGGCAGTGAGTTTGGCGGTGATAAAATCTCGATGTTGGACATAGTAGGACTCCAACCTGGGAAATGCAGATTACGAGCCTTGCGCACTACTGCTGAGAACCCCTGTCCAAATAAAATGGTGGGAAGTGTACTTTAAAGCAACAATGTCTAATAAATGGCGGTTTCTTTAATATAATTCCTCTTAAGAGTAAAAAGAAAATAATTAATTGCTTTACACTATAGTACAACTGATTAGCATTTGCGTCAGTAATAGCTTTGCCTGCCTGTATGGTAATAATAGCTTTGCCTGTATGATAAAAATAGCTAAATGGCTGACACAAATTTGACTAATATTACATATTTACCAGGAAGTAACTAGATCTTTATCACTGATAAGTTTATGACTCGTCCTGGCTAACAATAGCTTCTTAACTTTTTTTCTTTCGTCATAAATTTGGAGCTTTACATCCACAAATAGCAGTTTAAGACTAAAGAAAATACCTTGTTGATGAAAGGCACGCCCTAATCACGAAATTAGTCACCGCTAGATAAATTAGACATTGCGATACATCAATTTAATTCGTTTCTAATAAACCTTTTAAAAATGTGCTTAGTTTTAAATGTTATTAATATTTTTGCTATCCAGTTCCATACAGAAATTATATTATTCCTTTAGTGGAGAAAATCAGTAAAAATGTTAAAGAACGATTATAAAATCATTTACACTATCAATTTTAGCAAGTGGAACACTTGTAAGGCAAAAATACAGGGCTGTTATAAAAGAATGCCCACATTTTAAAATGGTATATTTTATTTAAAATTTTAAGTAAGAAAAGTAATTGTGTATAAATATGTGAAGACGCTCTCAGAGCTATGCTTTGTGTTCAACAGAATGCAAATGTGGGCAATTTTGCGGAGATAAATCTCAACGCTGACTCAGCTGGGACTCGAACCTGGGAACTACAGATTACGAGCCTGGCGCGCTACCGACTGAGCCACCCCCGCCCCAAAAAAAGCAAAGAGAAGGACATAGGAAGAGGGAAGTGAAGGTGTATTTAAGTTCATCTGAATATTAAAATTTAGAATTTAAAACATTTCTTAAAAAATGCATCTAATATAGAGATGTTTAAAACGTTCTGCTTTTCTCTTCATGCCAGTTAATAGCATTCTGAAATGGGGGAGCAATGGCCGCCATGCCTCCTCCCCCAGTAGATCCGGGACTGTTAGGATCACTGCTGTTAAATATTTCCATTTCCATAACTTTTTAAATATTAAACTAATTTTACTGAAAATTGACACTTAGAAATACCTGATCGAAATCTTCAATTTATCTGTTCCCACATTTCCCTCTACAAGTTTTTTTTTTGCAAGGTTAGAAAACTTTGAATGGAGCTTTGCATTCACATAACCTGATAAAATCTCAATACTTTTTTTAAATACATTGTGGGTATACAAATTCGTCTTATTAGTTACTAATAGTATGCGGATGAATACATCTCACGCAGTTCGATTTATTCACGTGAGTGCTCTCATTTCGAGCTTCTTGGACAAATATTATTGACTTTAATAACACTCGTTCTGAAGGGCAGCATTCACTAAAACTGAGAAGTTTTATAATAAAATAAATATGAAGCCCAACTGAAAAATGTTATGAAAAAATATAATTTAAAGGAATTTATTAATTGTTTGCCAGATATGACTGGCTTCACACAGGGCTTAATAGAGTCAAAATTGATTAAAAATTAATTAATTTATATTCAATAATATCAGAGTGACTTGACTTCTGATCAAAGTGTTGGATTGGGTTGTTTTACCTCAGAGCGGCACTTTTTTTGCACACCATGGGCTAAATGGCCAGGTCACATGGACCCCGAAGGCTCAGAGAAGGTTAGGGGAGGGTACCCACTGGAACAGCTGTTGGGAGACAGATGGTAGCCTCCCGTCAAGGCCATCCAGTGTGTTCTCTAATGTGCACAGGGTATGGCTCTCCCATACACGGAGCAACGGCTTAACGTCCCATCCGACGGACGGCGGCCTTTCCAAGCCCATCGGTGTCCCCTACTGACCGTGGGCAGGGCGGGGAATTTTGCGGAGATAAATCTCAACGCTGACCCAGCTGGGACTCAAACCTGGGAACTACATATTACGAGCCTGGCGCGCTACCGACTGAGCCACCCCCGCCCCCTGATCAAAGCGGCTTATGTTCGATTCCGGGTAAGACATGGATTTTTGTTGTCTTTCTGCTGAAGCCTTTCTAACAGACCTACTATGGCGTATAAACTGATAAGTCTCCTGTCAGACTCTCTGGCAAACAGCTGCTTGAGAAGTATTTTTTTTTTATTTAATATCGCATTTACGAAAAATTAACGATTCTTGTTTTCTTTAATAAAATGAAAATCTTATTTTTCTGTTGGTTTTCGGAAATATATCATGCTTATAACTCTTCGATTGTCATTTTTTAAAAAAAAAACCCATTTAACATTGATCTAAAAAATAATTTCGGAAATATTTGTATTAGAAAGGAATAATGATTTATTAAACTATTGAAGAGTTTTTATGGGTTGGGTTGTTTTATCTCTGAGCGGCACTTTTTTGCACACCATGGGTTAAATGGCCAGGTCACATGGACCCCGAAGGCTCAGAGAAGGTTGGGAGAGGGGACTCACTGGAACAGCTGTTGGGAGACAGATGGTAGCCTCCCGTCAAGGCCATCCAGTGTGTTCTTTAACGTTGGGTTGTTTTACCTCTGAGCGGCACTTTTTTGCACACCATGGGCTAAATGGCCAGGTCACATGGACCCCGAAGGCTCAGAGAAGGTTGGGGAAGGGGACCCACTGGAACAGCTGTTGGGAGCCAGATGGTAGCCTCCCGTCAAGGCCATCCAGCGTGTTCTTTAACGTGTACAGGGTATGGCTCTCCCGCACACGGGGCCACGGCTTAACGTCCCATCCGACGGACGGCGGCCTTTCCAAGCCCAGTGGTGTCCCCTACAGACCGTGGGCAGGGCGGGAAAGTTTGCGGAGATAAATCTCAACGCTGACCCAGCGGGGACTCGAACCTTGGAACTACAGATTACGAGCCTGGCACGCTATCGACTGAGCCACCCCTGCCCCAAGAGTTTTTATACAATTAGCAAAACAAGACATAACAAAATAGAGAATTAATAATTGATAAAAAAATTTAGTCGAAAGGATTTCACATCACTGTATAGATTGTTGTTCTGCCTCATTTGTGTTTACAAAGTGGACAGAGAATTTTAACATCAAATTGCATTTGTTATCCAATCCGACTCAGGAATGTAAAACCAAGCTGTCATCAGAGCCGAAATCGGAACACGCCTTTGTTTTTCCCCAAGATAGAGCTCAACATGTCGCAAGCCAATGGCAACTATTTCTGCGGCGATAAACATTTCCCTGCCGCCATCGCTCCACTTCGTGCAGCTCCGGCGACTCTCAACAGCGCCGCCCTTGTAATAAATCAGCACATGCTTCAGTCAACCACTCATCTTTCGGGCGATGCAAAAGACGCAAACGGAGCCAAAGCTGCAATCGCGATGAACCCTCGACACCGGGGATCGAAGAGACGTTGCCACACAGAGATAACTGAAGTAGGCACAAGTGAGGTTGGGGGGAGATGAAATGAAAGCGATTCTTGATTGACGCCCTCAGAACACTAAATGTCAGCTGTTCTCTTTGGGTCAGTAAGCGGCGTGACCTCTTGTCTGGCAACCTGGAAGAGAAGGAGTTAGGGTCGGAGGTCAAATCTTCGGGTGGAAGAAAGCAAGATTTAGACGCTGGAAAGGAGAGGAAGCTTTTTAGGTCGCCTTGCTAAACGAAACTAATTTCATTTTGTATTGAAACAAGCGGAGGAATAATAAATGCAGCAAGAAACCTTGGCTACTTTGATCGTTTTCAGTTAGTGGTTGGAAGATCAGCTAGCTGTTGAAAGAAAGATCACTTGATAAGGCTGGGCCCGGACAGCTGTCCAAATGAAAGGAGGGTTGGGTTGTTTTACCTCTGAGCGGCATTTTTTTGCACACCATGGGCTAAATGGCCAGGTCACATGGACCCCGAAGGCTCAGAGAAGGTTGGGGGAGGGGACCCACTGGAACAGTTGTTGGGAGACAGATGGTAGTCTCCCGTCAAGGCCATCCAGCGTGTTCTTTAACGTGCACAGGGTATAGCTCTCCCATACACGGGGCCACGGCTTAACGTCCCATCCGACGGACGACGGCCTTTCCAAGCCCATCGGTGTCCCCTACTGACCGTGGGCAGGGCGGGGAATTTTGTGGAGATAAATCTCAACGCTGACCCAGCTGGGACTCGAACCTGGGAACTACAGATTACAAGCCTGGCGCGCTACCGACTGAGCCACCCCTGCCCCAGGCCGGGCCGGACAGCTGTTCACATGAAAGGAGGAAAAACGAGAGAAATTAATTATATATAAAATGTTTAAGTAATTTAGACCTTTTATTTTAAACTAAGATAAAAAATAATTTACTATTGAATATTTTGAAATTTATTACCACATATTTAGAAATAAATAACTACCAGTTGAATTTTAAGAGAAACATCTAATTATTAAGAAAATTACCTCTTAATCAGCTGTTTACCGGAGAATGTGTAGTCCTTGTGGCTCCTTTGGGGTTTATGTGTTTTACATTTGTTATTGCCAATTAGGCACTATTTTAGACTTCGAGATATAAGCCATAGGCTTGGAACTCTTAATATTACTTAAAGATATCAGATGTCAGTAGTGTGTTCTTTCTACAAAAAAAAAACTATTTACATTAAAAAAAGCGGATTCTCCCAACTGCGCGATGTGTGAATAGAGATCACAGAACAAATAATCATGAAATGTCAAAACTATATAGCAGAAAGGAATATTTTCCAAAGAAGCTTCAGAAAACTAACTGGCAAAGAATTCACCGTACAAAATATTCTGGACTACACCAACTCACTGAGAGTGCCTATCTGCTCTTTGCTTTTCATAAGAAGATTGGAAAGTATCAGGATATTCTAAAAAATATGCTGAACACTTTTACTTTGTTTTGTTCCTTGTGGCCGATAGCGTCAAATCACATTTTGAAAAAAAAATCAAATTTTGGCCACACGGCCAAGAACGTCTTCTAATCCTCAACCTAGAAGATCAAGCTCCCCTTCAAGAGACTCTAGCTCATTCTCTCCCCTTTTGGGGCGGGGGTGGCTCAGTCGGTAGCGCGCCAGGCTCGTAATCTGTAGTTCCCAGGTTCGAGTCCCAGCTGGGTCAGCGTTGAGATTTATCTCCGCAAAATTCCCCGCCCTGCCCACGATCAGTAGGGGACACCGATGGGATTGGAAAGGCCGCCGTCCGTCGGATGGGACGTTAAGCCGTGGCCCCGTGTGCGGGAGAGCCATACCCTGTGCACGTTAAAGAACACGCTGGATGGCCTTGACGGGAGGTTACCATCTGTCTCCCAACAGCTGTTCCAGTGGGTCCCCTCCCCCAACCTTCTCTGAGCCTTCGGGTCCTTGTGGCCTGGCCATTTAGCCCATGGTGTGCAAAAAAGTGCCGCTCAGAGGTAAAACAATCCAATCCAATCTCTGGATGATTAAAAAAATGTGTCTGTGTGTTTATGTCTATCCGTTAGCTAGAGGCTCCAACCCAAAAGGAAGAATATAGGCTATGTACGAACTCGCTGATGTCAACCACAATTGGAGTGGGCGGGTTTGAATTTCTCAAAATCTCCATAGACTTAACATTAACGGTTGGAAGTTATTCAAAATAACTGTTACCATCAATCAATTTCAAATAATGAATGCATCAAACTAATTTCTTTCCAATATCGCGTGATAAACTCATTGATGAGTTTGTTGGATGAAGAGCACGACTGTCCATGGATATTGAAGTCGTTCTAATTAAGCACGAGGGCAACACGAGATTCTTTGTTGAAATGAAAGCTTCAAAAACTAAAATTTCATATCAGAAATTAAAATTATTAACTTAATTTTAAAAATATGATATAAAAGTTAATAAATCTATATCTCATATGTTAACCCTTTCACGACTAAGGGAAGCATTTTTCCTATTTCAAAATTGGTGATTGTCATATTTAATTATAACCTTATCTGCATTTTTTATACAGAATGTCAAAATAGAACGTATGCCGAACGCAGTTACGTAAACGGGAACGTTTAGAAAACAAAAACAGAACTGTCACGACGCATAATATATGTACTATGTGCAATGTCCATCTTTGCCTCACTACCAAAAGAAATTGCTTCGCAGAATATCATAATTAGCACATCATTTTGTATAGTAATTTTATTTCATAATTTTGTGTTATTTTAGTTAACATTTTGTTCTAATAAACCAATAAATAAAAGACATTGCAAAATAAGCCTAACTATAATTTGTGTTACCTTTATAGTCCATTGGGAAAAATATTTCCCATAAAATTCCAAAAAAACTACACATTGTTATGTATTTTTCTTATGATTTTTATTTATTTTACGTCTAAACAAACTAAAATAAACAGTTACATACTAATATTTACTCTTAGAATCCTTATGGTCCTGAAAGGGTTAATAAAAGTTTGAATATGTTAAGTAATAAATAATGTTTTCCCATAATAGTAATAATTTTTTCGTAGTATCTACATATTTTCAGGCCATATTTAATTTTCTTTTTATATAAAGTTATATACGTTTGGTAAACTGTATACGAGGAACTCTGGTGGGTACGAAATGATTTGACAAGGTCGATTATCTGAACGAGATAATTCTGTTTTTTTTTGGTTTCGATACTCTTTCAGTTCACATAAATCTGGGTAAATCATCCGTGACACAACAAAATTTCGTCTCATTAATGGTTGGAATAATAAAAATGAGGAAAGGTTACACAAAACCGGAAATCAGTTATTTCACATCACGATATATACAGGGTGTCCCTGAATTCATGACCCAAACGTGAGGGGGTGGTAGTACACACCGAACCCACCAATATTCGTCATAGAATATGCGGCCGCAAACGCAGTGAGGAGTCGGAAATGAAGGATAGAGACAGAGGTTTCCAGAGTGACATTTATTGGAGATTATTACAACAAATTCTCAAACGTCCGCCGACCAACGTTGATACAGGCGGCACAACGGCAGAGTAGTGATCGGCGTATCTGCTCGTAAACACTGGGCTTGTCGCGCACATCGGAGGCTGTGACGGATAGTCGGGCTACCAGATCCTCCGCGGACTGCAGGAGCGTCTCGTACACGACACTCTTCAAATGTCCCCACAGAAAGAAATCGATACAAGAAAGATTGGGCGATCTGGGGAGCCACGGAATGGGACCACGGGATGGGTTTGGCCAATCCAGCGCTTTTAAGTCGTGCCGCCTCGTCTGCGCCCCCTACCGGCACCGGGCTGCGTTTGCGGCAGCATATTCTATGACGAATATTGGTGGGTTCTGTGTGTACTACCATCCACTCACGTTTGGACCATGAATTCAGGGACACTGTATAATTTCAGTCAGTGAGTTACCTTGTTGAATATGAACCTCTTACAGATTAAGGTGAATTACAATGGGTTTCGTGCGGCAATTAACCGATATCACCGACACTAGCAACATGATGAAAAATTAAGAGTAACATTTAAATGATTTAATTTATCTAAAATTAAAATTTAAAACTATGTAAACGATATAATATGCATGTTACTATTTATTGAAATATTATCGAATATTTAAAGTTGATCGTTAAATTAAAAAAAAAAACCAGTTGGAATTTATATTATTTAAAATTTATAAAATTAAAATATTAATCGTATAGAGAGAAAATGAAGTGAGTAGTACATACCCATGACGATAGAGGCACTGAAATCGGGCAAAAAAAGTCTATTTTGAAGGTATTTGGGTTGGGTTGTTTTACCTCTGAGCGGCACTTTTTTGCACACCATGGGCTAAATGGCAAGGTCACATGGACCCCGAAGGCTCAGAGAAGGTTGGGGGAGGGGACCCACTGGAACAGCTGTTGGGAGACAGATGGTAGCCTCCCGTCAAGGCCATCCAGTGTGTTCTTTAACGTGCACAGGGTATGGCTCTCCCGCACACGGGGTCACGGCTTAACGTCCCATCCGACGGACGGCGGTCTTTCCGAGCCCATCGGTGTCCCCTACTGACCGTGGGCAGGGCGGGGAATTTTGTGGAGATAAATCTCAACGCTGACCCAGCTGGGACTCGAACCTGGGAACTGCAGGCTAGAGTCTGGGGCGCTACCGACTGAGCCACCCCCACCCCTATTTTGAAGGTAAGTGTCCTGCCTATACGGAGTCACATTAATTCTTGGGTCCTATCTAAATGGTTCTGACTCAGCTCCCGATCAAAAAGAGATCACCGATAGGCTTGAAAAAGATGCCATCCATCAGATGGGATGCTAAACCGTGGTTTCCTGTATAGGAGATCCCATACCTGTCCGATGTGAAGATTTTGATTCCGTATTGCTAAATAAATTCAAACGAAGCCACCCAGAGTAGTAGCATAAACGAGAGTTCTTTTTCAAAAACCACAAGAAACATACTTTTCCCTCATCCCGCATAACTTTTACCATGGATTTTCATAGAATTCTCGAGCCCCTTTTACTGTGCCAGAACTCTCATTTATGCTACTACTATCAAGTTTCCAACTCCATTGTAGGGGCTGGGGTGGCTCAGTCGGTAGCGTGCCAGGTTCGTAATCTGTAGTTCCCAGGTTCGAGTCCCAGCTGGGTCAGCGTTGAGCTTTATCTCCGCAAAATTCCCCGCCCTGCCCACAGTCAGTAGGGGATACAGATGGGCTTGGAAAGGCCGCCGTCCGTCGGATGGGACATTAAGCCGTGGTTCCGTGTGCAGGAGAGCGATACCCTGTGCACGTTAAAGAACACGCTGGATGGCCTTGACGGGAGGCTACCATCTGTCTCCCAACAGCTGTTCCAGTGGGTCCCCTCCCCCAACCTTCTCTGAGCCTTCGGGGTCCATGTGACCTGGCCATTTAGCCCATGGTGTGCAAAAAAGTCCCGGTCAGAGGTAAAACAACCGAACAACAACCAAACTCCATTGCTTTGGATGTTTTGGAAAGATGCAATACCCTTGATGTCCAGATATGCAGCACTCCGGATATGGGGTTGTTATTAGAACAAAGATTGCTCGGGGTAAAATTCTCATTCGGTGGGATAGAAATTTGAATTTTTATTTTTTTTATAAGCCCGGTTAAAAAATATTGCAACTCAACCATACAATGCAGAGTTTTATAGGGATTTTTCGCAATTATTTTAAGAAACTGGATAAAAAACGTATAAAACCCAAAAAAATCTGTTTTAGAAAGAGCCATATTGATTTCAGCTATAAGTGACAACGAAAAATAGTTTTTTTGAAAAATTAACCCCGTTTTGCCAATTATCACAGAACATTTGGTTTTGGTGGATCAAGTTCACATCAATATTTACTATTCTCAGGCATTTTGATAATTCTGTCTTCAAAGATCTACAGGAAACTATGAAATATGATTCAACAGAAGAAAATTAACGTTTAACGAAGATAAAAAAACTTTAAAAAATAAACTTGGATTATTCAGCTGTTAAACATGATACTTGTCATTTGAAAGGTAAAGGTTCAATTTAAATTTTAATAATCTATTATCAGAGTTCCCTTACTGTACATTTAATAAATGATTTTTCCATCATTTTTATTTCAGACAAATCACTCCGTTATTTTTGTTTGACTATCATCAATGGATTTCGAATTCATTTTTGCCTAAAAAATATTTAATATTTCATGTGCCTATAGTGCATTTTTACATATTTTTTGTGATTCGGCTAATTGCTACCCACTAAATTATGAACTTTATATCTATAGTAATTTTTTATTTTATTTTTTTAATTATTTAAGAAAAAAACGATCATCAGATCGCTGATTCTCTATGCTTCACCCATATGGGCGAATACTACACCCACCAATATTCGTAAGATTCAGGTCTTACAGAACAAGATTTTGAGAACTGCAGTCGATGCCCCCTGGTTTGTTACTAACAGACAACTCCATAAAGACCTGGGCATCGACCATATATATATATACACATATAAAACGCATCTCAAAAAGATCTTTTGAGGCTGTAAGCAATAATCCCAATGAGATTATTTCTTCTCCGATTCTTTACGATCATACTGTTTTGAACAAGTACAAGAGGCCTTAAACGGTAGCGTTCTCTGAGGAGACCTACCCGTTTTAGGTTTCTTATACAATTTTATTGCTATTTTTAGCTTTTCTTATGTTTGCCCTTAGGGGCCCACCTAAGGGTGGTTTACTTATATATTTTGTTCTTACTCATGCCAAATAGGCATATCTTTATGATGGAGATGGTTAGGGGTAAAATTATTACCTGGTACATCGAATATGATTATACGATCTACGATTAAGAAATAAATATTAAGTTGATTTCATATCGCTTTTACATTTTTAAAATATGCTCTCGTTAGGCTTTCATTTGACATATAGCTTGTTACTTTTGGCCCTCGCGTTCCGAAATTATAGAGGAATAATCGTTTCCAAATTTCCCCTTTATATAGCGGAAGAAAGTATGGGAGGGGAACTTTTTTTTATAGCCTATGACACTTCTCATGCCATAAACTTTCATTTGACACATAAATCATTAGGTTTTCTCGTCACGTTCGAAAGATATGGCAGAACACAACTGTTTTGGCAAACACACAAACAGATAAATGACGAGCGAAAAGCAATAGGAAGGCAGGTAATAGAAACACAAATGTGTTCAGGACCTTGTTCCAACACTGTATATATATTTACTTTATCTGCTAGGAGAACAAACCGTTTAAAAAATATACTTTATTAATAAATAAGTTTGTAAAAAAATATATTTCTCATGTCTTTTTACATTGTCCTCTCTATCAATTTCAACGACAAATTCTGAAGGAAAAGATGAAGAAGATTATTGATGACGAATTGTCAATGAAATCTCTTCTCTGCAGAAGCTACAGTAAAAGCAATAGATTTAAAATTCAGACCCTGATTCTCAGTTTCTTGGAGGAACGTTCTTTAATAAACAGATTCTGAATTCATCCTTTACTGGGTTTTCATTTCTCGAAAAAAAAAAGAAGAGGAATTTAATAATATACAAATATGAAATATTGACTGTTCAAGAAAAATGTGCTTTTGCTTACAAACTTTCTCTAGTGGCCAGTATCTCAAGTGATAACCTCATGGTTATTTTTGTGGTGGAACTGAAGAAAGAACTGTGACTGTTATTTTTTATACCTTGTTTGAAGTGTTAATTTTGTTTTTGAAATCTCTTTTGGCTCAGAAAAGAAAAGAAATTAAGATCCAAGAGCATTGAATTACAGAAAGTCTACTCTGCATAAGTAGGAACTTTTAAAAAATTCAGAAAAACTATTATTTTTATTTTCTACATTGTGATTTACACGTCCGATTCTTTGTTTGGGATAGCAGGAAGCCCATTGTTGAAGGGTTTCTAACCTTCCCATCACATTTTATCACATCACATCACCAGTGCTACAAACACTGTTTCTAATTCAAAGCTGTTTTCGTTATTGGCAAGTCATCCCTTCTATTTACATCTATATCTTCCAATTATATGGAAAAGTATTTCTTGTTTAATATTAGCTCTCGAACAAACTTTAAGAACTTTAAAATTAAAATAATAGCCGATTTTTCATCCGATTTTTGTTTAAACTTTTAATCCAAAACATCTCACATTCGCTGCATGAGTTGAATGAACTGACGTCAATATAATGTCACTTGATACTATTACACTGTGGTTTTTTTTTCTGTTTGCCGAAATATCTTTCGTTTTGAATCTCGTATCATGTTATATCATCTCACTAATACAAAAGATTCATCTGTCAACTAGAAGATAGTGATCAATAGTCCATCCATTACATTTTTTGCAGCCGTCCCTTTTTGATAACGCCACATAAATAAAAAGAACTTTCAGGATGTCTATGTTTCATTGCAACCTGATGCCGTTCTCCCTGCTCTTAAAAAACAGATTGCATGTGGCTTAATGGATCGCCTCCCCGCCCATTGCATATTCCATGGCTAAAAATAGGATCGCTTTCATGTGCTGCAAAAGTTAGTATTATCTTCAAGGTAAGTGATATTTAAACAGGATAAATAGGACAACGGAAGTAAAACCTACCTTCTATCGCAAGGCTACCTGCTATCCAGCCAAAGAATGTAGAGGAAGAAGAAGTTAAGCTTCCATAGAGATTAATGTAAAATCGAGTATCGTGCATTTGGCGTAGAGGTGAAACGAACATTACAGGGGACGAACGCTTTTTTAATTATACGTTACTGTCAAATTCCATTCTCTTCGCTTTTCCTATGTAATAATTTCCCATTGATATCCTTGCAGAGTATATTAATATCAATTCTATTTCCTGTTTCTATGCAACCAAGAAAGCTTCTAATTGTAATAATTTATTCTATAAATTAACTTCAGGCTAATTTCAAATCTTCTCTATCCGTTCAATTTATAATTGTTGATTCAACGAAAAATAATTCCAATGGAGAAAATAAACCTTTATTAAAATCATGATATTATTTTTTTCAAATACAAAGTGCAGTTACTTTTTTTCCTTTTTTAAAACATAAATTTTTTGATGCATAATTCCTTTGCCCCTTATTGTTTGCTTCCCAGCTTAAAAAATGCAGGATACGAATCGAAACACCACTTGAGGTCGCCACTTACGCTTTGTCAAAGTTGAGCATCTTTTCCTTATATATTCTTTGTATCCACCACACAAAATTTTAAAATTACGGAATATTTGCATATTAAATTACCGGTAGTTACGTATAATGGGAGAATATGTGTTCATCCATATATATGCAATAATGTAAAATAATAATAATCCAATGCATTATACCCGGATATAAAAAAATAAAAGGGTAGGGGGAGTATAATAAATTTTATAATACAAAATGTAAAAAGCAATAGATTTCCATTGCATATATTTCTCACTCCGTTTCAAAAGAATTTTAAAAAATTTCTTGAAAAATGCATGAAATAATGCATATTTTTAATAGTTTTTTTTTTTGCTCCTATTTTCCTTACTAAAATTTTCAAGAGGGGAGGGCATGGTTCCCTTCCTTTCCTCCCATTTCCAGATATAGTCCTGCATGGCCTCCATTGGATCCTTCTCCCCTTGCCAGCTCTCCAGTGGATCCTCTTCCTCTTACCACCTCTCCAGTAGATCCTCTTTCCCTTCCCAGTTCTCCAGTAGTTCCTCTTTCCCTTGCCAGCTCTCCAGTAGATCCTCTTTCCCTTGCCAGCTCTCCAGTAGATCCTCTTTCCCTTCCCAGTTCTCCAGTAGATCCTCTTTCCCTTCCCAGTTCTCCAGTAGATCCTCTTTCCCTTCCCAGTTCTCCAGTAGATCCTCTTTCCCTTCCCAGTTCTCCAGTGGATCCTCTTTCCCTTGCCAGCTCTCCAGTAGATCCTCTTTCCCTTGCCAGCTCTCCAGTAGATCCTCTTTCCCTTCCCAGTTCTCCAGTAGATCCTCTTTCCCTTCCCAGTTCTCCAGTGGATCCTCTTTCCCTTGCCAGCTCTCCAGTAGATCCTCTTTCCCTTGCCAGTTCTCCAGTGGATCCTCTTTCCCTTGCCAGTTCTCCAGTGAATCCTCTTCCTCTTACCAGCTCTCCAGTAGACCCTCTTTCCCTTCCCAGTTCTCCAGTAGATCCTCTTTCCCTTCCCAGCTCTCCAGTAGATCCTCTTTCCCTTCCCAGCTCTCCAGTAGATCCTCTTTCCCTTGCCATCTCTACAGTGAATCCTCTTTCCCTTCCCAGTTCTCCAGTAGATCCTCTTTCCCTTGCCAGCTCTCCAGTAGATCCTCTTTCCTTTGCCAGCTCTCCAGTAGATCCTCTTTCCCTTGCCAGCTCTCCAGTAGATCCTCTTTCCCTTCCCAGTTCTCCAGTGGATCCTCTTTCCCTTCCCAGTTCTCCAGTGGATCCTCTTTCCCTTGCCAGCTCTCCAGTAGATCCTTTTTCTCTTCACAGTTCTCCAGTGGATCCTCTTTCCCTTGCCATCTCTACAGTGGATCCGCTTTCCCTTCCTAGTTCTCCAGTGGATCCTCTTTCCCTTCCCAGTTCTCCAGTAGATCCTCTTTCCCTTCCCAGTTCTCCAGTGGATCCTCTTTCCCTTGCCAGCTCTCCAGTAGATCCTCTTTCCCTTCCCAGTTCTCCAGTGGATCCTCTTTCCTTTCCCAGTTCTCCAGTAGATCCTCTTTCCCTTCCCAGTTCTCCAGTGGATCCTCTTTCCTTTCCCAGTTCTCCAGTAGATCCTCTTTCCCTTCCCAGTTCTCCAGTAGATCCTCTTTCCCTTCCCAGTTCTCCAGTGGATCCTCTTTCCCTTGCCATCTCTACAGTGAATCCTCTTTCCCTTCCCAGTTCTCCAGTAAATCCTCTTTCCCTTCCCAGTTCTCCAGTGGATCCTCTTTCCCTTGCCAGCTCTCCAGTAGATCATCTTTCCCTTCCCAGTTCTCCAGTGGATCCTCTTTCCCTTGCCAGCTCTCCAGTGGATCCTCTTCCTCTTACCAGCTCTCCAGTAGACCCTCTTTCCCTTCCCAGTTCTCCAGTGGATTCTCTTCCTCTTACCAGCTCTCCAGTAGATCCACTTTCCCTTCCCAGTTCTCCAGTGGATCCTCTTTCCCTTCCCAGTTCTCCAGTGAATCCTCTCTCCTTGAACAGTCCTGCAGTGGATCCTCTTTCCCATATCAGCTCTCAAGTAAATATTCTTTTCCTTACCAGATCTCCAGTCGATCTCCCTACCCTAGCCTGTCCTCTAATGGATTATCCTCCCCTTACCAGCTCTGTAGTTGATCCTCCTCCCCCTTACCAGTTCTCCAGTGAATCCTTTCTTTTACCAACCCTCCAGTGGATCCTAGTCCCCTTGCCAGTTTCCTAGGGGATCATTCTCTCCTTACCAGGCCTCCAGTGGATCCTTCTCCCCTTACTAGTTCTCTAGTTGACTATCCTACCCTTACCAGTTCTTTAATGTATCCTCTTCCCCTTACCAACTCTCCAGCGTATCCTCTTCCCCTTACCAATTCTACAGTGAATCTTCTTTCCTTTGACACTACTGAAATGGATCCGCTTTCCCTTACCAGCTCTCCAGTGAATCCTTTTTCCTTTACCAGCTCTCCAGTGAATCCTAGTCCTCTTGCCAGTTCTCCGGTGGATCATCCTAGCCTTGCTACTCCCCAGTGAATCTCTTTCCTTCCTTTACCAGCTCTCCAGTGAATCCTTTCTCCTTTACCAGCTCTCCAGTGAATCCTAGTCCTCTTGCCAGTTCTCTGGTGGATCATCCTCCCCTTGCTAACACTCCAGTGAATCCTTTCTCCTTTACCAGCTCTCCAGTGAATCCTAGTCCTCTTGCCAGTTCTCTGGTGGATCATCCTCCCCTTGCTAACTCTCCAGTGAATCCTTTTTCCTTTACCAGCTCTGCAGCGAATCTTTTTCCTTTACCAGCTCTCCAGTGAATACTAGTCCTCTTGCCAGTTCTCTGGTGGATCATCCTCCCCTTGCTAACACTCCAGTGAATCATTTCTCCTTTACCAGCTCTCCAGTGAATCCTAGTCCTCTTGCCAGTTCTCTGGTGGATCGTCCTCCCCTTGCTAACACTCCAGTGAATCCTAGTCCTCTTGCCAGTTCTCTGGTGGATCGTCCTCCCCTTGCTAACACTCCAGTGAATCCTAGTCCTCCTGCCAGTTCTCTGGTGGATCATCCTCCCCTTGCTAACACTCCAGTGAATCCTTTCTCCTTTACCACCTCTCCAGTGAATCCTAGTCCTCTTGTCAGTTCTCTGGTGGATCATCCCCCCTTTCTAACTCTCCAGTGAATCCTTTCTCCTTTACCAGCTCTCCAGCGAATCTTTTTCCTTTACCAGCTCTCCAGTGAATACTAGTCCTCTTGCCAGTTCTCTGGTGGATCATCCTCCCCTTGCTAACACTCCAGTGAATCCTTTCTCCTTTACCAGCTTTCCAGTGAATTCTAGTCCTCTTGACAGTTCTCTGGTGGATCATCCTCCCCTTGCTAACACTCCAGTGAATCCTTTCTCCTTTACCACCTCTCCAGTGAATCCTAGTCCTCTTGTCAGTTCTCTGGTGGATCATCCCCCCTTTCTAACTCTCCAGTGAATCCTTTCTCCTTTACCAGCTCTCCAGCGAATCTTTTTCCTTTACCAGCTCTCCAGTGAATACTAGTCCTCTTGCCAGTTCTCTGGTGGATCATCCTCCCCTTGCTAACACTCCAGTGAATCCTTTCTCCTTTACCAGCTTTCCAGTGAATTCTAGTCCTCTTGACAGTTCTCTGGTGGATCATCCTCCCCTTGCTAACTCTCCAGTGAATCTTTTTTCCCCTTACCAGCTCTTCAGTGGACCTCCTCCCCCTTACCAGCTCTCCAATGAATTTTTTTTCCTTTCCAGTTCTCCAGTGAATCCTCCTTCCCCTTGCCAGCTCTCCAGTGAATCTTTTTTTTCCTTAACAGTTCTCCAGTGAATCCTACTCTCCCTTATCATCTTTCCAGTGAATCCTTTTTCCTTTGCCGGCCCTGCCTCTTTAAGGCTGTGTTACCCAACATTTGAAGTTTCGAAAGTCGAGTTTCGAAAGCGGGCAGAGCAGAAATTGTAAAGCTGGGAAATGCCGACTGGGAATAGAGGCATTGGGCTCTGTAAATACAGCTGAACAGGCATAGTAAGCTGGTGTTGATGTAATGCTATGTATTTAAACACATGTCCTTGTCTATCAAGCATGTTTGGAAGGTTCAATAAATAATTGTTATATTTAAGTAAAAGCTGAAGTTGAACCAAGTTATTGGGGAGGAGTCTCAGTATTGAGTCCCAGCAATTGTGATAAAACCGTTGATTTTATCTGAAAAACTCTTTCACCCGTCGCGTATTGCGATCGAACCGAGGGGACATTCCTAAGTGGTCCCAATAGACAAACAAACGAAGAAGCAACATCACAAAAAGGTTTTAAAATCTTCATCTTTAGTTGAGTTCTTCCATAAAAAGCTTAAGAAATTGCTAAATTTCGATTCCGATTTTCTGTTGTTAGAACAAGGATCTGTTTCGAATGAAGTAAGTACTGCATTTATGCGATATTTTCACAAAGTATTAATGTAAAATATACTTTAATTATGCATTATTTAATATTAATGTGCAATTTTTCAAAAGCCAATGGCTAAAAACTTTATGATAATAATAGGTATTATTAATGATAAGTCGTTATTGATT
Source organism: Ryuthela nishihirai (assembly GCA_038380435.1). NCBI lineage: Eukaryota > Metazoa > Arthropoda > Arachnida > Araneae > Heptathelidae > Ryuthela > Ryuthela nishihirai. The sequence goes on along the minus strand of JAWZYU010000002.1, from coordinate 118,595,591 downwards.
TTTGTATTAATTTCCTTTAGCGGCCCAGACAAACCATGTGGTTTTTGAGTTCATATTTTTCTATGTTATAAATTGTATATGATGATGAAATAAAATTGATTGATTGATTGATTGATTATTAAGTTAGCAGTCACTACCCGTCTCTTTAAAACTGAAATTGTTTGACATTTCATCATAAAACTTCTTTCAGCTAAAAGAGGTTGGGTTGGGTTGTTTTACCTCTGAACGGCACTTTTTTTGCACACCATGGGCTAAATGGCCAGGTCACATGGACCCCGAAGGCTTAGAGAAGGTTGGGGGAGGGGACCCACTGGAACAGCTGTTGGGAGACAGATGGTAGCCTCTCGTCAAGGCCATCCAGCGTGTTCTTTAACGTTGGGTTGTTTTACCTCTGAGTGGCACTTTTTTGCACACCATGGGATAAATGGCCAGGTCACATGGACCCCGAAGGCTCAGAGAAGGTTGGGGGAGGGGACCCACTGGAACAGCTGTTGGGAGACAGATGGTAGCCTCCCGTCAAGGCCATCCAGCGTGTTCTTTAACGTGCACAGGGTATGGCTCTCCCGACATGGAGCCACGGCTTAACGTCCCATCCGACGGACAGCTACCTTTCCAAGCCCATCGGTGTCCTCTACTGACCGTGGGCAGGGCGGGGAATTATTGCGGAGATAAATCTCAACGTCTGACCCAGCTGGGACTCGAACCTGGAAATTGCAGATTAGGAGCCTGGCGCGCTACCGACTGAGCCACCCCCGCCCCTAGCTAAAAGAGGATTTGTCTTCTTTAAGCTCTAGAATAACCCAATTCCTCCTGAAGAAAGCCATTTGATCCAATCCCTTCTCATCGCTTCACATAATGACGTTCATTTAATACTTCCATTGAGCAACGGGGTCTAGTGATCGAAAAAAAGCAAACATCCGTTAGTCAACCATTTGGATGCTGCGACAGAAATATTTCCCACAATGCTCTCTCTGTGCACGAGGCTGCGTGTCAAGTATCGCGCCACTCTCGCCCACAACACGCGTCACGTGACAGCAGAAAACGAATCCTTTTGAAAGTGATCATCGTCAAGATGTTTTCTATTGTTAGGCGAACGTGTTTCCTGTGGAACTGGCTTTCCCATTCTACGGCCATCGATGCAGTGAGGTTGACATTACAGGGGGAAAGAAAAAATTCTATTGTTGGTAAAATCTTCACGGAATACGATTTTGTTTTGTTTTTTCTATACAAAAACTTACAATTAATGGTTTGTAAATCCGTTGAGGTATCGAAAACTAGAAAGTAAATAATGTGATAATAGTTAAAAATATTGCTAATCTTAATTGTAAATTGTAATAAAAATTGTTTCCCTGCCGTCCCCGTGGCCCAGTGGTTAGCACGCTTGGCTACTGATCTAAGGGATCTGGGTTCGAGCCCTGGATAAGGAACTGCTGTTTGTGTCGTTTTTCTGCTGAGGTCCTGCCATCGTCTCAGACCTTCTACTCTGGCATATAAACTGATAGGCTCCTGTCAGACCTCTGTGGCAAGCAGCTGAGGGGGTATTTATTATTTATGTTTCATCACTTTGTTAGTTTTTTATTTGCGATTTTTAGGACCTTCTAACAGTGAAAAGTCAAAGCAAAGGATCAACCGAAAAATGCAAGTAGTAATTTTTTATTAGTACAGTCGCTCAAAAAAGTATCCGAACACTGTGGGTGATTACAGAATTCAGAAAAAATATCTGGCAACGATTTTTTTTAGAAATTAGTGATCTGGCAATCTTCGTGTCACGTGACACTAAGTGATTACAGAATTCAGAAAAAATATCTGGCAACGATTTTTTTAGAAATTAGTGATCTGGCAATCTTCATGTCACGTGACACTAAGGTTGCCAGATCACTAATTTCTAAAACAAATCGTTGCCAGATATTTTTTCTGAATTCTTTAATCAACCATAGTGTTCGGATACTTTTTTGAGCGCCTGTAGGTGGTCATATTATTTTGATACTAGATCGTGTGGGCTCACTCACGGAAATATTGACCGTGTGCAGTTACCGTTCACAGCAAACTGGAGCGTGTGCAGTAACTGCACACGCTCCAGTTTGCTGTGAACGGTAACTGGACCGTGGTACAGTTGCTGTACACGCTCCAGATATTTTTCCTGAATTCTGTAATCGCGTGACACGAAGGTTGCCAGATCACTAATTTCTAAAACAAATCGTTGCCAGATATTTTTTTCTGAATTCTTTAATCAACCACAGTGTTCGGATACTTTTTTGAGCGACTGTACCTACACAACACAAAAAAAAAAATTTTCATTTATCTCGTAAAAGAAAAATGTTTTTTTCGGTGGTGAGGACGGAAATTATTACTGCCCAAGCCATCGGACTAGAACAAATTAAGGGGGTAGTGGGGGGAGGGGGCTGGATTTCCATTACAGAACATTTTAACATTTCCTTCTTCGTTTTAGATGTCTTTAATATTTATCTTCCAAAAATGCGTTAAATATGCATAAGAATCTAAAATTTTCCTCATCCAGATGGCGCTGTTAAAGGAATTGTGAGAGATTAGGGAGGTGGGAATTGAATCTAAAAGAACGTTTTACTTTATTTTTAAGAACTTTGAATATGTAGTTACGGGAAAAAAGTGAAATTTCAGCTCTTTTTTTTTAAACGAGCATCGCATTACGTATGTATTTTTAAAAAGCATCTAATAAGAACTAAGGAAAAGGAAAAATGCTTTTTATCTTTCGCGCAGCTTTTTCCTTCAGAAAATATTTAATCCTGGCTGAACGATGCCCAGAGCTCATTTTCAATCTGTATGCTCTGATTTTCACTGCACTAAAATTTTTAGTTTTATGAGTTCCCCCCCCCCCACACACACATCCCCCAACCCTTTAGCACATAGATTGAACACGAAGAATTGCCACGTGTTGCTCAGGTCGTTGATGACGTCAGCGCGCGTTTTCATAGTCTGTAGCTTCGTTGGCTTGGGTTGGGTTGTTTTACATCTGAGCGGCACTTTTTTGCACACCATGGGCTAAATGGCCAAGTCACATGGACCCCGAAGACTCAAAGAAGGTTGGGGGAGGGGACCCACTGGAACAGCTGTTGGGAGACAGATGGTACCTTCCCGCCAAGGCCGTCCAGCGTGTTCTTTAACGTTGGGTTGTTTTACCTCTGAGCGGCACTTCTTTGCACACCATGGGCTAAATGGCCAGGTCACATGGACTCCGAAGGTTCAGAGAAGGTTGGGGGAGGGGACCCACTGGAACAGCTGTTGGGAGACAGATGGTACCTTCCCGTAAAGGCCGTCCAGCGTGTTCTTTAACGTGCACAGGGTATGGCTCTCCCGCACACGAGGCCACTGGCTTTACGTCCCATCCGACGGACGGTGGATTTTCCAAGCCCATCGGTGTCCCCTACTGCCCATGGGCAGGGCGGGGAGTTTTGCGGAGATAAATCGGCTTCGTTGGCATTTTCTTGTTATATAATAACAATTAACCCTTTTTTGTTTTCATCTCTAACAACATTTCCTGTTAAAATATTACCTAAAACCCCCTTCCCTACTCCCCCTTTTTTTTTCTTTGATGTTTACCTATATAAAATCTATATAAAAAAAAGAAACAAAATCACTATAAAAATAAAATTACAAAATTCATAAAAGTTAAAATTATAAACATAAATATATATTTATTCTGTCACAGAGTACTGGAAATCTATCCAGCTGTAAAAAAAAAGAGAAATGATATCATAGGTCCAGAACTTTGTTTGGAAAGGATGTGCTAGTTCACCAAAGTCCCAGCAGTATGAAATGTTCAAATAAAAAATTTAAAAAAATTTCTACGAAAACTATCGAGATTTTGATTTCCGTTTTGACAGATTTTGGTACACTGTGGTTCCCGAGATACTTGACCAAATGGTTTCATCTCTCCTGTGAAGTTAGGAGACAGTGAAAGCCTCCAGTAAAAGCCATCTAGCATGTCCTTTATTTGTAACAGAGTAGGGCTACCATACACACGGAGCCACGGCTTAACTTTCTATCTGATGGAGAGCAATCTTTACGAACCTATCGATGTTTCCTTTATGATAAAGGCAGAGTTCGGCTTAATGGAGAAAAATCTCAATATAGGGTTGTTTTACCTCTGAACGGCAATTTTTTGCACATAATAGGCTAAATGGCCAAGTAACAAGGACCCCGAGGGCTCAGAGAAAGTTGATGGAGATGACCCACTGGTTAGCTGTTATGAGACATATGATAATCTCTTGTCAAAGCCATCCAGCGTGTTCTTTAATATGCACAGGGTATGGCTCTCCCGCACACGGGGTCACGGCCATCCTATCTTGACGGACAGCGGTCTTTCCAAGACCATCGGTGTCCTCTACTGACCAAGGGAAGGGATGGGAGTTTTGCGGAGATAAATCTCAACGCTGCCCAAGTTGGGATTCAAACCCGGGAACTGCAGATTACAAGTCTAGCGTGCTACCGACTGAGTCACTCCCGCCCCAGTATCCGTCGGGTCGCTGTTAACGTTGTGCACGAGCTCAATATAGGCAGAATAGGGACTCAAACCCCCAAAACATCAAGTCAAGGGAGAATGTCACTATCAGCTGAGCCAATCCAATCTCTATTAGCCGTGGGGTGGGGGTGGCTTAGTCGGTAGCGCGCCAGGCTCGTAATCTGTAGTTCCCAGGTTCGAGTCCCAGCGGGTCAGCGTTGATATTTATCTCCGCAAAATTCCCCGCCCTGCCCACGGTCAGTAGGGGACATCGATGGGATTGAAAAGGCCGCCGTCCGTCGGATGGGACGTTAAGCCGTGGCCCCGTGTGCGGGAGAGCTATACCCTGTGCACGTTAAAGAACACGCTGGATGGCCTTGACGGGAGGCTACCATCTGTCTCCCAACAGCTGTTCCAGTGGGTCCCCTCCCCCAACCTTCTCTGAGCCTTCGGGGTCCTTGTGACCTGGCCATTTAGCCCATGGTATGCAAAAAAAGTGCCGCTCAGAGGTAAAACAGCCCAACTTGTTTTTAACAGACTTTCAAGCAAAGAATAACCCGAAATAGAAAAGGAAAGCAGTTCTTTCACTCATTTACGTTTGATAAAACTTCATTTCCCAGCAGTAGAGATATTTCAAAAGCAACCGCCTAAACAAAAACTACCGCCAGAAAGATAGACGTTTATTTCTCCATCCTCATAGTATGACTAATGACTTGACCCAAGTGAGCAGCAAAAGCGTTTCTGTGTACACGTGAGGAAAAACCATTGAAAGCATCGCTTCTTCAGTTGCAAACTCTCAGCCGCAATACGCGTGGGAATGGAGAGCACACCTCTCAATGACATATTACGTTACAGAAATAGCAGACTTGGTTAACAAACTTCTCTCTTCCGACTGAAGCGTTGCCTTTCTCTCTGCGAAGTGACAAAACAGGCCTTCTTCCATGAACGAACTACTTCAAGGAGAGTGGCGAACGAGTCCTTTGCCAATTTCATAACGACTGCCTTAATTGGGACGTGTACATGAGTCGTGTTATTGTGACGTTTAATCTCCCACACAAGTCATCGTTATGAGTTCGTTGAAAGACCGAAGAAATGGAACAATGATCTTTGATTTGTTACGAAACACAAAATGAGTTTTAAGAATAAAAGAGGAATTGTTTTCGTAAAGCGGAGGAATTTGTTTTTATACAAAGTTGTACATTATTATTCTGTATATTTCGTTGTTTTCTTTTTCACATTTGCAAATGTTGGTTGGTTGGTTGTTTTACCTCTGAGCGGCACTTTTTTGCATACCATGGGCTAAATGGCCAGGTCACATGGACCCCGAAGGCTCAGAGAAGATTGGGGAAGGGGACCCACAGGAACAGTTGTTGGGAGACAGATGGTAGCCTCCCGTCGAGACCATCCAGCGTGTTCTTTAACGTTGGGTTGTTTTACCTCTGAGCGGCACTTTTTTGCACACCATGGGCTAAATGGCCAGGTCACATGGACCCCGAAGGCTCAGAGAAGGTTGGGGGAGGGGACCCACTGGAACAGCTGTTGGGAGACAGATGGTAGCCTCCCGTCAAGGCCATCCAGCGTGTTCTTTAACGTGCACAGGGTATGGCTCTCCCGCACACGGGGCCACGGCTTTAACGTCCCATCCGACGGATGGCGGCCTTTCCAAGCCCATCGGTGTCCCCTACTGACAGTGGGCAGGGCGGGGAATTTTGCGGAGATAAATATCAACGCTGACCCAGCTGGGACTCGAACCTGGGAACTACAGATTACGAGCCTGACGCGCTACCGACTGAGCCACCCCCGCCCCTCATCTGAGAGCGTAGAAGGCCCTAACTTTAATGGCGACCTAAAGAGCTCAAACCTAATCCTAAAGAGTTCGCTTCGAATATTTCCTTTCTTTCGGAGATGGATGTTTATTCTTCGCAAACATCTCACTCAGGACCTAAAAAGAACCACTAGCAAGGAATACTTTAGCCTAAATGCAATGCATAATGTAGTTTCGTGTTAGTTGGTTGTGGTTGTTTGTTGCTATATTCGAAACAATAGTATCCTAATTAAAAAAGGTAATGATGAGGATTTCTAATTCGGAGTTGACGCAAAAGTGTGAGCGAAGAGACTTCTTCGGAAGAGAGAGTCTCTCTCCAACACAATCGATGTATACAGTTCATACATTATGAATGAAGACTCGTCATCTGCAAGACAAACCTCAGTCTGTGTGATTCATCATGTGCTTTTCAACGTTAGGTTCAATTAGATTCCTCAGCCATGCCAATTTTTATTTCGAGGGAGAAAACCTTGGCATACAAAGAATTGAATCTTAATGCGTTAGCGTTATAATTAACATAATAAGGACAACCATGAATGTTCAAGTAGGCTATGTAGTCTTTATTCCGTTTCGCTGTTGACCATTGCTGGTTAAGCATAATGAGGCTAGGGCGGGGGTGGCTCAGTCGGTAGCGCGCCAGGCTCGTAATCTGTAGTTCCCAGGTTCGAGTCCCAGCTGGGTCAGCGTTGAGATTTATCTCCGCAAAATTCCCCGCCCTGCCTACGGTCAGTAGGGGACACCTATGGTCTTGGAAAGGTCGCCGTCCGTCGGATGGGACGTTAAGCCGTGGCTCCATGTGCGGGAGGGCCATACCCTGTGCACGTTAAAGAACACGCTGGATGATCTTGACGGGAGGCTACTATCTGTCTCCCACAGCTGTTCCAGTGGGTCTCCTCCCCCAACCTTCTCTGAGCCTTCGGGGTCCATGTGACCTGGCCATTTAGTCCATGGTGTGCAAAAAAGTGCCGCTCAGAGGTAAAACAACCCAACCCATAATGAGGCTCAACTTGCTCATACGCTTTTTCAATCTGAAATTCTTCTGCAATTATAATTTTCGTTGTATTTAATCGTTATAATTACATTTTTACTTCCAGAAATGTCTTTAATTCCTGGGAATTCCAATTTATGAATTTTCGAAAAAAAAGTTTATAACTTTTTTTTTACTGCACTGGTTTCCACAAACTAAGGAAAATCCCTATGTTAGCCGTCCCGCGGCCGAGTGGTTAGCACGCTTGGCTACTGATCTAAGGGACCTGGGTTTGAGCCCCGGGTAAGGTATGGCTGTTCGTGTCGTTTTTTCTGCTGAGGTCCTGCCGTCCTCTCAGATCTCCTACTGTGGCATATAAACTGACAGGCTCCTGTCAGACCTCTGTGGCAAGCAGCTGCTTGAGGGGGTATTTATTTATTTATTTTATAATTCAATGGGAAGCTATCGTCAAAGCTCTATAACTTCTAAAAAATTTTTTTGTTTTGAAAAATGTTATTGCAGATAAAGATCTGAATCAAATAAATCAATATCTCGATTTTCAACAATATTCGTACAGTATTTGATGAGTTATGGGAGTTTGAATATTTAGCGATAATAATGCCAGCCACAAAAATTGACTTCAGAAGTTAATTGAAACTTAGTAATAAGTATTGAATCATAGTGTTTAATAAAATAAGTTTGTATTTTAGAACTTTGTGTAAAGAATTCTTTCCCTTCAGTTTTGTATGAGTTTCTTAAGACTGGCATTGTTTTTGTTAAATATTCAAACTTCCATAACTCAAAAAATACTGAACAAAATATTGTTGAAAATCGAGATATTGATTTATTTGATTGAGATCTTTATCTGCAATCACATTTTTCAAAACAAAAAAAACTTATCTTAGAAGTTAGAGAGTTTTGAAGTTAGCTTCCCATTGACTTAAAAATACAGGGATTTTCCTTAATTTATGGAAACCAGTGCATTAACCGATGAAAACCCTGACACGTAGACAGTACTTATGAAGCTTTCCTCAGTGCAAAATTTAGTCTATTATTTCATATCATATATTTTCACCAAAACTTTGACCTTATATGCCATATACAAATATCGTTAACTACCAATGTCGATTTTCCTTAAGAAACAATTTCACTTGGCCTTTGCAAACAAGTGAAGGTTGGGTTGGGTTGTTTTACATGTGAGTGGCACTTTTTTTGCACACCATAGGCTAAATGGCCAGGTCACATGGACCCCGAAGGCTCAGAGAAGGTTGGGGGAGGGGACCCACTGGAACAGCTGTTGGGAGACAGATGGTAGCCTTCCGTCAAGGCCATCCAGCGTGTTCTTTAACGTGCACAGGGTATGGCTCTCCCGCACACGGGCCACGGCTTAACGTCCCATCCGACGTACGGCGGCCTTTTCAAGCCCATCGGTGTCCCCTACTGACCGCGGGCAGGGCGGGGAAATTTTGCGGAGATAAATTTCAACGCTGACCCAGCTGGGACTCGAACCTGGGAACTACAGATTACGAGCCTGGCGCGATACCGACTGAGCCATCCCCGCCCCAACAAGTGAAGGAGTTTTGTAATTATTTCTTATAAGGAAATTGTATTTATCAATCTATATTAGGAAATATAATTTAGAAGAATTTCATTATTTGATTTCTTAAGGAATTCTGTTCCGAAAAGAATGCATATACAATTAAATCACTTAACATCATTAGTAAAATAAAACTGTTATTCCGGAAATCATTCGAGGCTTCTCGTTTCTCTCGACAGGAAATTCATTTTCTAATTTTATTAGCAAAAACAAAATGGTGGAATTTCCCTCAAGTAAAAAATTTGCAGATCATAATTTAAAAGTAAGAATTGTTCCTCTTCATAGATCAGTCTTTTGAAACCAACATTTTTTTTTAATTTCTATCAGATAATTCGTGTTAATCCCTAAAAAAAATTACTTTTTCTTGTATTGAACACATAACTAAATTATTTCAGCCAAATTAAAAACTAAATTCTCTCAATCAAATTAAAACCTAAATTTTCTTAATCAAATTAAAACTTATAATCAAATTAAAACTTAAATTCTTTTCTTAATCAAATTAAAACTTAAATTTTCTTAATGAATTTAGATTTAAAAAATCTAAATTCTTTTAATCAAATTAAAATCTAAATTCTTTCAACCAAATTAAAACCTAAATTCTTTCAACCAAAATAAAACTTAAATTCTTTTAATCAAATTAAAACCTAAATTCTTTCAAAATTAAAACCTAAATTCTTTCAATCAAATTAAAACCTAAATTCTTTCAACAAATTAAAACCTAAATTCGTTCAATAAATTAAAACCCAAATTCTTTCAACCAACCAAAACCTAAATTCTTCCAAAAATTTTCGAATAAATTCTAAAATAAAGATTTTTTTCCTAATCCGATTTATGCACACTAAATTAACTTCACTTTGTGTTATTAAAGTTTCTATTTGCAGTTTCTAAAACGTCGGTTTTCCATTTCTTCCACAATAACCCTCTAACATTTTCTCGATTAATTTTATTCACGTTCGACATTTTTTTATATATAAGCTTGTCTCAGAAAAAATACGTTTTTGTGTAAAGATACTTTGGAAGTTAAACTAGAGAAGCTCTAAATTTATCTACTATATTCTAAGCGTTATTTCATTCAAAAATAAAAAGCTTATAGCCGTCCCGTGGCCGAGTGGTTAGCGCGCTTGGCTAGTGATCTACGGGACCTGGGTTCGAACCCCGGGTAAGGCATGGATGTTCGTGTTGTTTTCTGCTGAGGTCCTGCCATCCTCTCAGATCTCCTACTGTGGCATATAAACTGACAGGCTCCTGTCAGACCTCTGTGGCAAGCAGCTGCTTGAGGGGGTATTTATTTTATTTTTATTTTTTATTTATTAAATAGAATAATTTATTTTTCAAAATATTGTTGAATAATCTAAAATCAGTTACTAATAATATAGAAACCAATTGAATTTTAATTCCATTGTTCTGCCACATCTGGAGTGTTTAAAAATAACTGGATTTGAATTGTTGCAGTTTGTTTAATGCCATTTTAAGTCGTAAAAAAACCCAGATATCATTTCTACAAAACATTACCTTTTGTTCAGTTATCCATTGGCTTTAAATTTCTAGGATTAAATACTGAAGTAAAATATTTTTCTGCTTATATCTTCACACCATTAGGAAAAAACACAACAGAATAAAAGATATATTGCTAAACAAAAAAGATGTTGCGTATCAGTGTTATTTATGGTGACACATTTCCCACTCTTAATAAAAACGAGAGTGATAAAGCGATGCATCATGTCTCTGGTGACAGGTTCAACGTTGAGCTGCGAGCATCTGTTGATACTTTTCAAGCTTTCAATGCTGCATAAAACGTTTACTTTACATCGTACAATCTTTTCTGTTTTCCTATTCATTTGCTATTTGTTTTCATTCATTGAGAAACCGGGCAATTATCAAATAACTTCCGGGGCAGAGGGCGATGTCTCTCATTCGGCGTTAGATGTTCAGATGTGCCGATGTGTTAGATGTTCAGATGATGTCAGATGTGCAGAGATCATCCAGAATTAAAGATGATTCTTTAATGGGAAGTATTTCATCGAGCCTACAAGAATTTTGTTCTTGTTGGTTTCTTTTCGGTGGATTTTAAAGATTTCTTCCAAGATTATTGTTACTTTTTTTTTGGAAATTTTAAACACTTCTTCCAATACCTTTCTTCTTTTTTCCAAATTTGAAACATTTTTTTCCAAAACTTTTCTTCCTTTTTTGCAAATATGAACCGTTTTCCAGGCTTTTTTTTATTTTTGAAACATTTCTTCCAAAACTTTTGTTACTTTTTTTACAAATCTGAAACAAGTTCAAGATTTTTTAACCCCGTTCGTTAAGAAATCATATTGTTACCTTTTTGTAAATTGGCATATTTCTTTCCAAAACATTTTTATCCTTTTGTTTGAAAATTTGAAGCCTTTTTTTCCAAACTTTTACTTTTTTGTACATCTGAAACATCTTTTCCAAGATTTTTGTTACTTTTTTGCAAATTTCAAACAATTTTTCAAAACTTTTGTTACTTTTTTTTCTGGAATCTGAAATATGCTTTCCAAGATTTTCGCAGCACTAAATTGTTTAGTGTATGATGATAAATAGTGTTTTTTTTTATATAATCCAAAAATCTCCCTGTCCGTGTGTCAAACTTCAGCTGTATAGCTCTTTTGCCCACACAGGCAGAAAAGATTCCTGAACTCTAAGAATCCCTAAAAATATTTTAGAGTGATGTAATTCATCACATTAATTCAATGCCCAGTCACATAAACAAAAGTTAAAGACATTGCTTAATTTTTTGTTTAAAATGTTTGTTTAGTTGTGTTTTAAATGTTTTATATATTTTAAAATGCTTGTATTTAATTTTTATTACCATAAAAAATGAATTCTTTTACTTTTTTAAAGATCTGTCTTATGATTTTATTATTCAAATTTTTATAGGCCAAGAACCTAATTCCAATTTATGATATTGTTCTTCTGGAACTAAACATCCCCTAATGTTGCTTTTGTTAATCTCGTGTTTTCTTGCAACCAATTAACGACATTCAGCGGGGTAAGACTGAAAATAGGTTACTCCTCAAACAGCTGCTTGCCACAGATGACAGGAGATTGTTAGTTTAATATGCCTCAGAAGTCTAGAAGGAGCCTCTCAGTTTAAAACGCCTCAGAGGTCTGACAGGAACCTGTCAGTTTAATAAGGCTCAGAGGTCTGACAGGAGCCTCTTAGTTTAATACGCCTCAGAGGTCTCACGGGAGCCTGTCAGTTTAATACGGCTCAGAGGTCTGACAGGAACCTGTCAGTTTAATAAGGCTCAGAGGTGTGACAGGAGCCTCTCAGTTTAATACGTCTCAGAGGTCTCACGGGATCCTGTCAGTTTAATACGGCTCAGAGTTCTGACAAGAGCCTGTCAATTTAATACTGCTCAGAGGTCTGACAGGAACCTGTCAGTTTAATAAGGCTCAGAGGTCTGACAGGAGCCTCTCAGTTTAATGCGCCTCAGAGGTCTCATGGGAGCCTGTCAGTTTAATACGGCTCAGAGATCTGACAAGAGCCTGTCAATTTAATACGGCTCAGAGGTCTGACAGGATCCTCTCAGTTTAATACGCCTCAGAGGTCTCACGGGAGCCTGTCAGGTTAATACGGCTCAGAGGTCTGACAAGAGCCTGTCAATTTAATACGCTCAGAGGTCTGACAGGATCCTCTCAGTTTAATACGCCTCAGAGGTCTCACGGGAGCCTGTCAGGTTAATACGGCTCAGAGGTCTGACAGGAACCTGTCAGTTTAATAAGGCTCAGAGGTGTGACAGGAGCCTCTCAGTTTAATACGTCTCAGAGGTCTCACGGGATCCTGTCAGTTTAATACGGCTCAGAGTTCTGACAAGAGCCTGTCAATTTAATACTGCTCAGAGGTCTGACAGGAACCTGTCAGTTTAATAAGGCTCAGAGGTCTGACAGGAGCCTCTCAGTTTAATGCGCCTCAGAGGTCTCATGGGAGCCTGTCAGTTTAATACGGCTCAGAGATCTGACAAGAGCCTGTCAATTTAATATGGCTCAGAGGTCTGACAGGATCCTCTCAGTTTAATACGCCTCAGAGGTCTCACGGGAGCCTGTCAGGTTAATACGGCTCAGAGGTCTGACAAGAGCCTGTCAATTTAATACGCTCAGAGGTCTGACAGGATCCTCTCAGTTTAATACGCCTCAGAGGTCTCACGGGAGCCTGTCAGGTTAATACGGCTCAGAGGTCTGACAGGATCCTCTCAGTTTAATATGCCTCAGAGGTCTCACGGGACCTGTCAGGTTAATACGGCTCAGAGGTCTGACAAGAGCCTGTCAATTTAATACGGCTCAGAGGTCTGACAGGAACCTGTCAGTTTAATAAGGCTCAGAGGTCTGACAGGAGCCTCTCAGTTTAATACGCCTCAGAAGTCTCACGGGAGCCTGTCAGTTTAATACGGCTCAGAGGTCTGACAGGAGCCTGTCAATTTAATACGGCTCAGAGGTCTAACGGGAACTTATCATTTTGACATGCGACAGAGAAGGTCTTTGAAGAAGACGAGGCCTGAACAGCAAGAGAACATCCATGACTTATTCGGGGCACGAACCGAATCTGTTTGTATCCTCAGCCAAGCGTACTAACCACTAAACGGAGATGCTTCATTTAAATCATTCACGTTGTTTCTACAGAAATTTTATTTAATAAGTAATTATTTATCCTTGAATTCGACTCTTCCACTGATGTAACATGTTTCTCCCCCCCCCCAAAAAAAATGGCCATCGAATGCACATAATGTTGAACTCTCAGGTAATGAAACAACCCATTATGATTTGAAACCGATCCTTTTGACCCATTGACACAGATTTCGCTTTTCTCCTAACCGCAACCGTGAAAAGAAAGAAACCCAACTTCGCTAACGTCTGCTCACATAAAAGATTTTGTGATCGCTGTGACCTTGGCAAGGACGACACATAAAGGAGCGAATGAGAATGGACGAAACAAATCGATAAATATCATCTCGTCTTCCGGAATAAGAAGCAAAGAGTGCCAAGTGTGACTTTAACTCCCTTGTTTATGAGTTCCTTTGCTCTAAATCCAGCTGATAGCTTCTCTTTAATCCATCCCAAGCTCTCTTTTCCTTGCTGCTCTTGTGTTCTCACACAAGGCAAAATTAAGGGATTCATTTAATGCTTGGGAATAAAGGCCGACCGCATAGTGCAAATTGGAGTTGTATGTCATCCTGGAGAGAGAGAGCAGTTGACATATTTGGGCCAACAGATTAAGGAGGCGTTGGTAATGCCTCGTCGGAAGGTCGACTCGCAGTATGGGGCCTTGAAGGAACACAGCCTGGTGTAAAAGGACGAAAAGAATCGGTCTGCTTTGTCCGAACAGTGTGTGCATTGTGAATGGAGGAGCCCGTGGAAAAGAATGGGGTCGATAGAGCGGTCGGAGAAGTTGGCGACTGAGGCATCGAAATTGTGTTCTTGTTTCGCTTCTTAGTTTCTTTTTTATCGTTTTTAGCCATGATAATGGACTTCGATGGTGATGGAGAAGGCTGGCCAACGGGAGAAAAAGACTTTGGGTTATAATTTGTATCTGGTTAATATTGTCTGGTTAAAATATTATCTGGTTATAATTGTTATAATTTGTCCCCAAAGTGTTTTTATCTGGCGGGAGAAAAAGGGTTGGGTTGTTTTACCTCTGAGCGGCACTTTTTTGCACACCATGGGCTAAATGGCCAGGTCACATGGACCCCGAAGGCTCAGAGAAGGTTGGGGGAGAGGACCCACTGGAACAGCTGTTGGGAGACAGATGGTAGCCTCCCGTCAAGGCCATCCAACGTGTTCTTTAACGTGCACAGAGTATGGCTCTCCCGCACACGGGGCCACGGCTTAACGTCCCATCAGACGGACGGCGGCCTTTCCAAGCCCATCGGTGTCCCCTACTGACCGTGGGCAGGGCGGGGAATTTTTCGGAGATAAATCTCAACGCTGACCCAGCTGGGACTCGAACTTTGGAACTACAGATTACGAGCCTGGCGCGTTACCGACTGAGCCACCCCCGCCCCCACCTTCGGGAGAAAAAGACTTTGGGTTATAATCTCTGGAATAAAGTACAACCAAAAAGCGCGCGCTGCAACACGAAGGGGGAATTTTATGTTGGTATTTGAATTCTAAAAATCTCAAATGATATAATATGCACATAAAGAAAATGTTTAAAACTATTAGGTTGATTGCACTTATCTCTCAATTTCAATGAGTTGGCTAAATGCCAAAAGACTTCACGCATCTTAATGCGTGTTATAAAAGTTCACCTTCGCAAAAAGTCAATTATGCTAATGATTAATATGATATATAATTTTAAGATTAAAAATTTAACGGTAAATTTTAAACCTTTTTTTTTCATAAAGAATATTGTTATATAATCATTACATTTTCATAAAGATATATGTTATATATATATGTCATGTTATTTATGATAACATTACATGTTAAAATAATATATATATTTAATAATATTGTAAGAAAATGAATAATTTTTGGCTGAGGTAGTTAACTTATTAAAGTCGGACAGTATAATACGTCATAGAAGATACATTAAGAAAGCGGAAGCTCAAAAAATAGATAGCATACGAAAAAAACATTCTTTTCTTATCTCAGATTTGAAAGCAGATCTCTTTTGTGATTCAGACAAACTAACTTAACGTTCGGTCAAAGGAACTTAAACTTAAGTGTTTTTAAGCGATGATTACTTTAAAATATTATAATCTCAGGAAGCGAATGCCAATCTTTGAACACTGACTAAATCCGTATCCAAACAAATACATGAGATAATATTCTGATCATTAATAAATATATAAACAATAGAGATAAACAATTTCTGTAGTGGGTGGGACATTACAATAATTGCTTATTGTTTGTTTGGGGATTTGACCATCAGTAACGAAGCTATTATTAACTTCAACTGTTATTCTATCTAAAACTTTTTTATATTAAATTTTATTTATTCACATTTATTTTCATTTTTTTCTAATTACTATTATTATAATAGTATATACATATTTTTTTTTAAGTCAAAACTACAGTAGTATATTTTTTCTAACACCTGGACGGACAATGAAATTTCCCCTTGATGTTGAACTTGTAAAAATGATTGTTTCTTTTTTCTGTTTTTAATTTTTTTTTTCTGTTTCGAGTGGTTAGCGCGCTTGGCTGCTGATCTTAGGGACCTGGGTTCGAGCCCCGGGTAAGGCATGGATGTATGTGTTGTTTTTCTGCTGAGGTCCTGCCATCCTCTCATTTCTTGTACTATGGCATATAAACTGACAGGCTCCTGTCAGACCTCTGTGGCAAGCAGCTGCTTGAGGGAGTATTTTTTTTTTTTGATTTGTTCTCTAGATATTTAAGGAAAACATTGCATACTTTGTGAATATTTCATTTCTATGATTTGTGTATATGTACTTTGAGTATTGAGAATGAATCAGTTATTTTTATTATAATTATTTATATTGAATGATAATCGTTTTTACTGCTGATATTTTAATTATTAATTACAGATTAATTTCTGTTGTCCCCTAATCTTATCGAAAGAAACACATTCCTCATTCAACGACAGTTTTTTGTAAAAATAATACCAAAAAATGCTCATTGGTAACCTTGGATTGATAAAATAAGAAATTTCCCAACAGTGGAGGCATTTTATTGACTTTAAATTGTTCTTCTCTGAGCTTTGGGTTGTTTTACCTCTGAGCGGCACTTTTTTCCACACCATGGGCTAAATGGCCAGGTCACATGGACCCCGAAGGCTCAGAGAAGGTTGGAGGAGGGGACCCACTGGAACAACTGCTGGGAGACAGATGGTAGCCTCCCGTCAAGGCCATCCAGCGTGTTCTTTAACGTGCACAGGGTATGGCTCTCCCGCACACGGTGCCACGGCTTAACGTCCCATCAGACGGACGACGGCATTTCCAAGCCCATCGGTGTCTCCTACTGACCGTGGGCACGGCGGGGAATTTTGCGGAGATAAATCTCAACGCTGACCCAGCTGTGACTCGAACCTGGGAAGTACAGATTACGAGCCTGGCGCGCTACCGACTGAGCCACCCCCACCCCTCTTCTCTGAACAATAACAGTTTAAGTTAATAATAGCTTCAGTTACTGATGATCCATAAAACCCCAAACAAACAATAAGCAATTATTGTAATATCCCACCCACTACAGAAATTGCTTATCTCTGTTGTTCATATATCTATTAATGATCAGAATATTATCTCATGTATTTGTTTGGATGTGAAATTTAATCAGTGTTCAAAGATTGGCATTCGCTTCCTGAGATTCGAGGTTCACATTGAAGTGAAGGACAAGCGAAAGTTCGTCTGCTCTCAGGCCCGCTGCTTCTAAGAAAAAGGTCGGACTTGGATTTCACAGAGATATCAGCGAAACGGAAGCCATGAAATCGTTAAGAATCCAGTCGCCGATTGGAAACATATAGAGCAGTGGTTCTCAACCTTTTATGCTTCACGTAACCCCTGGAAATGTGTATGTAACTGACGTACCCCTTAGATAGATAAAACTATAGTTATAGTATAATAATGCCAACTTAGCGACTTTATCACTAGATCTAGCTAGACTTCTTACTAGATCTTTATTACTAGATCGACTTTATTACTAGATCTAGACTTTTGAGCTCTCACGGCGTACCCAAAAAAATTTTACCGCGTACCCCACGTTGAGAACCTCTGTTATAGAGGGTTCGGTTGGGTTGTTTTACCTCTGAGCGGCACTTTTTTGCACACCATGGGCGAAATGGCCAGGTCACATGGACCCCGAAGGCTCAGAGAAGGTTGGGGGAAGGGACCCACTGGAACAGCTGTTGGGAAACAGATGGTAGCCTTCCGTCAAGGCCATCCAGCGTGTTCTTTAACATGGATAGGGTGTGTCTCTCCCATACACGGGCCACGGCTTAACATCCCATCCGACGGACGACTGCGTTTCCAAGCCCAGCGGTATCCCCTACTGACCGTGGGCAGAGCGGGGAATTTTGAGGAGATAAATCTCAACGCTGACCCAGCTGGGACTCGAACCTGGGAACTACAGATTATGAACCTGGCGCGCTACCGACTGAGCCACCCCCGCCCCTCCTGCTCTAGAGAACGGAGTAAGAAGCGGAAAGAGATCTCCAGACAAAAGGGTTGGGTTGTTTTACCTCTGAGCGGCACTTTATTGCACACCATGGGCTAAATGGCCAGGTCACATGGACCCCGAAGGCTCAGAGAAGGTTGGGGGAGGGGACCCACTGGAACAGCTGTTGGGAAACATATGGTAGCCTCCCGTCAAGGCCATCCAGCGTGTTCTTTAACGTGCACAGGGTATGGCTCTCCCGCACACGGGGCCACGGCTTAACGTCCCATCCGACGGACGGCGGCCTTTCCAAGCCCATCGGTTCCCCTACTGACCGTGGGCAGGGCGGGATTTTTGCGGAGATAAATCTCAACGCTGAGCCAGCTGGGACTCGAACCTGAGAACTACAGATTACGAGCCTGGCGCGCTACCTACTGAGCCACCCCCGCCCCTCCAGACAAAAGGGACTTCAGCTGGAAATTTCGAAGTGAAAGGTTGAGCGGTGCGATAGAACCCGAGGGGATATACACCTTTTTTCTGCACGTGGAGTTGCCGGCGCGCTAAAGTGAAGGCGTAGGGCAGGAAGGGATCGGACAAGGATCGGTTAGTCTTCAAGGGAAGACTTAGGAAGAATATTAAGTAGCTAACTGGGTGATAAGGAAAAATCAATCTCCTGACGAATTCCATATCCCCGAAGAAGCTGGGGGCGGGGGGGGGGGGGGGGGGGGGGGGGGCTCAGTCGGTAGCGCGCCAGGCTCGTAATCTGTAGTTTTCAGGTTCGAGTCCCAGCTGGGTCAGCGTTGAGATTTATCTCCGCAAAATTCCCTGCCCTGCCCACGGTCAGTAGGGGACACCGATGGGTTTGGAAAGGCCGCCATCCGTCGGATGGGACGTTAAGCCGTGGCCCCGTGTGGGGAGAGCCATACCCTGTGCACGTTAAAGAACACGCTGGATGGCCTTGACGGGAGGCTACCATCTGTCTCCCAACAGCTGTTCCATGGGTCCCCTCCCCCAACCTTCTCTGAGCCTTCCGGGTCCATGTGACCTGGCCATTTAGCCCATTGTGTGCAGAAAAGTGCCGCTCAGAGGTAAAACAACCCAACGTTAAAGAACACACTGGATGGCCTTAACGGGAGGCTACCATCTGTCTCCCAACAGCTATTCCAGTGGGTCCCCTCCCCCAACCTTCTCTGAGCCTTCGGGGTCCATGTGACCTGGCCATTTAGCCCATGGTGTGCAAAAAAGTGCCGTTCAGAGGTAAAACAATCCAACCTGTAAAGGAGCTATTTTAGCAATAACAAGTTATTTGTCCAATGCAATTTTTTGGCGAATAGCCTCATGATAGAAAGATGGTTCTTAATCAGTTAGCAGTTGGGAGAAGATTGCTTTCAAATTTTAAATTTTCCACCTTATAAGTTAAACAAGCCAAATACTCGAAGTGTTTCCATTCAGAGTTTTCTTCTTCCTCAGTTCACTTCTTGGACTAAATAACTTCTTTTCTTAGTCTAAGAAGTCCGTCACTTATAACAGGGTTGGTTAAACATTGAATCCAAATAACACATAAAATACATAAAATGCATTATGGTCAGAGAGATTTATTTGGTCTGGGATTATTTCCCAGAACGCAATCGACTTCTCATCTACTTTACCAGCGAATGATGAATTGCGCGTGCATAATGTTTGATGACGCCACGATGACATAGCATCGATTGCGCAAAGCTCGCGACGATCGAGCTCGTGACCATCTACAGGAAATGACGACAGAAAAATATCATGACCGTATGGTGCTGATATTTTTCTTTTCCCATTTCTTCCGCTGCGTCGTCATCATTAGCAGTTGGCCACTAGCTGGAGCCTTTGATTGCGTGGCTAATGCTCAACGTCCTCTCGAATCACATGTTCGGTTGTTGCTTGTTTGGTGTCTAATGGCGCATGAGCAACTATGGCTGTAATGCGCCGAACGATATAAAAAAAAGAAAAACAGGGTGAAAGACACGAAAATCATCAGACGAAGTTCAAGAACAGATGCCATAAACATAATTTCGTAAAAAAAAGGCAAAAACAAAAAATAAAGAAACGACAAAATGTATAGAGCTCATGCAGAAATTTTGAAAAAAAAAATAAATAAATAGAAAAGTTAGATTGGGTTGTTTACCTCTGAGCGGCACATTTTTGCACACAATGGGCTAGATGGCCAGGTCACAACGACCCCGAAAGCTCACAGAAGATTGGGGACCCACTGGAACAGCTGTTGAAAGACAGATGGTAGCCTCCCGTCAAGATCATCCAGCGTGTTCTTTAACGTGCACAGGGTATGGCTCTCCCACACACGGGGTCACGGCTTAACGTCCCATCCGACGAACGGCGACCTTTCCAAGCCATCGGTGTCCCCTACTGACCGTGGGAAGGGCGGGGAATTTTGCGGAGATAAATCTCAACGTTGACCTAGCTCGGACTCAAACCTGGGAACTGCAGATTACGAGCCTGGCGCGCTACCGACTGAACCACCCACGCCCCCAAATAGAAAAGTAATAAATATAAGAATGACAAACTATAAGAACCAATGGAAGAAAAAGTAATAAATATAAGAAAACCATGACAAACTATAAGAACCAATGGAAGAAAAAGTAATAAATATAAGAAAACCATGACAAACTATAAGAACCAATGGAAGAAAAAGTAATAAATATAAGAAAACCATGACAAACTATAAGAACCCCCGAGTGCAAAGGATCTTGGTCACAAAAAAAACAAGAAGAGGCAATAGAAGTTAAAACTTGATACGATTTAAATAAGAGTGAATTTGAAAAAAATCAAAAACAGCTTTGATAAAAGATCTGCCCAAGTATAAGAAAGGCCAACTAAAAAATATCGTGTCCTACACAGCTTTTGAGCGAAATAAAGAAATAAGAGATGAAACAGAGAAATTCGGTATGTGTCAAGTTTCTGAGTGGTTTTATTTGCCTAAAATTTTAAATACAAGCTAAAGAACGGTTATAAGCTTGTAAGAACGGTTAAAAAGTATTTAAGTTTACCTTTGAGCAGTACTTTTTTTTTGCGCACAATATTTTAAATGGCCAGGTCACAAGGACTCGAGGAGCTCAGAGAATGGCTGGGTTGTTTTACCTCTGAGCGGCACATTCACAAGGACCCCAAAGGCTCAGAGATTTGGGGTCCCACTAGACAGTTGTTAGAAGACAGATGGTAGCCTCCCGTCAAGGCCATCCATAGTGTTCTTTAACGTGCACAGGGTATGGCTCTCCTTGCACACTGGTCACAGCTTAACTTCCCGTTCGATGGACAACGGCCTTTCTAATCTTATCAGTGTCCTCTTTATCACCGAGGTCAAAACGGGGAAAGCGAGAAAATGCTCAACGCAGCACAGTTGGGCTGTATAGTACCTTCCTCTTTGAAGTTGTAAAGGAACTATTAAGTACTACTAAGTACTTCTGATTAAGTCCCCTGTACAAAAGACTTGCAGCGTTAAAGCAAGTTCAACTGCCATCATACTACATGAACCGCCAGCGAAAGGGTTATCTCGACTGTCCCTCGTGCAACCATCTGTTCCGTCTTTTTTCTTTTCCGTGACACGTGAACTAAACTCTCTTTGCAAGCGTCAACGCGCGAGATCGATTTCCATCCGGGTCTTACTCCTCAAAAGGTTGCCGACGATGTTTATCTTCATTAAGCACGTGCGTTTCGGTCGCACTCTGTATCCGACATTTTGTACAAACAACGAATTCCGCACTTTTTTTCCTCCGCCGCGTTGCTTTATCCCAGAGCTCGTGCAGCGAGGTTCGACATTCTGCGATCTCTCGTAATTGCCCCGATGAGATTTCCCAGCAACCTTCGTCCGACACGATTTTCGTAGTTGAGGTGAGGTCCGAAGCTGGAAGGAAGGTTCGAAAAGGTCAGCCAAGGATCATGCTTCTAGAGCGCATTCCTTTCACTGTTGCGGAAAGGATCCGTTTACTTATTGTGGGGGTTGAGAGATTTTTTTTTTGGTGTTATGTGGGTAACAAAACCGCCCTGTTAACAAACAGTACATCACATGGCCAAGAGACAGCTCATGCATCGCGTCAACCCACGATATTCCAAGACATTGGCAGTTAAAACATCATTAAAACGAAGGGTGCTTTTCACACATGCCATAACGTTTTCGCCGTTAGGTGTAGAAGCTCTTATAAATAAAATTACTAGTAGTTTTATTAAAACAAAAAAAAATATTTTTAGAGTATTTATTATTTATTTCTTTAACACTGAAATTGTATTTTGTTATCTTACGTGACATAGGTATATTGAAAATATTATACGTGTTTATCTTTTCCTACAAATATTTTTCCTTGCAGACCACAAGGAGAAATTTGAAAATTGTTCAACTTCAGAAATGTGGCAGCAAGGAAGCTTTTCAAACAAGCCTAATATAAATAACCTTGTTAAACCCAAAAGTCCCATCTCCAGTTCTTCAACAGCAATGCATTAGAGTTCACTAAAAACTATGTAGGTACTTTACTACTATTGAGTGGATTGTTTTACCTCTGACCAGCACTTTTTTGCACAGAATGGGTTAAATGGCCAGGTCACAAGAACCCCGAGGGGTCAGAGGATGTTGGGACTCACTTGAACAGATGTTGGGAGACAGGTGGTAGCCACCCGTCAAGGCCATCCGGTATGTTCTTTAACAGGGTACCACTCTTCCGCACGCGGGACCATGGCTTAACGTTCCATCCGACGGACGACGGCGTTGTCCAAGCCCTTCGGTGTCCCCTACTGACCGTGGGCGGGTAGTTTTGCGGAGATAAATCTCAAAGCACCCAGCTAGGACTCGAACCTGGGAACTTCAGATTACGAGCCTGGTGCACTACCGCCTTAGGCACCCCTGCCCCAGATACGTTTCTTCGAAAGAATGGCGGTTGTAGAGAGTTCGTCACTCCTCTCAGTAAAGAGAGAGTTTTTAAGAGAGTTGAGAGTCACTCACAACAGTCATGATCAGTACCAAAAGCTATTAAGTGACGTGTTTGCCTGATGTGTTTTGTGCATTATTCGTTCAACATCCACTCTGTCGAGAAGTCCAGTAGAATGGTTGCTAAGGCAACGGGAGCAATCCTAATGTTTCAAAATTGGAGGGGGGGGTACCTTGAAGCCTATTAATATTCAGTACTGGGTTGGGTTGTTTAACCTCTGAGCGGCACTTTTTTGCACACCATGGGCTAAATGGCCAGGTCACAAGGACCCCGAAGGTTCAGAGATGGTTGGGGGAGGGGAGCCACTGGGACAGCTGTTGGGAGACAGATGGTAGCCTCCCGTCAAGGCCATCCAGCGTGTTCTTTAACGTGCACAGGGTATGGCTCTCCCGCACACGGGGCCACGTCTTAACGTCCCATCCGACGGACGGTGGCCTTTCCAAGCCCATCGGTGTCCCCTACTAACCGTGGGCAGGGCGGGGAATTTTGCGGAGATAAATCTCAACGCTGACCCAGCTGGGACTCGAACCTGGGAACTACAGATTACGAGCCTGGCGCGCTACCGACTGCGCCACCCCCGCCCCTTATATTCAGTACTAATCACGAAGCAGTTGCAATAGGACGAATTTTTTTCTACAGTAATACTAAATATATTTTAACTTATTTTAATGTAATGAAAAGGACCGTTACGTGAGTGTTATACATCGACATCAAATTTAAAGGAAAATTTCTCTTGAGCCAGCTAGGATTCGAACCCACGTTAGCACGTGACACGTGATCATGAGGTCGTAGGTTTGAATCCCATCCGGCCGAGGACAATTTTTTCTCGAAATATGATATCGATGTAAAAAAATTAATCTTAATATTTTTGAACAAACTTTAATAAATATAAGAAAAGGTACTTTTAGCAATTCTCATTTTTCAAGCTCTGTTATGTGCTAAAGTTAGTCATTTTTGCTCATAATTTTGTTCTGTAATTCCATGTTATCTAGGTAGCAGCATGAAATGTTTAGTTGCCTCTTTAGTGAATGAAATCTGATGACAACAGCTCCAACGGGCTCGTAGGTCAGTGAACTAGCATTTCAAGTCCTTTCCCATACAATGCATTAAATTTCACTTAGCCTCCCATAATGCATTGCGGAAGTTGTTCACGCTCTTTAGTCTTAACACCATTCGCCATTGCGTGTGAGTGCAGAGCTCAGTTGCTCGGAAGTGGCCATCGGGTCGGCGAGGTAGGCTTTGCCATGCAGACAAATGTTGGGATCTAATCTTCACTTTCTCACAGATGCTGCTCGAGGGAGGGATAGGAGTTGGAGCATCGCCCCCCCCCCCCCCTTCTCTCTCAATGGATGCAAGTTACTTAGCCTCCTGCAGCTTTTCTCTTACAGAATGACGACAGATTACAAAAGAGTTGCTTTTAGCGGCAGACTGAGGTCCCTGAAATACAGAATCAAAATGGCGGCACCTTTTTAAAGCGATCAAAAATACTTTCCAAATCTGCGCATATCAATAGAGACAACTTTAATGTTGATCTTATAAAAGGAAATATAATAAATTTTCGTAATGATTAAAGTACTGGTAGTTATTTGAAACCATTTTATTAATATATATTTTTATAGTTTAACTATCCCAATGTCGAAATGGTTAGTGTGTTTGGTTGTGAACTTAAAAAATCTGTTTAAAAGTCAGGAAATGCATTCATTTTTTTGTCGATTTTTGCCTTGCAAATCTTCTCCATGACCCACATCATACTAAGAGGTTCATGCCACACTTTCATATCAGTGGTCTTTCCGAAAAACAATTTTACCTTTTTTATTTATATAGCCTGATTACAAACGAACATAACGATTTCAAATATATATTTTACAAGAACTATAAATGAGACGTCAGCAAATTCTGCAAATTTTGAGAGAACAAGTAAGAAATATGTTTCTACCAGAAGAAAGATCACAAATATTTAATATGACTACTATGGTCCCTTTATATACATATTCTATATTCCAATTTCAACATATGAGTATCTGCAGCTCATTCGCAGTTTGATGGTAATCCTAAAAGGATGTTTTGTGATTGAGATTATCATGGATGTTTTGTGATTGAGATCATCATGGATGTTTTGTGATTGAGATCATCATGGATGTTTTGTGATTGAGATCATCATCATGTCATGTTTTTGAGATCAAAAGCCCAATCCATCTTCCATCTATTGATCAAGGAATTCCCTTTATCTAATGATACATTTAATCTATTAAAGTACACATTAAAATCTATTAAAGTATAAAACAAATTTTCGTACTTCTTACGAAAACCTATAAAATTAATATTACTTTATAAAAAAAATCATGATTCATACACTTTGGAAGTCCAGATTCTAGATTGTTAGGAAATATGGAGAGCTTTAAAATCCAAAATGGAGATCTGTAAATCCAAAAAGTAGATATAGTATTTAGCGAACTGAGCTACACATTGGTAACGAGATGTTAAAATATATTATTAGAATTCTCTTACAGATCATTCAAATGAAGATATTCGCTAAGTAACTGCATGAGAGGGGGGTATTTATTTTATATATTTTTTAACAGGATATTAGACTATTGGTTGCTTTGGTAGAATCAGCCAATCAAGTGTCTCGGGCCACTACAAAATGGTGACCCACCTCCTGCAGTTCAGGGCATGTGCATTTGTGCCATCGCTATAATAGAAATTGCTAATAAATCGCTATAATAGAATCGCTCAAAAAAGTATCCGAACACTATGGTTGATTACAGAATTCAGAAAAAACATCTGGCAAAGATCTTTTTAGAAATTAGTGATCTGGCAACCTTCGTGTCACGTGATTACAGAATTCAGGAAAAATATCTGGAGCGTGTACAGCAACTGCACACGCTCAATATTTCCGTGAGTGAGCCCACACGATCCAGGTCTTTGTGAGCTCACACGGTCCAATGTGCTGTGAACATTAACCGCAACCGCTCCAGTTTGCTGTGAACGGTAACTGCACACGCTCAATATTTCTGTGAGTGGGCCACACGATCCAGGTTTTTGTGAGCTCACACGATCCAATGTGCTGTGAACATTAACCACAACCGCTCCAGTTTGCTGTGAACGGTAACTGCACACGCTCCATATTCATTGCATTATATATTCATACGCATTATATACAGTATATTAAAAAAATATCCGAACACTATGGTTGATTACAGAATTCAGAAAAAACATCTGGCAACGAATTTTTTAGAAATTAATGATCTGGCAACCTTCGTGTCACGTGACTAAGTTGCCAGATCACTAATTTCTAAAAAAAATCGTTGCCAGATGTTTTTTCTTAATTCTGTAATCAACCATAGTGTTTTGATATTTTTTTGAGCGACTGTAATCGTGACTCGCAAAGTAAATGCTGTGATTGTCTACGTAACACAGCAAATAATGATTGCAAAAAGAATATAACATTTGATGGTCAAATATGAAGGTCAAAAGGTTTACATGATCACCAATGATTTTAACCCTTTACCCTCCCCCCCCCCCACAGGAGAGATTTGTTGCGTTGTTTTACCTCTGAGCGGCACTTTTTTGCACACCATGGACTAAATGGCCAGGTCACATGGACCCCGAAGGCTAAGAGAAGGTTGGGGGAGGGGACCCACTGGAACAGCTGTTGAGAGACAGATGGTAGCCTCCCGTCAAGGCCATCCAGCGTGTTCTTTAACGTGCATAGGGTGTGGCTCTCCCGCACATGGGGCCACGGCTTAACGTCCCATCCGACGGACGGCGGCCTTTCCAAGCCCATCGGTGTCCCCTACTGACCGTGGACAGGGCGGGGAATTTTGCGGAGATAAATCTCAAATCTGACCCAGCTGGGACTCGAACCTGGGAACTACAGATTACGAGCCTGGCCCGCTACGGACTGAGCCACCCCCTCCCCCCCCCACAGGAGAGAGATGAAATATTTTTAAAGAGATAAAAAGAGAAAAAGCATTTTTGTGCTGTATAGGTACTAATCACTTATTACTATTTGAATTTTCCCAATCTCTATTTGTTAAATTTCCCCAAATTAATTTTCCCAATCTCTATTTAAAAAATTTCCCCAAATCTATTAGTTAAAATTTCCGCTGTAAAGAGGAGGCTAAAGTCGAAAATGAATAAAATTTCTCTTTGAAAACGAGTATGCCATATTTTTTTTAGTTTTTGTGTTCGACCAGTGCAAGGCCCTCCCCATGGAGATGGGAGTCATAGCAACCGATGGCACGTGCAAACTCTCTTTCACGTTCCGCTTTCTTTGAAAATTCCTTCTCGATAATCAAAATGCCCAAAGGACAACGGAATCTGTGTCCTATTCTTTCTTCTTTTCTTAAGACTTTATAATGAAGTCAACATCAATATTTGCCTAATTTTGAAACCAACTCATGAAATGATATTCTGGAATCTGGCACCGAACATTTTAGTTTGATGACACGTTTTCCTGATAACAGAACCGTGTTAAAAAGAAAGCTTTATTAGAAATGAGAATTTATTCGTTATTTCGTGTATTTTTTTTTCTCTTAGCGGAAACAAAAAGCGACGTAGAGTTTGGATGCTTTGAAAGGAAATCAAGAAAATAACAAGTTCCAGAAGAAAAATTAATTTTTACAAAAAAAAATGTTTTTTCGCAAGGTAAACTGCATTTGCTTTAGAAAAAGTTTACAAAATGAAAAAAAAATTAGAAAACTGATTTTTTTTATTAATGTATTAGAGGACTAAAATTAGAGAAATACATTCTCCTCTGGAGAACATAAAATGCTTTTCTTCCTTCAAAGAGATAGCAATTTTCTCAATTTTCAAATTTAGTGCCTTCTAACGGCGGAAACTCAAACTAAAAGAAGGCTCGGAAAAGGCGAAAAGAAATAATTTGTTACCACTTATACAACGCAAATGATTTCTTTTTTAATTATTTTTTAAAACTAAAAAGATCGGGTTTATCCCCAACCATGAGAAGTGGTTAAATTGCAGTTGGTGTTGTAACCCCCTTGGCCACCCCACTCTGCCACTCGAATGGCATATTTCTAGCAGAAATAATTTATTTATAATTTTGTCGTCTTCCAAATTTAGCGCCCTCTACCAGTGTAAATGCAAAGTGGAGAAATTCAGAAAATGCAAATGAAAATATTTCATCAATAAACAATCAAAAGAGAATTTTTTTATCACTTAAAACAAAAATGCTGAATATTCATACTGACGGAGGGCGGGGGTGGCTCAGTCGGTAGTGCGCCAGGCTCGTAATCTGTAGTTCCCAGGTTCGAGTCCCAGCTGGGTCAGCGTTGAGATTTATCTCCGCAAAATTCCCCGCCCTGCCCACGGTCAGTAGGGGACACCGATGGGCTTGGAAAGGCCGCCGTCCGTCGGATGGGACGTTAAGCCGTGGCCCCGTGTGCGGGAGAGCCATACCCTGTGCACGTTAAAGAACACGCTGGATGGCCTTGACGGGAGGCTACCATCTGTCTCCCAACAGCTGTTCCAGTGGGTCCCCTCTCCCAACCTTCTCTGAGCCTTCGGGGTCCGTGTGACCTGGCCATTTAGCCCATGGTGTGCAAAAAAGTGCCGCTCAGAGGTAAAACAACCCAACCCATACTGACGGAAGAACGACAAAGTGAAAATAATGACTCCATTTTGAAAAGGAGCTTAAAATTATGCCAAAAAAATTCTAGCGATTGTATCAAAGTTTACTTTTCCATGATATGTCATTAATATCAATTTTCCAGATATTGTTTCCCTACGAAACATAAAAATAAATTTAGAATTTCAGCTGCAATGTTCACTTTAGGTTAATGACCTTTTTGTAAAAGCTTTTAGCACAAAACCCATTAAATTTCACTTAGCCTCCCATAATGCTTTTGCGGAAGTCGTTATTTTTCTACAGATGAGCAAGTTTTGTTATTATCACTTTCCCTCAGGAAACGAAACAAGAGCAGATGGCCCCGGAATGCAATTCGATGTCTACAAGGTAGATTTTGTTTCTGCAACTAGGAGCAAATTCAAGGCTTAGGAGTTTAAAAAAAACCACTCTGAGACAACTTTAGCAGACTGAGGAAAAAAATTTTAACGGTAGATTTTTTTTTATTAAACTTTGCGAGAAAGCGACTTCTTTCAACAGTTCACTTAAAATGATATAGTCGAAATTTGATTTTAATTTCACCGAATGGTTCGGAGATGGCAATTTGCTATCAGAATGATGAACTAGTGAATGACAGATTAATCATCATCAAAGTAATTGCCCATTAGAGAGCGAATAATTGCCTCGCATATTCTGAAAGGAAATATCATGGTGATCAGCAAAGATGGGGAAGTAAATGAACAAGTAATTCCTCATTTACATCGAAGTTCATATCTTTAAGTATCAATCTTTTGGTGGAAAGAAACTGACGACAAAGATGGATATTACCAAGGCAACAGAGCATTTAAACAGATTCTTGAAACTATTCTTTGTTACTTTTAAGGAGTATAAAATGCTTTTTGGTGAATTTAATAAACACTTAAATAGCAAAAATTTATTTTAATCTACATTTTTATCTTTCGACTGGCTGTAAAAAAAACATTTATTCTAGAAATACGACACTTAAAAAAGGAAAATAATTTCGAAAACGAAACAGCCCTCTGATGCGGGGGGATTAAACAGCTGCTGAAAATAAATATGCGAGACTGAAGTCTTATCTTCATCCCTGCATGTCGTGAGAGGCCAGGATCTATGGGGGGAAGGGACTAGTGAACAGAATGGGGATTAAAAAATATTAAATTTGCGTATATTACACGCTTTTTTAAAGAATTCTCTTAAATTCACTAAAATGGAGAGAAATGTTTTATACTCAACTACAATTCAATTTCTTGTGTCCTCCTTTTACTTTTTTCCAACTCGATCCAGTCAACCATTTTTTCTCCAGATCCTGTTGTTTAATAATGTATTGCAGTATATGATTGGTTGGCTTTCGATGTTTTATGACCAGTACAATTAAGGCTACGGTGCATTAAATCAGTTTTTATCGAAAAAGATCAAATTGAAAATCTCCAGCAAATTCTCTAAATCTTCATTTTCAACAATATTTTTTCAATATTTAAATTTATGGGAAATTAAACATTTAAGAACATCATTGGAAATCTCAAGAATTTACCCAAACACTTAATAAAAACTAGTACCAACCGTTATAAAAATCGTCGACTAAAATTGATATTGATTTTAGGTATTTGTATAGTAAGTTTTAAATGTCTTTCTTTTACTAAAAAAGCCTTTTTCATTAAAAAAAAAAGTTTTAGCTTCAAAACCTCTTCAAATATTGAACGAATATTATTGAAAAATTGAGATTTGGGTGAGATCTTCAATTTAATTTTAATGGCATTTTTTAACAAAAAAAAAAGAAAAAACTTATTTTCAAAGCCAAATATTTTTGAAAGGATCTTTTCGTTCATGTTAACTTGGAAATGTTCCGATATTTTTGGTAATATAGTGTATCAGAAATGAAGTAAATAAATAATTAACAGTATAATCAGTTTTATTAATAATTAAAATACACTGCTTGCTTTCCATTTGGGTTGCTCTATCTTTGAGCAACGTTATTTTTTCCCACACAATTGCATCTGCAAAACCATGTTTCCTCTCTTTGCAAAGCATGTAGCTGAGAAATCTCTCTACAAACCCCGACACGTCTTCAACAATTATTTTAATGCCAGCCGAAGTTCTATATTAGATATTTGTTTGCACAGGAATGTTTCTGAATAATTAGCGATTGCGAACTGAAAGTTTATTTGTGATTAAATGAGGGTCTAGGGGATGAGAAGACGAATTCCTCTGCTGAAAATTTAATATTCTGCCTGAACAGTTAGAAATTGTATGTTTCTCAATAAAGTTAGGTATGTAAAGTTCGCATCTACGTTGCCACAGTATAGTTGTGTGTTTGAATATTTTGCATATTACAGTGAAAATGGTGCAAAAGACAAATAACCCTTAAGTCTGTGAAATATGTAGTCAAAGCTTAAAGAAATACGCTTCATTAAATATTTGTCTTAAAGAAAGTGTTAACAAAAATGTTTCAAAGTCTTGTGTCGTGAAAAGAGATATATTAATTGAACATTTTTGTCCAATCGTAAATATTTACGTTTTATCACAAATAAACTTTCAGTTCGCAATCGTTAGTTATTCAGAATCAATCCTGTGGAAACAGATATCAAATACAGAACTCTTCATCTGGTTTGTTTTGCATTTCTGTGAGAAGTCAGCCTTTCATGTTCATTACAATTATCGGAATTCGAAGTCCACTTTTTAAGAAATGGAATTGTCATTTATTTCTTCCTCGTGTCAAGTTTCGTAACTTCCAAATCATCGTAGATAGCGAATGCTTTTCGTGTTTGGTTAATAAAGGGATCTCGCTGTTCTCAGCTAAGCAACTCACGAAAATTTGAATTGCAAGTTGTTCGTGCTAGTTTTCAAACGAAATGCGGCACAAACCTTGTAGATACATCTTTCAAAATTTAAATTATGTAAAAGTGTTTTCCTACTCTTGAATTTTTTCTTTTTTTTTATATTACTTGCACCCAGTATGATAATAACTAGTCATATAATATTCCATTTGCAATTTCCCTAAGTGCACTTGTTAATGCAAGCATTTCTCTCCTTGGTAAATGAATTTATCATGTCTTGTCTGGAATTCATGGGATGTTTTGCTCATCGGATTTATATTCCAATATGTATAGTCGTTTAAAAAAAAAAGGGAGTTGGGGGAGATTTATGTGAGCAAACATTAAATTTTAATGCAGTCTTCCTAATTTTGCTGCCGGTGGTGATTTATATTTGAAATTAAGAAGACAGGTAATTGTGGAAAAGCTGATGACTAAATGTTGCCTTTACTCAACGTTAAATTTAATTACTACGTTAAGAGAATTAATACATTTTGCTTTGGATTAACTTCTGCTAGAGTGTTGAGTGTTTCAGTCTAGAGCATTTTACTAGAGGGATTTCCAATGGGGGCATTTCCGTCACTTCTTCTGAGGAAATAGATTAATAGAATATCAAATAAATAAATAAAATAAATACCCCCTCAAGCAGCTGCTTGCCACAGAGGTCTGACAGGAGCCTGTCAGTTTATATGCCAGAGTAGAAGGTCTGAGAGGATGGCAGGACCTCAGCAGAAAAACTAGACAAACAGTCATGCCTTATCCGGGGCTCGAACCCAGGTCCCTTAGATCAGTAGTCAAGTGTGCTAACCACTCGGCCATGGAACGGCAAATATCAAATACTTAAATTAATATAGCTGTGCGTACTTTTTCCACGGGAATAAATTTCTAAAGAAATTCCTTTCAGAGTCAACAATCAAAATACTCGGAAATTTGCATAAAAAGGTAAGTATTCTTTCAATATAAGTTTTATACATGAAAAATAATTTGTTTTCCATGAAGGGGCGAGGGGTTAGGTTGGGTTGTTTTATCTCTAAACGGCACTTTTTTACGTACAGTGGGCTAAATAGCTAGCTCATAAGGTAACCAAGGGCTCAGAGAGAATTAGTGAAGGGGACCCACTGGACAGCAGACAGATGGAAACATCCTGTTAAAGTCATCCAGCGTGTTCTTTAACGTGCACAGGGTATGGCTCTCCTGCACATGGATTGGATTGTTTTACCTCCCAGTAGCACTTTTTTGCACACAATGGGCTAAATGGCCAGGTCACAAGGACCCCGAAGGCTCAGAGAAAGTTGGGGGAGGGGACCCACTGGAACGGCTGTTGGGAGACAGATGGTAGCCTCCCGTCAAGGCCATCCAGCGTGTTCTTTAATGTGCACAGGATATGGCTCTCCCGCACACGGGGCCACGGCTTAACGTCCCATCCGATGGACGGCGGCCTTTCCAAGCCCATCAGTATCCCCTACTGATCCTTGGCAGAGCGGGAAGTTTTGCGGAGATAATTCTCAACGCTGACTCAGCTGGGACTCGAACCTGGGAACTGCAGATCACGAGCCTGGCGAGCTACCGACTGAGCTCCCCGTCCCCCTACACGTGGGACCATATGCTTTATGCCCCATATGATGGACGGTGACCTTTCCAAGTCCATTAGTGTCCACTTTCTCGACGAGGGAAGGACGGGGGAGTCAGCGGAATAAATCTCAAACGTGACACAACTGAGTCTCGAACCTGGGAACTGCAGATTACGAGCCTGGCGCGCTCCCGAGTGAGGCCAACTCCTTATAGTCCATTGGAAAATCATGAGAATGAAATCAAGTCTGGAAAGGATTCAGTTCGTTACAAATAAACGCTAGATTTTAAATAATTTAGTTTCACTTTTTCCCGGAATGTTTAATGGACGCTTCTAGCTAGTGACGTCAGAGAATGTGAGGGTCAGCTCCCCCCCCCCTCCCCATAGTGCCAAATTCGCCTAATTAATATTACATTTAAGCCGTCCCTTGGCCGAGTGGTTAGCACGCTTAGCCCTTGATCTAATGGGACTTGGGTTCGAGCCCCGGGTAAGGTATGGATATGTGTGTTGTTTTTCTGCTGAGGTCCTGCCATCCTCACAGACCTTCTGCTATGGCATATAAACTGACAGGCTCCTGTCAGACCTCTGTGGCAAGCAGCTGCTTGAGGGGGTATTTATTTTTTTATTTTTTTTAATATTACATTTTGTGAAACACAACAGAACAAGAGTATTTTTAAATATAGTTATTAAATAAATTCCATCTCTGATTGGTTGTTGCATGCCATTTGGCCGATTTTCGAGTCTTTGGTACGACAAGGGATTTAAATTAATTTTCTTTCATTTTGAGTCGCTTCCAAAGTCACTAGTAAAAAAAATAATTGATTAATTGTCCCTTCTGCAGCGGCTTGCCACAGAGGTCTGACAGGAGTTTGTCAGTGAAATAAGGCATACTCTGAAGAAAGGAGAAACTTTAGCAGAAAAACAACACAAGAAAGGAAACATCCATGGCTCGAACCAGGATCCTTTTGATCAGTGGGGCGGGGGTGACTCAGTCGGTAGCGCGCCAGGCTCGTAATCTGTACTTCCCTGGTTAGAGTCCCAGCTGGGTCAGCGTTGAGATTTATCTCCGCAAAACTCCCCGCCCTGCCCGCGGTCAGTAGGGGACACCGATGGGCTTGGAAAGGCCGCCGTCCGTCGGATGGGACGTTAAGCGGTGGCCCCGTGTGCGGGAGAGCCATACCCTGTGCACGTTAAAGAACACGCTGGATGGCCTTGATGGGAAGCTACCATCTGTCTTCTAACAGTTGTTCCAGTGGGTCCCCTCCCCAACCTTCTCTGAGCCTTCGGGGTCCTTGTGGCCTGGCCATTTAGCCCATGGTGTGCAAAAAAGTGCCGCTCAGAGGTAAAACAATCCAATCCAATACTCTGAAGAAAGGAGAAACTTTAGCAGAAAAACAACACAAGAAAGGAAACATCCATGGCTCGAACCAGGATCCCTTTGATCAGTTGGGTTGGGTTGGGTTGTTTTACCTCTGAGCGGCACTTTTTTGCACACCATGGGCTAAATGGCCAGGTCACATGGACCCCGAAGGCTCAGAGAAGGTTGGAGGAGGGGACCCACTGGAACAGCTGTTGGGAGACAGATGGTAGTCTCCCGTCAAGGCCATCCAGCGTGTTCTTTAACGTGCACAGGGTATGGTTCTCCCGCACACGGGGCCACGGTTTAACGTCCCATCCGACGGACGGCGGCCTTTCCAAGCCCATCGGTGTCCCCTACTGACCGTGGGCAGGGCGGGGAATTTTGCGGAGATAAATCTCAACGCTGACCCAGCTGGGACTCGAACCTGGGAACTACAGATTACGAGCCTGGCGCGCTACCGACTGAGCCCCCCCCCCCCCCTTTGATCAGTAGTCAAATACTCTGACCACTTGGCTTCCGGATAGTAGTGACCCCTAGTGACCAAATATAAATGGAGTGTATGCTTTGTTTGTTTTTTTAATTTCAGATAAAACATTTTCCATCGGTTCAATATTAATCATACGATTGAAATCGATCTGCGGGGAAATTTTTCTGCTCAAATCTTTCAATTCTTCTGATAGTAACTGATTAACAAAACAGAATACAGGACGAGGAATGGGTAACAGCCGTAACTCTCTTAAAACTTCAATATACGCAAATGATTATATTTTAAATGAAATAGGAGCTCCCAACATGATGGATATTAAACCTAGAAATTTCAGCTGTTTCCGCTGTGTTTTTTACCCAACACAGACACTTTAAAACAGGGACATTTGCAACTGCCCACGCTTCTACCAAGAACAGAAACAGAGATCACTCTACGAAAATCAAATACTGTAAACATTACGCTAATGGAACATGATGTTACCTCCACACGCGACGCTTTTATACTAATAATATTCCTCAAAATTTAAAGTTCGGTTGAAAAATATGTCATCATCATCATCATCAATCAAAAATAAAACATCCTCTGGATATGTTCGAGTCTTTCGATCCTCTCCTCCAGATGGTAAGGTTGGATAACGCCAAGAAGCTGATGGCATTTATGGTACAGTCGCTCAAAAAAGTATCCGAACACTACGGTTGATTACAGGAATTCAGAAAAAATATCTGGCAACGATTTTTTTAGAAATTAGTGATCTGGCAACCTTCGTGTCACGTGACTGAAGCGTGTACAGTTCCTAAGTAACATCATGTTCCTGTACACGCTCCAGATACTTTTCCTGAATTCTGTAATCACGTGACACGAAGGTTGCCAGATCACTAATTTCTAAAAAAATCGCTGCCAGATATTTTTTCTGAATTCTGTAATCAACCGTAGTGTTCGGATACTTTTTTGACCGACTGTAGGTGGTCATATTATTTTGATACTAGATCGTGTGGGCTCACTCACGGAAATATTGAGCGTGTGCAGTTACCGTTCACAGCAAACTGGAGCGTGTGCAGTAATTGCAACAGCTTGCGTTCTTGCTGCCTTGTGGCGAAATTCATTGCATAGTGAACACAAAAAAGGAGATTCAAAATATTCTCTAACTTGAAATCTGCAGAAGCCTAAAAAAATTCCTTTCGAAAGTGCTTTTGAAGAAAATGAGAGAATTACTCTATCAGTTAACCTTTTTTTAGTTAGATTCCCTTCTTGTGAAAACTTTACCATTCTTCGGCAGGATATAACTCCTTGATCTGAAAGTTCATTTAAAATATCCTCCTCTGAAATATCCGCTTCAACTCCTCTGATAAGGCCAAGAATCTTTAAACGATTTGGAGGAAACCTACATTTCATTTTAAATCCATGCAGCGATTTCAGTTTGCTGAGTTTTTCGATTTGAATATTAGAATTTAAATATAGCAGTTTAAAAAATATGCAATTTATGTTATTTTTATATTTAATTTATTAAACTACTGGTAGCTCTACGTAAACTGTTGCATATTAGGTTTAAAATATATATCACCGTTTTGTAATAATATATACTTTAATAATTAACATCAACATATTTTTTTTGCTCATTTATCATTATTCTAAGAATTAACATAGCTGAGTAAAAGTGGCATTTCACAAATTCTTAATATTTTATTAACATAACTGGGAAACGGCTTTTTTTTCTTTCGATCTACCTTAAATCCGCTGACATAGCCATCATTACATTCCTACTCGCTTTCTAATCCTTTAGGAACACGTCGTGTTCGCTCACTTCTGTTTTTGATAATGAGAAGAACATTTGTGGTTGTAAAGGTTAAGAGGATAGTAATTACAAGGGATTGTACTTTGCTCTTTTAGCAAATTTTATTTTTTCCTTTACTCCGCGCGATTGTTTTTAATTTCATTTTTTTTTTCTGTAATAAAGGGAAAAAAAGAGTTACTGGTGGGTTTTACATTATTCTACTAAGACTAAAGCTAAAAATAAAGCTCTCACTTTTAGAAGAGATTTGAGTCAGGCGGGAAATCATTAGAATTAGTTTTTGATTAAATAAAGCAAATACCTTTATTTAATCAACAGAATTTTGTAAAAAGTAACTGTTGAGATCTAAATTAATAAGAGCATTTCATTAAAACCTTAGCGGTAATTATTAGGCTACTTTGATGCATCTAAGTATCAGTATGTATATTTATATCTTTATTATAAATATTTCTTTATAATCTAGTAGTTATCAGTTTGCAAAACGTGAGCATCAGCATCAGAAAAAGATTACGGAAAGAGCTAAAAGTTTCAGCAAAATTAAAAAATTTCTACTAATTACTTTTTTTAAAAAAAAGAATGTTACAGATGGTCTGTAATTAAAATAATGAGCAAGAAACTTGGAGCAAAAACATTAATTAGAAAAGTTATTTAATAAATTAGCTTTGCTTTTGTTTACAGGGGCAAATAATTGTATTCCCTTGTGATGAAACTAAAAAAATTAACCTCTTCGTAAATGCAAAATAATAATTTATGAGAAGCCACTTTATGACCTTCTACATTTAATTAATGCTATATTACTTGTATTCCCACTGTTATTGATTACTCAAATATTAGATAAATATTATTCGCAATATTACAACTTTAATTACCCTTAATTTCATACTAACGTAGAGAAACATTACCCATCAAACTTTCAGATTTTCAGAACTAAAGTTATAACAGAACTTTTCTGTTAAAAAAATATAAATAAATTTAGTTTTTTACAACTTTTTATCCCAAATGACATATGATGCTGATAAACAGATAATTAACATCAGAAGTTCCTAACCTTTTAGAGCCCAGGCACCCTTTCCAACGCAGCGTTTACTCTTTCTAAATTCCTCCTTTACTCTTTCTAAGTCTCCCTTTCAGTTTTCTAAATCCCACTTTAACTTTTCTTAAATCCCTTTTTACTCTTTCCAAATCCCCTTTTACTCTTTCTAAATCCCCTTTGATCCTTCAAAATCCCCTTTTAATCTTTTTAAATACCACTTTAACTCTTCTTAAATCCCTCTTTAATTCTTCTTAAATCCCCTTTTACCCTTTCTAATTCCCTTTTACTCCTCCTAAATCTCTTTTGTTCCTTCCAAATCCCCCCTTTTACTCTTTCTAAATTCTTATTATCATCACTCAAAACATAAAGTAAAGGCTTTTTACAACACTCGATAAGTGGCACAATCATATTTGTGAACAAACCTGCAATCTATCGAGAATAACCTTACCAATTCCAAAACGACTAAATAACTATACACTAAAGGACTTCTTTCTAAGTTTTAGTCATCAAATACTCCCAACCTGCAGCTAAGTATAATAGTTTCTCAGAACCAATCTTTTCAGATGTTGGTCACCACGCACGACGATGAATTCTTTTTCTTACTCGTTCACTAACAAGATCCACACTATTAAACTTATTTAACCTCCCATGAACACTCCAAATAAAAACATTTCTTCTTTATACTATAGTGCACAGATTAAAACAAACTACGTTTTTCTTCACACAAATTCTCCCTAATTACAACTCCCTTTTTATTTTTTAAGTTGATTCAACGCTCAAAGTGGTTAGTGACGTAATTCTCATGAAATCACAAGTTCATTGTAGCACGTTCATCTGTCGTACAATATGAATTTACCTTTTCTCTTAATCTATTAATAAAGCATCATCGTCGTAAATAATAGGAGTATCGAAACGAACAGGCGATATCAGTTGACTCAAAGGGTTATGGCGCGAACGCCATCGAGAAATGGCGGGATGACCTAGTAACGTCATCCCGATCTTAGCTTAAGTGTACTATGCAAACTAATGAGAAACTCGGATCGACAGAATTAGACGTCCTCTAATTCCACAGATACGTGACCGATTCGTGCGTGGGTGTCCCTTATGGGGTTCTTGTTGATTTTAAAACTCTGGTCCCTATCTGCAGTAAATATAAATAATTATAATATTATATTATATTTATTACATTTACTTATTTATATTTAAAATATAATAGTATTTATATTAGATCTTCTTAAATCCCTTTTTACTCTTTCTAATTCCCTTTTACTCTTTCTAAATTCCCTTTGCTCCTTCTAAATCCCCCTTTTATAAATATAAATATAATTCTTATAATTTATATATATAATTATATAGTTTATAATATATATAATATAATAATTATGTATAGTTTATAATATATATAATATAATAATTATATATAGTTTATAATATATATAATATATAATATAATTATAATATATACTTAAATTTTATAAATAAAAATTAATTAATCCCTTTGCGAATGCCGGGGATAGGCAACGCTGGGTGGCGCTGGCGTTGCCTCTGCTGCCTTGTGAAAATTACGAATGGAGAATTACGTACCAAAATTTTGGCAGAAAATCGGGAGTGGAGGTATGTTTCGCACCAAATTTTAGCGGACTGTAGCTAATATGCATATATGAACGTAAATGAATTAATCATAACTCATTCTTAATCATCGTGAACTCCTAATACTGTGAGATGTCAGTATAACGAAATCGAGTGGGTCACCAAATTATATTCGTTATAATGAAATGCAATGAAAAACGTAACTGTGATAATTAAATAATCGTTGAAAAAATATACATAAGAAAAATGTCATGTATTAGAATTTATTCTTTAAAAAAGAAAAGGTGGGTAACTTTTTAATTATATTCTAACAAACATTTTTCCATGAATTCTTAAATGATTTCTTAACACTCCAACACATTGTTCAGAATATCTCTCAGTATTATTATAAAATGGAGAAGACCTCGCGCCCTATTAACTGCTAATCGAAATTAAACTTATTAACGAGCTTATCTAAAACAATAACAATAAAGAACAAATGTGATAATAACTTAAATTTAACGAATAATGAAACAAAATGTGTGGATTGGAACTGCTTAGAAAGAACTTTTCGCTGACGCTACCGTTACTTAAAATGCAATACGATTAAGAATCACGTAGATCTCCAAGTTTGAAAATGCTTCTCGGAAAATGTGACAAGCCACTTTAAAGCATTATGCCGGCACGTGGTAGAGAGCATCTAGCCACGCAATCAGATCGATAGAAATGAGTGCAAGGCGATATACAATAGCATGCGATTCATAGAGCTGTGATTGGTTAGATATTTCACAGCGTTTAAAAATAATGCGGCTTTGCCAGATGCTAAAATGTACATTGTACACATTGTTTAAGGATTTCATTTTTATAAATTTCGTTATACAGGTCATATTTTCTTTTATGGGGATAAACTTTTATTTCATTAAACTGATATTTGCGTTATACTGGTATTCGTTAAAATGAAACAGAAATACAGTCGCTCAAAAAAATATCCGAACTCTATGGTTAATTACAGAATTCAGAAAAGCAATCTGGCAACTTTTTTTAGAAATTAGTGATCTGGCAACCTTCGTGTCACGTGACACGAAGGTTGCCAGGTCACTAATTTCTAAAAAAAATCGCTGCCAGATATTTTTTTCTGAATTCTGTAATCAATCATAATGTTCGGATATTTTTTTGAGCGACTGTACATAGTAAATTGGCCGGGGCTGGGAAAATTCCGTTATACTGAATATTTCGCTATATGGACATTTTTCTGTATATAATATAAAAAGAAGTTAAATATTTATTAAGATATTCTCTTAATATTTTATTGTGGAAAATTATTAATCTTCAACATTGTTAAAGATTTTATAAATGCAACTCTTTATAAATAAAATTATATATGCATTTCTTTTTTCGAGATCACGCTATACGAAAATCCTCTAGAATTTAAATTAGGAATAACAAATGAGTAATAATAAATCTTATTGGGCGATGAATTTATTCAAGATCGCTGAAATATATGAAATGCACTTAGAAGCAGCGCAGTATACATGATGTTTATCTCTTGTGAAGTTATTTTTGTGTCACTCGGGCGCGGCAACGCACCGTTCTGGTTAAAGAGAGAAATTGAAAAGGTTGTTAGCGAAATGCGGGAAGCTATTAAGAGCAAACGAAGCGGACAATGCCACTTCTCCTCCAATTCCCTCTTGCTTTTGAATTCACGAGAATGCAGGCGATACAGAAATTTCGTTTGTAAATTCGAAGGAAGAGGAGAGAGAGAAGTGAGAAAATCACAGGATAGGCAGACGACATCAAGGATATAGCAAAGGATACTGCAGTTCGTTAATAAAGCTCTGTCATTCAAAGAAGGTCTGCGAAATCATTAAAGGAGTTTCCGCCCACCAAAGGAAATAAAACTGCATTTTGGGAATAATGGGCGTCGTTGGAGTAGTGGAGGGGGGGGGGGGCAAATAGTCGTCATATTTTTGTTACTAATAACGAAATGATCGGGATATCTTCAAAGTAAACTCATCAAACATTCTGTAGATAAAACCTCCCAGTTGACAGTTTCTTTTTTAAACTTGCAAGTTCTGGATTTTGTGGGGGTTTGGGGATCAATTCACAGAGCACATTTTCCAGTTTTGACGACATTTGCACAGACGTCAAGCCTGGGCGTCAGTTATTCAGAATGCAAATCAAAGCACTCGACAAGAAACCGCTATAAAGCGGTTTCTTTATAGAAAGACGATTTCATTTCGAAGACGATTCATTTCGTTTTGTACACATCGGAAGTTTCACATTAGGTTCAAAATAGTTGAAAATGTAACAGTACCAAGGAGTGTCTAAGGGAGAAGACAGCTAGCTTCCATAGACGTAATGTAAACTTTTCGATTGCAGCGCCCTCTAAACATGGCAAATTCGTGTATTGCAGTGAAGCCACCTAGCCAGGAGAGAAGCCAGTCCCATGCGTTATTTTTCCACTGCCCAACAAGGTTTTCAAAAGCTTACACCACGTGAATAATTTTACATACACTTTGACTTTGTTGAAAGTGTCCATTTCTTAAATTTTACCATCATGATTTTCTTTTCACAAGGATTAGTTAAAATTATTTTCCTTAATAAAATCTCGTTTTGTAAAACAAGAGGTAGCTATGCTCAACATAAAAATTTTAATATTTTGAACATTCTACTATATTTAATATATTATAATAAAGTGAAATTTATGGCTTAATGCGAGACAACAAGTTTTGTTTAATTATATTTTATAGAATTTAGGATATTTTCAAAAAAAAGTCACATCGAGTTTCTTACTTGTATAAACTGTCAATAGATGGCAGCAGGCACTTTCGTATCAACCATAAAAATATTTACTATTAGAACAAACTGCAGACACCTATATATGTCGATATGCTCCAGGGAACACAAAACTGCAACATACATTGACTTACATGTTCGCAAGATGATTAAATGTATTAATTTACATATTAATTTTAAAAATTCTGCAAAATTACTCAAAATAAACATACAACGGCTTTTCCAGGTATCGTAATATATACTCCTGAACGGGATAAAATACTCACTGAATAACTTTAGGGTCAGCTATCACTGTGCCAAACAGTCATGGGTGTTAGACAGGTTGAAATACTGATTAAATCGCAATAAATATACCAAGAGTAAGACAAACCACAGCTGCAGTGAACTAAAAAATGATTGCACTGCGCATGCGCAGATCGCCCCTTACAGTTGTTTTTGTGTATGCACATCAATTTGCCACGTTCAGCTTCGGTAAAATTCCGCAGAACGGCGCCACTTACACTTGTGCGAAGCTAGCCTTCTTCTCCTTAGACCTTCTTTGACAGTACGTTTAGAATATTTTGCTCTTAAAATTTAAAAGAATGTATGAAATTAGCGGTAGCCAATATTTTAATAAAACTGAAATATTATTATGAGAAATTTATTTTAGTATTATGTAGTTGGAGTTCAAAATCTGATAAAAAAAAAATACCGCAATTAAACTCTGACTCTATTTTGAGTACATTGCTCCTATTTTGTGTTCGGCATCAGATTTTCTTTTCTCTGCCTGACTTTCTGCCCTTCTCTTCCATATACTCTATTTCAAATTCAATTTCATACGAAATAATCAGAAGTGTGCAATTCCGAACTTATTTTTATTTTTCTGCAGTAGTTTTTGACGGAAAAAATGCCATTTCTCACAAATCAATGCTCGCCGGTCATATTATTATTCACTATATTTTATTATTCCTATTTACGCATACTTTTATTCTGAACAGTGAAAAAGAAATTCTGTAGTATAAATATTAACAAATTATGGTGATATATTGCTCGGAGAAACGACAAATTCCAAGGTCGTTATCTACCTTTAAAAGGAAAATATCCTCCTTTACGAAATAGAAAACAGCGAGTAAAATGACGATAATCCTGTGAGAAAAATGAGGCCCGTCATATGAGTCTGTTGGAATAGGAGAGGCGATGGTGCATTGGGTGTTGCCTGGGGCTCATCAGCTATTCATGTGTGCGTGATGAATCACAGACGCTGCCGACAGATAAAAGAGTTCCTCGACAACATCCATCCCATTTATGGTAACTGGGAATAAATAATGATGTTGGGCAACTTCTTTCAGCCTCTCGCCACTGCACGAGAACCCTGACAGCGGGAAATAATCTGACAAATAAGAGAGGAGAACGATTGGAGACTTATTACGGCTTATTATGTTCTATCTCGTTCCGAGGAAAAAACATTCTTTATTTGTGATAGAACAGGTATGGAAATGTACACCGCCTCTCCAAAAAAAAAATATGTTTAAGGTTGTTACATTATGAACTATTAGTAGATCTAC
Organism: Ryuthela nishihirai; assembly: GCA_038380435.1. NCBI lineage: Eukaryota > Metazoa > Arthropoda > Arachnida > Araneae > Heptathelidae > Ryuthela > Ryuthela nishihirai. Next base: position 118,552,120 of record JAWZYU010000002.1, on the reverse strand, counting down.
AGGTTAGCTAAAGTCAGTCAGTCAAAAAATCTCTAGACCACCGGAAACTCGGGGCTTTTCGTCCCTCTCTTCCAGATCGTCAAGAATGGAGCAATTGCCTAAAACCAAGATCTCACCTTAATTCAAAGTTCTTTTAAATTCTTCCAAAAAGATCACAATTATGTAGAATTTTCAAAGTTTCTTGAAAGCAAAATCTTCTTAAAGAAGGTTCTTCTTGGCCTAATAGACTTTTAAGACTCAATTCAGTAATATTATTTCTCTTTAGACTGTTTGTTAATTCTCTCCTTTGATTTTCATATTCCTCACAATTAAGAAGCACATGTGATGCTGTTTCTTTCACATTGCAATGAACACAGTTCGGAGAATTTACATTTTCATTTTGAACAGAAAGAAATCACTTTATTAAATATTAGTCTTTTAAAAATATACAGGTAGTTTGAAACACCTTTTTTTTGTTATAAAATGTAAGCGAATTTCAGACAAAAAATTCAGGTTGCGAACAATTCGTATTTATAAACATTCTCTCTGCTAAAGATTTCTGACTCTTTATTCAATTAATGAAGACAGCTCATGCCACTTACGGAACTTCTTACATTGATTTAAGAACTTAACCTATTTGAGGCGTCCCGTGGCCGAGTGTTTAGCGCGATTGGCTGCTGACCCAAGGGACGAAGGGTGCCAGATCACTCATTTCTAAAAAAATCGTTGCCAGGTAATTTTTTCTGAATTCTGTAATCAACCATAGTGTTCGAATATTTTTTAATATATAAAATGTGTATGAATATATAATGCAATGAATATGGAGCGTGTGCAGTTACCGTGGCCTGTAAATGGTAGCTAGGCGTAAACTGGAAGGAGAGCTGTGTACCAATCCCTAGTGATGATGCACAGAACCGGCCAGGTCTAGCACCTAATGTCCGACCCCGCCTTCTCGTGGTGCAGGCCGTTAGTACCTTTCAAAAGAGATTACTCTCTTTTGGAAGGGAACGGAAGGGGAGGGCTGCCAGTTCAGTATGGCCTGCTGATCTGGTCATCTATGGCCACTTTTTTCTTTTTTTTCAACCCTGCTGAGGAGTGGTCAACTTCACAGGGTCCTGGTGCTGACCATTTATACCTAGTAGACTGAACTTGTTTATGGATTTGAGCTTGATTATGGATCCTGGACTTGCTGCACTGGTGGGCCTCTGTTGAGGGAGAGTCTGCCGCTGTGTTTTCTGTTTGCTTCTGGGTTGCCAGCTCTAAGTGAACAGAGGCATGGGATACCTTATATCAGCTGGTGGATAATCCTAATCAGAGGCCATCGCAGGTACCTGAACCTTACTTAGCTAGTTGGGCATCGTCAAGCCTAAACTGGAGTAATGCGTCTCAGGCAGGCCATGTGGCTCTTGAATAAGTCCACTTGAAAAGGTGGTGTCTGAAGTTCCTACCAGCATCGGTGACTTCAGCCTTTAGCGGAGGAGGAACGGGTCTTTGCCCCATGCCTGCGATCAGGGGGCTGTTTGATATTGTTGGCCCTACCAATCTCAATAAACCTAATTTCTTTAAAAATCCTACTAATCACTTTCTTTCTGCAGGAACATGGAACGTGAGGACATTACATAGAGATTATTCTCTTGATGTCCTCATGCAGGAATTCCAACGCTATAACCTAGATATTCTATAGGCTTGCAAGAGACCAGATGGACAGGTAAAGGTGAGATACTTAAAAATAACTTTAAATTTATCTTTACAGGGAGGGAGGATGGAAAGCATCACCAAGGCGTGGGTCTGCTGCTCAGCAGACATGCTAGTGATGCTCTTCTAGGATATGAGTGCATTAATGAAAGGTTTCTTACAGCAAAATTTCAGACAAGCATTAAAAACTTGAATATTATCTGCTGTTATGCCCCCACTGAGGATGCTGATGAGGATGAGAAGGATAGGTTTTACGGACAACTTCAGGACATTTTGAATTCTGTCAAGAAAGGAGATATTACCCTTGTTCTTGGTGACTTCAATGCCAAAGTTGGTATTGACTCTGACCTTTGCGGAGGAGTAATAGGTCCTTTTGGTATTGGTAGCTGCAATGGCAATGGGCAACGTCTCCTACAGGTAAGTAAACTCAATGGTTTCAAAATAACTAACACATATTACAAACACCGCGACATACATAAATACACATGGGTTTCACCTGATGGGCTGCATAGGAATATGATTGATTATATATTAATTAATAGCAAATGGGCTAGTTCTGTTAGAAATACCAGGGCATATAGGGGAGCTGAAATTGGATCTGACCATTACCTTGTTAAAAGTGTCTTGCAACTTAAACTTAAAAAGTGTTGTGCTAGAGTTAAAAAATTTACCTTTAATACTGAAGCTCTGAATGACCCAGTTATAGCAAAAGCTTACCATGATAGGTTACTTAGTCATTATGACGGTCATGGTTTGCTTAATACTGAAGTTGAGGAAGAATGGGGCCATTTTAAACAGGCTTTTTTGGAAACTAACAGTACTCTTTTAGGAAAAAAGGAGCAGAGGAGGCAGAATTATTTAAGTGACAAGGCAATTGAGCTTATTTCAGAAAGAAGGAATTGCAGGAATGTCCTTAATCAGTACCCTACTAGTCTTAATAGAAAAGATTACAGAGAGCTTAATAAACGTGTAAAGGATCAGTTAGCTACTGATAAAAATCTTTGGCTTGATAGCTTGGCTGACAAAGCTGAGGAAGCGGTTAGGCAGCACAACAGCAGAGAGCTGTACCAGATAGTTAATGTTTTATGTGGTAGAAAACGGACAGGTATAAATCCCCAGGGGTGGATGAAATTACTACGGAAATGCTTAGAGCTGGGTATGTTTCAGTTACCATTTGGATGACTGCAATTTTGAATAACTTTTATGATAAAGGCATGGTTCCTAACGATTTTACCAGAGCTATTATTATCCCTATTTTCAAAAAAGGTGATCGCAGTTCTTGTGATAACTATAGGGGTATCAGCCTACTCTCTGTTCCAGGTAAAGTTCTTTCCATGATTGTGCTTAATAGAATTAAGAATCTGGTTGACAGGCAATTGCGTGATGAGCAATGTGGATTCAGAAGTGGTAGGGGATGTGTAGATCAGATATTTTCACTTAGGCAGATTCTTGAGAAATGTTTAGAGTTTCAGAAACCTTTGGTTGCTAGCTTTGTTGATTTCAAAAAGGCTTTCGACTCTGTTGATCGTCATAATTTGTGGTTGATTGTGAGATCATATGGTATACCAGACAAGTTAGTTAACATAATGAAAGCTCTCTATAATAACACTGAGTCATGTGTGAGAGTTGGTAAGTCTTGTAGCAATTGGTTTAGCATTACTTCTGGTGTTCGACAAGGGTGCATTTTGTCTCCTTTTCTCTTTAGTTTGGTTGTTGATTATGTTATGCGAAATTCACTTCAAGGGAAAGCTTTTGGCCTTAAATGGGCTGGAGATACGAAAATTTCTGATTTAGATTATGCTGATGATTTAGCCCTTTTGGCAAATGATGTTGATAAGATGAACTCTTTCATTCGAACTGTTGATGAGACTGGGAGTACAGTAGGTTTGGTTATAAACAGAGAGAAAACTAAAGTGATGAAAATTGGTCAGGCAGGTTGTGATTCAGTTAATCTGAATGGTTGCAGTCTTGAGCAGGTGTCACAGTTTAATTATCTTGGGAGCTATGTAACTGATACTGGTGATGTGCGGCATGAGATTAACAGACGAATAGATATTGCTGCCGGGACTTTTAAGAATCTATGGAGATTGTGGAGAAATAGGCGTATACACCTAAAGACTAAAATTAGACTGTATAATAGTTTGGTTCTTTCTAGGGTTAGTTATGGTAGTGAAACTTGGACGCTGTGTAAACAAGATAACAGGAAACTAGATGCTTTTGATTCTAGATGCTTACGCAGTATCTTGGGTATTAGGTGGTTTAACTTTGTAACTAATGATGAGGTTAGGCAAAGGAGTTTGCAACCTCCTTTAAGCAGCATATTGTGCAGAGAGAGACTCCGCTGGTTTGGCCATGTTGCCCGTATGGATAATTATAGATTGGCGAATAGGGTTATGAACAGTGTGCCTAGAGGCTTCAGAAGGAGGGGGAGACCTAGGATGCGGTGGGCAGACAATGTCAAACAGGACCTTGTTAGAATTGGTGTGCAGTGGCCGGATGCAGCAGATGTAGCTCAGGACAGATATGCTTGGAGAAGTAAACTGCGTGGTCTGGTTGGACCTCCGTAGCCCATGGCTGCTTGAGGATGATGATGATGATGCAGTTACCGTTCACAGCAAACTGGAGCGGTTGCGGTTAATGTTCACAGCACATTGGATCGTGTGAGCTCACAAAAACCTGGATCGTGTGGGCCCACTCACAGAAATATTGAGCGTGTGCAGTTACCGCGTTCACAGCTAACTGGAGCGTGTGCAGTAACTGCACACGCTCCAGTTTGCTGTGAACGGTAACTGGAGCGTGTACAGTTGCTGTACACGCTCCAGATATTTTTCCTGAATTCTGTAATCACGTGACACGAAGGTTGCTAGATCACTCATTTAAAACTAAAACTAAAAAAAACGTTGCCAGGTAATTTTTTCTGAATTCTGTAATCAACCATAGTGTTCGAATATTTTTTTGAGCGACTGCATTAAAAAAATTACTATTCACTTTAACTCAATCATCCATTAGTTCTAATTTAGGAGTTGGGTTGGGTTCTTTTACCTCTGAGCGGCACCTATTTGCATTCGATGGGCTAGATGGTCAGGTCACATGGACTCCGAAGTCTCAGAGAAGGTTGGGGGAGGGGACCCACTGGAACAGCTGTTGGGAGACAGATGGTAGCCTCCCGTCAAGGCCATCCAGCGTGTTCTTTAACGTGCACAGGGTATGGCTCTCCCACACACGGGGCCACGGCTTAACGTCCCATCCGACGGACGGCGGCCTTTCCAAGCGGAAATAAATCTCAACGCTGACCCAACTGGGACTCGAACCTGATAACTACAGATTACGAGCCTGGCGCGCTACCAACTGAGCCACCCCCGCCCCACTCTAATTTAGGAGAGAGAGGAGCGTTAAAATTAGATTAGAGCGTTCTAATTTGAATTTAGAGAGCGTTAAATTTCGAAAGTAGAACTTTATTCTCTTTGGAAACGAGCATTTCCTATTCGTCAAATATGATCAATCTTTCAGTTGCATATAATCAAGAGAAAAAGGGGAAAATTTCTGAAAAAACCGAAATCTAAAGAAAAAAAACTGTGTTTATTAAATATTTTTAAAGTTAAACATTAAAGGTTGAAATGATTTATATACATGTGAGCATATTAGTAAAAAAACTGCATTTTAAAAAAATCTGTCACTTTCTTCTGTCAAAAGACTTCAAGCTAATTCCATGAAACCCTCAACAATAGTTTAAAATTGACTTTAATAGTTTCTGATTCATGAAAAAATTAAGACTCCAAGATGATGACACAAATTTTGAAATAAATTCAAAAACTTTCGTTGCAAATAGAATTCCAGAAAGTTGAGAAGAGAATATTTTCTCCACCATCAACCTCTCTTATATCAGGGAAAAGTCTTACAAATTCTCCTGCTCAACCCACTCCCACAATTCTTCCAAAATGCATTAAAAGTTCCCTCCAAAAGCACCGTCTAACGATGGCAATTCGATGATTCATTTACTCTAGAACAGTGCTGTCCAACTTCTCTATTTCCCGTCCTGCCCACGGTCAGTAGGGGACACCGATGGGCTTGGAAAGGCCGCCGTCCGTCGGATGGGACGTTAAGCCGTGGCCCCGTGTGCGGGAGAGCCATACCCTGTGCACGTTAAAGAACACGCTGGATGGCCTTGACGGGAGGCTACCATCTGTTTCCTAACAGCTGTTCCAGTGGGTCCCCTTCCACAACCTTCTCTGAGTCTTCGGGATCCATGTGACCTGGCCATTTAGCCCATGGTGTGCAAAAAAGTGCCTCTCAGATGTAAAACAACCCAACGTTAAAGAACACGCTGGATGGCCTTGACGGGAGGCTACCATCTATCTTCTAACAGTTGTTCCAGTGGGTCCCCTCCCCCAACCTTCTCTGAGCCTTCGGGGTCCATGTGACCTGGCCATTTAGCCCATGGTGTGCAAAAAAGTGCCGCTCAGATGTAAAACAACCCAACGTTAAAGAACACGCTGGATGGCCTTGACGGGAGGCTACCATCTGTCTTCTAACAGTTGTTCCAGTGGGTCCCCTCCCCCAACCTTCTCTGAGCCTTCGGGGTTCATGTGACCTGGCCATTTAGCCCACGGTGTGCAAAAAAGTGCCGTTCAGATGTAAAACAACCCAACGTTAAAGAACACGCTGGATGGCCTTGACGGGAGGCTACCATCTGTCTTCTAACAGTTGTTCCAGTGGGTCCCCTCCCCCAACCTTCTCTGAGCCTTCGGGGTCCATGTGACCTGGCCATTTAGCCCACGGTGTGCAAAAAAGTGCCGTTCAGATGTAAAACAACCCAACGTTAAAGAACACGCTGGATGGCCTTGACGGGAGGCTACCATCTGTCTTCTAACAGTTGTTCCAGTGGGTCCCCTCCCCCAACCTTCTCTGAGCCTTCGGGGTCCATGTGACCTGGCCATTTAGCCCATGGTGTGCAAGAAAGTACTGCTCAGAGGTAAAACAACCCAACAACCCAAAATCCAACTTCTCTAAGACCGGGGCCATTTTTCCTTTCGCCAATATTTCGCGGGCCAAAAAAAAATAGGACAGGGTAGGTAATTGAAAAGTCAGTTCATGTCACCTCAAAAAATTATGTTATTTATACGAAAAATAATAAGTAATAATAAACCAACATAAATTTTTTAAACCTTATCAAATATTTAATAAATTTAATGGGAGTATTGTGACCGTAGTTGTTGGGCAATAAGAATAGAATGAGTAAGTTGAAATAATGCAATAATTGCAAATAGAATGAGGAAGTTGAAGATTGCAAATCAAGTAAAGTAATATTTGTTGACACAAAATTATAAGGTGGATATAGATATTCATTTAAAATTTCAAGTAAAAACTTGATTTTGTTCGCGGGCCACAAATATCCTTGTGCGGGCCGCTTAGTTGGACAGCGCTGCTCTAGAATATTAAGACGCGTAAAGTTGATTTTTGCTGCCCATGAAGGTATACATTATGTTTGTAAGACTTAGACAGGATTCGAACCCAGGATTCTTTGCTTTCTTGCCAAGCACGCTAACTACTCGAGCACTGAGGATATAAAAAACATTAATATATGATTTATATTTTTTACGTATATGTTATAAAAATAATAAATAAATACCCCCTCAAGCAGCTGCTTGCCACAGAGGTCTGACAGGAGCCTGTCAATTTATATGCCATAGTAGGAGATCTGAGAGGATGGCAGGACCTCAGCAGAAAAACGACACACACATCCATGCCTAATCCGGGGCTCGAACCCAGGTCCCTTAGATCAGTAGCGAAAGGTGGCGTTTAAAGCTATCAGAATATTGTTTAAGTAATATAATTATATTTCATTATTTTTTTATCTTAATATTAATTTTTGCAGTTATTTTCATAGTTTAAGGGTTTTTATTGTAACTGCTAAATAAGTTATTATTTTTAATAACTTGATGAAAGATCCTACTGATAGGTTATTTTTTGAGAAGATAACTTGACTCAGAAATTAGTATAGTAAAAGAATTTGGCAACTTATCTAAGTTGGCAGTTTCTTGCTGAACGTAAAGCATTAATTGTAGCATAGTGCCAAAACTCAATTTACAGACAATACAAAATAAATAAAACATATAACTTAAATTTATGAAACTTGATATTCCTTCTTAAAAGGATGATTCTTTAAAGAACATCTAGTCGTGTCTGGATATCGCTCATTTACATTTCTAAAAAAATAAATACAGAAAAAAATTATGTTTCTCAGTAAGTTAATTTGTAAATTTATATTTTGCCTTAACACCAAGCTTCATCAACAAAAATAAAATGGCTTTTCGCTCTTCCGAAGAATTCTTTTCCTGCGACTCTGCCGCCACCTTTTGTATATCGAAATAAAAATCTCTTTTCGAGTGCTTCACACGAAAGCTCTGCAGATTTTTTTCACTGATGATTTTAAGTCAGGCGAGGGAAAGATTTAAGCAACATCTGCTACGGAAAGCTAATTATGAGAATATTCTATATGCTGTTAAAATAACGCAGCTATCCTTATTGTTAAAGTCTTCATGAACTAAAAATTAAAATGGCAACAATTCTCGATTTTATTTAAAACTAAAATTTTTGTCTTTATAATCGATAAGAATTTAGATTTATTTCAAATGTATATAATAATGAATGGAAATCTAAATGCATATCAGTGTATTAATATTAAAATCACGTTGGGTTGGGTTGTTTTACCGTTTTGCGTTGGGTTGTTTTTGCACACCATGGGCTAAATGGCCAGGTCACATGGACCCCGAAGGCTCAGAGAAGGTTGGGGGGAGGGGACCCACTGGAACAGCTGTTGGGAGACAGATGGTAGCCTCCCGTCAAGGTCATCCAGCGTGTTCTTTAACGTGCACAGGGTATGGCTCTCCCGCACATGGGGCCACGGCTTAACGTCCCATCCGATGGACGGCGGCCTTTCCAAGCCCATCGGTGTCCCCTACTGACCGTGGGCAGGGCGGAGAATTTTGCGGAGATAAATCTCAACGCTGATCCAGCTGGGACTCGAACCTGGGAACTACAGATTACGAGCCTGGCACGCTACCGACTGAGCCACCCCCGCCCCAAAATCACGTTGCATTTTAAAGAATTATTCACATGTTCGAATAATTGCCTTAACTGAAAATTATTCCATGTGCTTGTAGGGAATTACAATGCTTATGTCTGTATGCCATTCTTTAAAATTTGTCGCAATTGGCTAAAAAATGTCTATTTATTTCCATCCATAGGTGTGTTCCATTTCTGTTGTTTGTTTCATTATTGATTTTCTTTATGAATATATCGTCTGCAATTGGAAATTCGTTTGTAGTTAACGTAACAAATAAAAGTTACGAAATGGTTACATCATTTATAAAAATCAGTTTCAAAGAAAGAATGCCATCATTTTTTTTTTTGCCATGGATTAAAAGAATTCAGTTTGGCACCCAGTATTTCTTAGAAATCAATTTTAATAAATGATATAATAAATGATAATATTTCTATTCGTTTTCAATTTTTCATACTCATATGCAAATAGAATATTTTTTTCCAGAAATAATGTACATTTCCTCACAGCTTGGTCTCTTTCTTAAAAATTTATGACTCCAAGATGATGTAATTAGGTAGTAGACTAGGTTAATCTAGGAATTATTTCAGAATTTCTATTTCTACCTTACTTCTCTTTAATATCAATTTAATCTATTTTTACAAAAGCCGCCTTTTGAAGCAAAATAATTGGGCCACTGGGACAAATATAATAATAATATAAATAAATACCCCCTTAAGCAGCTGCTTGCCACAGAGGTCTGACAAATCTGTAAATATCCTCTTAAAAGTAAACAAGTCTATTTAAATGAGCTTGTTTCATAAATTATTTTTTCCTAAGGCAACTTTAACAAACTTTTAAATTATATCAAGTTGTTAAGCTGTAATATAAAATATGAAACTACCAGTAGAAGAATAGATAATTAGTTTTAAAATTTTCATGTAAAAAATTTGTTGATGTGGATAAGATGAAAAAGTCTTAAAAAAAATTTTTAGTCTTCTAAATTTTCCACAAATTTTGTGCCTAATGTCTATGGTTGACGAAACCATGATTCTTTTAAATGGCAGTATACAGATAAATCGGGAGCTGCTGCTGCAGTAATTGCAAAAAGCTACATATTTGGAACATCTATAATGAAATCACGGGGGCTGCTGCAGTAATTGGATGAGGGTAAAAGAAAAATCCCTTCCACTCAAGAAAAGCATTCAAGGCAGGCCAAGATGCTTTTAACGACGGCATCCTTGGGTACGTCTTTCTCAGCTGTCCAAAATAATAAGAAAAAAAAGTGAATTCTGCGTCAGGGAGGGACTTTTTATTCCCTTCTTTCGATTTGATGAGTTCATCCACCTTCGAAATGTGCCAAAATGGAACCCATTACTTGGTCATCAATAATAGAAGCCTTAAGAATTCAGAAAACTTTCTTTCCCAGTTTATTTTTATTTTCGAATCTAGGTATTCAAATAAATAAAAACAGGCTACACCAGTAGAAAAGAAGAGAAAAAGAAAAGGTATTGAAGGATGACGAAAAAGTAAAATCCGATATATATGGGGTCTCTGTTTTGTCGATTTAATAACTCTATCAGCCAAACTGAGGGCGAGTAGAGATGACAGATGACCTGTCGCGGTGCAAGTGGGGGAGGGGGTATACTGAGGGTGGGGGAGGTACAGAGTTCTCTCCTCCAGATCAATAACCTTCTTTTTTGCCCAGCTGGAAGAATTTCTCTCCGAGGGAAAAATAGTGGCTGCAGAAATCGGTTCATAAAGATGAGAGAAAGAAGAGCAATCGAGGGAGAGAAGAGCCAAGAATTTGAAGAATGGTCTTTGATAACCTTTTGTAGACAGCATCAGTTTGTCTACTTCCGGTCCGACACGAAACGCAAAAGAAGAGCCGCGAGAAGTGGACCACGAGATAAGGCGATTTCGGCGGCGAATAAAGTGCACCCTGAGAGCGCAATCCGATCCGAACTTTGATTTTTATTTATTTGATTGAGAAGAGCTTCTGTTCTGGGATTTTTTTGTTTTTTCTTCCATTTAGAATTGTTCCAGATATTTCAATTTGATTTGGAAGATTTCTTGCTCTGGACAAAGAAAGTAGAGGGAGAAGAAGTTAAGCTTCCATAGAGATTAATGTAAAATTGAATATCCTGCATTTGGCGTAGAGGTGAAACGAACATTACAGGGGACGAACGCTTTTGTAATTACATGTTACTGTCAACTTCCATTCTCTTCGCTTTTCCTATGTAGTAATTTCCCATTGATATCCTTGCAGAGTATATTATCAATTCTGTTTCCTGTTTCTATGCAACCAACAAAGCTTCTAGTTGTAATAATTTATTCTATAAATTAACTTCAGGCTAATTTCAAATCTTCTATCCGTTCAATTATATTATAATTGTTGGTTCAAAGAAAAATAATTCCAATGGAGAAAATAAACCTTTATTAAAATCATGATATTATTTTTTTCAAATACAAAGTGCAGTTACTTTTTTTTCCTTATTTTAAATATAAATTTTTTTATGCATAATTCCTTTGCCCCTTATTGTTTTCTTCCCAGCTGAAACAAATGCACGATACGAATCGAAACACCACTTGAGGTCGCCACTTACTCTTTGCCAAAGCTGAACTTCTTTTCCTTATACGTTCTTTGCTCTGGATGTGTGCGCGAATAGTGGATGGTGCTTCTTGCTCTGGACATCAAACTCACAAAACGTTTGCAATATTTTTTGCCAAGATAATTATAAAATATGTGTTTAAAAAATTATATATTACACTAATAATAAACTACTGGTAGGTTTTTAATATATATATATAATAGAAAGCATATAGTAATATATAAAGAAAGTACTCTTAAATTTTCCCTTTTTTTATGTATTTCAAACACTTTAATTGCCTAAAATATTGGAACCCTCGTATAACAAGTGAATGGAAAGACACATTCAGAGCTCCTAGCTTTCAAAATAGACTTTCTATGGGAAAGTATTCACTGAAGATAAATGGAGCTCCCTCAAACTCATCAAATCAGCTGTTCCCAACCTTTTTGAACTCAGTACACCTTCACAGAATTAGAAATGTTTTTTCCTCTGTAAAAGTAGTTGAAAAAAAAAACTTGCTATGTATACAAATTTAAGAATATTTTCATACTGCAGCCATGAATTTCTAACGTTTTTCTATCACATAACTAGCTTAATCTATGAATTTTTTCAGAATTTCTATTTCTACCTTACTTTTCTTTAATCTCAATTTAATCTATTTTTACTAACTCAAGAAAATACTCCCCCAAATTTCTAAAAGGTCCCATTGGGAACCGTTAATTTAAAGTTACCGCCAGAAAATTATTATTAATAGATATATATTAAATTTGAAACTTTAAGCACATATTTAAACTGAGTCCTTTGGGTTCATATAAATGTGGTTTAGTCAGTTGTCATTCATGACGTAACAGAAACAGACTTCATGTCTCATTAGTGGATGAAGTAAGACGGATGAAGTTTAATTATTGGATAAACCTGGTATTCAGTTCTGTCACATCAAGCTACCCAATATATCGATACTTGTTTAAATTTCAGCATTAGGTTGAAACCCCTTTATCAGCTACAGTTTCATCATTCCGTTAAATAATTTAGCCTAAAACGGAATCACACTACATTCATTTCATGACAAGAGTAATGAGAAGATAAATATATATTTTTTTCAGAACGTTACGACTGATTAATATTTGCTCCTTCTTTCTGACAGGATGGAAAAATAAAGAGATCTATCCTACAGAGGATACAGCACCGGAAATGAAATCCGTTCCCAAAGGTCAAGCCACGTGACAAGAGTGTTAGGATTGGGATCACGCGCATGGGCGACCTCGACCTCTTCTTTGCAGAGTTATCAGCATAACTAAATGACGATCGCAAAAGGAGACAGAAAACGAAAAGGAACTCCCCAAACGAGATGACAACCTTCGAACAACTTCTTACTGAGATTCATGGAGCTGAGTAATTAGAAGCGAAAGTCAATTGGGGACTCAGATTACAAATTATTTTGTCTCATGGCAAGGTCGAAGAAAGATATAACGTATTATACTTAGTTATAGAAACATTATTAGCCTTCAAATATTCTTTTTTAATATATGTTATTAATAATATTTTTAGTTAGGTTGTTTTTTACCTCTGAGCGGCATTTTTTTGCCCACAATGGGCTAAATGGCCAGGTCACAAGGACCCCGAAGACTCAGAGAAGGTTGGGGGAGGGGACCCACTGGACAGCTGTTGGGAGACAGATGGTAGCCTCCCGTCAAGGCCATCCGGCGTGTTCTTTAACGTGCACAGGGTAGGGCTCTCCCACAAATGGGACATGCCTTAACGTCCCATCCGATGGACGGCGGTCTTACCAAGCCCATCGGTGTCCCCTATTGACCGTGGGCAGGGCGGGGGAGTTTTGTGAAGATAAATCTCAACGCTGACCCAGCTGTACTCGAACCTGGGAACTGCAGATTACGAGCCTGACGCGCTACCAACTGAGCTATCCCCGCCCCTAGACGGAACAGCCCAACTTCCAGTGGAAGGGTGAAAGTTTTCTACGATCTACTTCTAAGTTGCAAAAATCATTACACTCAGATTTTAAAACTTTAAAAAAAAAACTGGAAACATTAAGTTAGTTAGTCGGTGTTTTGCCTCAACAGAGGCAGAAAGTATACAACTTGCCTTTGGAAGCAAGCCAATTGGCTTGCTTCCAAGTATCATGTTAAAAATCGAAAAACAGTTATATCAAATTGCTTACCAATATTTTATGCTAAAACTTCACCATTGGACTTGGAAAGGCCGCCGTCCGTCGAATGGGACGTTAAACCGTGGCCTCGTGTTCGGCAGAAACTATACCCTGTGCACGTTAAAGAACACGCTGGATGGCCTTGACAGAAGACTAGCATCTGTCTCCCAACAGCTGTTTCCAGTGGGTCCCCTCGCCCAAACCTTCCGTAAGTCCTTGGGGTCCTTGTGACCTGGCGATTTAGCCCATTGTGGGCAAAAAGGTGTCGCTCAGAGGTAAAATAACCCAACCCAACTGTTCCTTCCGAAAAGAATTTTTAGTATATTTTCTGATCAAGGATAGCGAGAGTAGTGGAAAACTGGGAGCCTGCTATCCGAAGTAGCCCACAGTAGGGAGGTCAGTAAATCCTCCTAAACATAATTGGGCAATGAAACGAAAATTTTTTCATTCAAAGTATTTTGGAGTTTTTAGTGATAAAAGAATCATCATCATATTTTCTAATAGCCGCAATTCCGTGCGAACCAACGAACGGACACCTGTGGAGTCATCGGTGGCAGAAATTGTCGGTTTCAGTGTAGTTCTGCGGGTACTTTAGGGATCGGTCCCAAATTTGATGGGTGATTCCACTTAGTTCTAGCCCTGTTGGTGTAAAGAATCGGGTTCCTAGGTGCCATGGGTCGAGAGTGATGCCTTGAAAAGCATCCGAGATTTCCGGGGGCGCTGCCGTCGCCTACATTGGGAACGGAGTAGTACGTTGTGAGTAGTACGTGTGGAAAGCTGAGAATGAAGTTATCAATGGAAATACGTTTCACGCCAAACTTTTCGGGGTTAATTAACTAGTATTATTTAACTACAGGTAGTTGTAACAAATCCTTTTCAAAGCGAATTGATCATATTCTTTTTCATTGAAAGCAAAATTCTTGGTAACTTAATACAATAATAAGTTATAAATTCATAAAGAAGCAATTATCAACAGATGCATTAAAATAATCGTTGAAATTAGTGAATATATTTTGAACTTCTGATTTCAGTATTCTAGTGGGAAGAATTCCTTCCTGCAGATCGACAGAATTATTTGACTGTTGAAAAGGGATCCGTGAATATTATTAGTAAATCCAAAGAAGGGCACGTGAAGAATGTCAAAAATCATGACATATCCGACTATTTTTTCAAGGAAGATTAAAAAATATATTTTATTTATAATTATTAAAAGCTGGAAATTACTAAAAAAATTTAAATCCTAAAATGAATTAATTATAAATTATTATTTTAGATATGTAATAATATATGCCTGTACTGAGAATGCCCTAATATTTTTAGACTAATAATTTGATACATACTAATACATATTTGTATATATGTATTTGCTATTAAAACTTTAATGAATTGTAAAGTTACCCCGATTTATTTAGTAATAAAAACTTTATTTTTTATTTGGATTCTGTTCTTTTACTCCGCTTTTTCCATTTTGTTGGCTTTACCAGCATAATATTTGGCTTGCAACATGAAACGAGTAATAAGAGTTAGGAAAAAATAGAGAAGACCGTTAAAGTAATGTAGACAAGAAAAACAAAATGCCGTAGATGATGCCATTGGGTGGTCTTCATTAAATTCTCTGTGGTTAATGATGTTGCTGGTGTCGCATGGCAAGCAATCTGTCTCAAGGAAGAAAGACACAGTTAAGATGTGGGGTCGGTAGTGGGGAGGGCGAAGTAAGTGGCGGTTCAGCCAAATGGACGGCGTCCGTAGCTCATGCGTGTTATTAAGGAAGATGAGAGACTCTTAGAGAGAAATGGGGGGGCAAGCAACGAGAATATCCTTTCTTTTTTATTTGAAGAAAAAAAAAACACTTATCTTCATTGAAACAAACGAAGCCAGCAGCTTTGGCAAATTGCTATGCAAAAAGAAATGTGTGTGCCAAATGAGAAATGGACGAACTTCAGAAATAAAGTTGAAGAATTGAGAGAAATGGTTTCGAAAGAAAATGTTTCTTTGACAAATGGAAGGTGTTATCCTTAGCAGAAATTGTGTGAGCAAGTGCAGGATATGTCAAGGAGAATGTGTCTGGCAACAGGAAATGAAAAAGAAAGTTTATTCGTGTTGACAGCCGTATTTCCTGTGGTTATGGCTTTGGGAAGTGGCAAAGCAGAATAAACTTACCGCTACAAACATGTTGCACATAAATATTTATTTCTTTTGCGATTTAGAAGCGAAGGCGGAGAAGTAAAGAATTTTTATGAGAACATTGGGGAATTATTCAGAAAATTGGAATGCTATTTCAGTAAAATAAATGGCAGTAAACATGAAATCAACTGCATTTTCATGTATTCTCTTTTCAGCATATATGCAATTTAGAACTCGTATGTCTATTCAAGTGTAGATAAGTGCATATATGTACTAACGCTTATGAATGGTTGACTAAGGTGAGAGAGAAAGACAATTTCTATATGGATAAAAAAATCTATTTCTTAGTAAGCTTGTTTCGATTGGATAAGGATTAATGACTTGTCAGCAACTAGATCTGTCATGAGCCAAACGATAGTCTTAGTAAACTTTTTGCTTCCTCCATTGCTCTGAATACTTCGCAGTTGTTGAATGCAAATCTAGAAAAGTGGGCCCCAGGAGATATTTTCTTGCAAAGACAATTTTTGTCGTCAATTCTCTGTAACCGCATTAAGATAATTGAAATGAAATTTTAAATATGTGTGTCATACTTGCAAACTTAGAGAAGAACAATTTTTTGAGAATTAAATAAAAATATTGAAATTGTCTGTTGGCCGCACTTGAAAACCACCGATTTAGAAGCAAAGCAAGTAGCATGAAATAAAAGAATCATTTCATTATTATTTATTACTAACATTATACTGGTAATTTCATGAAAACTTTATTGACATTAAATATTTGCAATTTAGGTATAATTACTTTAAATTTTTTTATCAAGTATTCAATATGTTTTTTTCAAGTTAAACGACTATTAGTATACAATCCTATATATTTATAATTATCAACACCCTCAACTGGTTTACATAAACATTCAGAACCAGTACATTTAATTGAATGATAGAATAATTTATTTCCAAATATATCTCAAATGTTGCATTTCATTCTAAGGTATAAATATTTTGTTTTTTCTGCATTTACATATAATCTTTTTTTCATAAGCCCCTGTCAAATTTTCTTTAAACCATCTATATGTCAGTTACTACAATGTCTTTAATTTTAGATATATATAATAATGACGTATCATCGGCAAATATAATTATTTTGCCTTTTATAGACAAATCGGAAAGATCATTAATAAACACAACAGATAAAAGGGGACCTAATAGTGAACCTTGTGGTACACCATATTTTACTTTAATTTCTATTCTGTAATAATCTCATATTTTTAATTTTTAAGTTCTATTTATTAAATAAGTTTGTAACCATTTTAACAACTGCTTCCAATTCCAAAATTTTCTAGTTTAACCAGCAGTAAATTATGTGATACCGAATCAAATGCTTTTTTTTATATCTAAAAATATCACGACGGTAGTTATCATCGATACCACTGTAAACTAATGATGTTAGTCGTAGTATAGCATCTTCAGTTCCTATTGCGTTTTTAAAACGGAACTGATTTTTTGAGAAAAAGTTTTTTTTTTTAAATTTTGAATTATATTTTTAATAATTTTTCCGAAGATTTTTGAAAATATTGATAATAAAAATATTGGTGTATAATTGCCTACATCGGAATGTATACAGTATATAACGTATACAAATATGCTTAAATGTGTTCTAAAAAATTCGAAAAGGGGATTATTATAGCGATTTTTCGAAGGCACAAAACATTGCTATTATATGTATTTATTCATATTTTAAACTACCAGTATTTTAGTTTAGTAAGAGTTTACAGTTATTTTCTCGTTTACACTACTTCCGTCATTATTAGTGGACCATTCATCAGTTGATAATATTTAAACCAATGGGAGAGCTTAAAAGGTTCGATCCCCTACTACCACCATCACCTCCATTATTCACAAATTTAATAACCATTGGATTTTTTTTTATTTATCTTCATCAAATAAAAATTTTAATTAATATTAATTTAGTGAAATTTTATACTATAATTCCCAATACTAATTTCATTTCCAAAATGAGTTGAGTTCTACCTCTTAGAGGCACTTTTTGTTTTTGCACCAATGGACTAAACGGCCACGTCAAGGCTCAGAGAAGGTTGGGGGAGGGGACCCACTGGAATAGCTGTTGGGAGACAGATGGTAGCCTCCCATCAAGGCCATCCAGCGTGTTCTTTAACGTTGTTATGGTATTGATTTGTTTTACCTCTGAGCGGCACTTTTTTGCACACAATAGGCTAGATGGCAGGTCACAAGGACCCCGAAGGCTCATAGAAGATTGGGGGAGGGGACCCACTGGAACAGCTGTTGGGAGACAGATGGTATCCTCCCATCAAGGCCATCAGCGTATATTTTAACACATAGGGTATGGCTCTCCCTCACGGGCCACGACACACGAGGCTCGTTATCGTGGTTAAGGTGGAAAAAGAAGCGTTTCACATACATAAATATAATTATATTTTTAATTATGTATATTGCTATTATGAATAAATAATATTTTTAATTATGTATATTATTATTATGAATAAATTATATTTTTATTTCTTGTATTTATTTTTTATTGCTTATTAATTAAACACTTATCAAAGTGACACCCCCTTTTATTAATATGCGCCCCTCTTAATTAAAACGCTTATTAAAATTTCGACCTCCTGATTAAAAAATCCTTATTAATATGGGGCCCCTTGTATTAAACACTTGTCAAATGTTCCGCTATCAACTAAGTTTAGCTCAATTGATCAAATGGAGTGAACTCAGATGTTAATTAACCTATAAGAGCACATCTGCAATTTTTTTGTTCCTTCAAGACTAAATTTCATTTAGGTATTTAACTTCGCCAGAATGATATTTCCCCCTAATTAATCTCTACCATAAATCTATTAATTAATCACTACAAAGTTAGTAGCCTGCAAATTTCAATAAATCTCCACGATACCAAAGGGATTTGTACCCAGGACACCAACAGTTCGGCGTATGCATATAGTTCATATTCCTATCATTACATAGAGGTCATTGTTATTAAAGGGATTGTCGTTAGGGTTTTGATATTTTCTTTTGGATTCAGGTGCTCAGTAAATTTATTGTTAGTAGTAAATTGTTCTTTACCGTTGCTCAAATATTAAACCAAATTTTATCCAATAATACGCTAATCCTAAGAGTTTGGTCAATAATGTGTTAGTTGTTATCCAATAATAAGTTCAGAGTTGTTTGCCACTAACCAGTTCTAAATAATTGGTGCATAATAAGTTGGTTGGGTTGTTTTACCTCTGAGCGGCACTTTTTTGCACACCATGGGCTAAATGGCCAGGTCACATGGACCCCGAAGGCTCAGAGAAGGTTAGGGGAGGGGACCCACTGGAACAACTGTTGGGAGACAGATGGTAGCCTCCCGTCAAGGCCATCCAGCGTGTTCTTTAACGTGCACAGGGTATGGCTCTCCCGCACACGGGGCCACGGCTTAACATACCATCCGACGGACGGCGGCCTTTCCAAGCCCATCGGTGTCCCCTACTGACAGTGGGCAGGGCGGGGAATTTTGCGGAGATAAATCTCAACGCTGACCCAGCTGGGACTCGAACCTGGGAAGTACAGATTACGAGCCTGACGCGCTACCGACTGAGCCACCTCCGCCCCGTTAATAAGTTGGTGTTCACAGTTGGAAAATAATGAGTTACGTCTATTTGTTGACCAACAATAAGTTGGTGTTGATTATTGGTCAGTAATGAATTGTTCAATTTGTTGTTCAATAACATATTGATGCTAATTGTTAGTCAATAATAAGTAATTAATCAATAATAAGTTAGTCAATAATAATAATAATACTGTTTTGATTAAAAAACACAAAAATACATTTAAAGTTTAACACAATTTAAATATTCCCTCTTTCGCATCAATTTCCCTACCGGTTCTTTTATTTTGGATTAGTAATTTAAAAGGAAATAAATATATATCACGTCGGAAAAACACAATTTTTTTTCCTTAAACTGAAAACGTTTCTTTTTTTTTGTTTATAAAATGTTCAATGGCAAAAGAAAAACGAGTTCCTTTCGGGTTCATATTCCTCCCGCATCGCCCCCTGTCAATTCACTTCACTGCTGAAGTCATCCTAAGGGAATGCACAACATTCTCCATTTTCTGTTTCCTCTCGTAGCAAGTAACTTGGCTGATAGATGGCGTTCCATAAAACGTCCTTTGTCTTCTGCCCCTTCGATCCTCCAAACGATTCCGCATTCAGCGAGTAAGACTTCTTCTGCCGGAGAACGAACACCAAAAGAATTCCTTATTCACTTGTTTTGCGTTCGTTTCATACGTTCTTCGCGCGGCATGCTCTCGTGCTTCTCAACGACTCCTACGTCATGGGAAGGGATCGCTTCATATTCTGCGAAACATCACAGGAAGGGGTTTTAAAATGGCGTATCAAAAATGATCTTTCGGTTTCCAGCGATTTCCTCTTAGTTGGTGGGATGCGCTGTTTTATAAATTTTGTTCATTTTGTGCTCAACTCTCTATAATTTTATTTTCTCTCTCTCTTTAACAGGAAACTCGCCAGATTGGCTGGGGGCGGGGGTGGCTCAGTCGGTAGCGCTCCAGGCTCGTAATCTGTAGTTCCCAGGTTCGTTGTTGGTTTGTTGGGTTGTTTTACCTCTGAGCGGCACTTTTTTGCACACCATGGGCTAAATGGCTAGGTCACAAGGACCCCGAAGGATCAGAGAAGGTTGGGGGAGGGGACCCACTGGAACAGCTGTTGGGAGACAGATGGTAGCCTCCCGTCAAGGCCATCCAGCGTGTTCTTTAACGTGCACAGGGTATGGCTCTCCCGCACACAGGGCCACGGCTTAACGTCCCATCCGACGGACGGCGGCCTTTCCAAGCCCATCTTTGTCCCCTACTGACCGTGGGCAGGGCGAAGAATTTTGCGGAGATAAATCTCAACGCTGACCCAGCTGGGACTCGAACCTGGGAACTACAGATTACGAGCCGTTCACAGCAAACTGGAGAGTGTGCAGTTACTGCACACGCTCCAGTTTGCTGTGAACGGTAACTGCACACGCTCAATATTTCCGTGAGTGAGCCCACACGATCCAGGTCTTTGTGAGCTCACACGATCCAATGTGCTGTGAACATTAACCGCAACCGCTCCAGTTTGCTGTGAACGGTAACTGCACACGCTCCATATTCATTGCATTATATATTCATACGCATTATATATATTAAAAAATATCCGAACACTATGTTGATTACAGAATTCTGAAAAAATATCTGGCAACGATTTCTTTTAGAAATTAGTGAGCTGGTTGAGTTTAGAAATTAGTGAGCACATGACACGAAGCTTACCAGATCACTAATTTCTAAAAAAAATCGTTGCCAGATGTTTTTTTTCTGAATTCTGTAATCAACAGATAGTGTTCGGATATTTTTTGAGCGACTGTACCTATTTTACGAAACACACATAAAAGGAAAGTTACTAAGAACTGGGAACCAAATTAAAAGCAATACTTATCATTTCCAGGAGGAAAGTTTAAGGTAAAAAATGAAGCAGAATATTCTTAAGGATGCTAAGACAATCTACAGAATATCCTTAAGGATGCTAAGACAATCTACAGAATATCCTTAAGGATGCTAAGACAATCTACAGAATATCCTTAAGGATGCTAAGACAATTTACAGAATATCCTTAACCCTTTCACGACTAAGGGAAACATTTTTCCCATTTTAAAATTGGTGATTGTCGTATTTAATTATAACCTTTTCTGCATTTTTTATACAGAATGTCAAAATAGAACGTATGCCGAACGCAATTACGTAAACGGGAACGTTTGGAAAACAAAAACAGAACTGTCAGGACGCATAATATATGTACTATGTGCAATGTCCATCTTTGCCTCACTACCAAAAGAAATTGCTTCGCCGAATATCATAATTAGGATATCATTTTGTATAGTAATTTTATTTCATAATTTTGTATTATTTTAGTTAACATTTTGTTCTAATAAACCAATAAATAAAAGACATCGCATAATAAGCCTAACTATAATTTGTGTTACCTTTATAGTCCATTGGGAAAAATATTTCCCATAAAATTCCAAAAAAACTACACATTGTTATGTATTTTTCTTATGATTTTTATTTATTTTACGTCTAAACAAACTAAAATAAACAGTTACATACTAATATTTACTCTTAGAAACCTTATGATCCTGAAAGGGTTAAGGATGCTAAGATCTTAAACTAGGGGAAAATAATTGAGAAACACTCTCGACATTTGGCAACAGAGAGAGTGTGAGCGCGAGCCACGAGACAGATACGCCCAAAGGTCGGTTGCTTCATTAAAAAGAGTCTTCTGCAGTGGATTTCTAACTTTGCGAACTTCGAAATTTTGCTCAACTAATTAATTGTGTTTTGTTTTTCTGGGCTTTAAAAAAGCTAAACAAAAAAGACATTTTTTTTATTCACCATTGGTTGTTTTTACTGCAGAAACTTTGCATTATACAGGAAAGAAAAAAGGAAAGTCTTTATAAACCGTTGTTTGCTATGCGATGGCAGTTCTTAGAAGTGGAGCAGGTGAGCTTATACGCATTAAAATGAAACAATGGACATATACAAACAAAGCATTTACAAAGATTTTATAAACATCCTCTTGATATTTCTAAAAATCAATTTTTTTTTACTCTTAGCATTTTTACCCAACTACTAGATTTTTTTTTTTTTTGAGGAATTTTCTACTACCGTATTTTTTTTTGGCGAAAATATTTTTCCTTATCTGAACAAAAAAAAAAGCTGTTTTTTAAAATTAACTTTTCCACCATTGTGTGGTTTACTTTTGTTTGTTTTTTCAAACTGATGCCAATTAGGCATATTTCCAGAAGAAGAAGGTTATGGGTACTATTGTACCCGTACTTCATTTTATGATGTAACGATCTAAGATTTATCTATAAAATTAATTATCAAAAAATAAGTTTATTAATAATTAAGTTTAAAATAGTGTCAGTGAAAAACCATCAGATTTCGACAATGTTCAGTGTCGTAACTAACTTTTTACAAAGTTCTGTTTTTAGGATATGCAGAGTGAGAAAAAAGTCCTTGTTGGAAGTTGGGTTCGGTTGTTTTACCTCTGAGCGGCACTTTTTTGCCCACCATGGGCTAAATGGCCAGGTCACATGGACCCCGAAGGCTCAGAGAAGGTTGGGGGAGGGGACTCACTGGAACAGCTGTTGGGAGACAGGTGGTAGCCTCCCGTCAAGGCCATCCAGCGTGTTCTTTAACGTGCACAGGGTATGTCTCTCCCGCACACGGGGCCACGGCTTAACGTCCCATCCGACGGACGGCGGCCTTTTCAAGCCCATCGGTGTCCCCTACTGACCGTGGGCAGGACGGGGAATTTTGCGGAGATAAGTCTCAACGCTGACCCAGCTGGGACTCGAACCTGGGAACTACAGATTACGAGCCTGGCGCGCTACCGACTGAGCCACCCCCCGCCCTGTCTTTACGCATGATAACTCCATTTGGAAGATGGTGAGGGAATTGAAAAACCTTCCCTTGAAAATACCCTCCCATTCATGGGGAATCAGGAATGTGTTATAGTGAGGAAGATCATTCTGAGGCATTTGCAGATGCTCCTGAGCTACAATTTCAAGAGAATTTTAACCTACCGACCACGAAACCTGCGAGGAGGTACAGTCGATCAAAAAAAAGGATCCGAACACTATGGTTGATTACAGAATTCAGAAAAAATATCTGGCAACGATTTTTTTAGAAATTAGTGATCTGGCAACTTCGTGTTACGTGACACGAAAACAGCAAACTGGAGCGGTTGCGGTTAATGTTCACAGCACATTGGATCGTGTGAGCTCACAAAAATCTAGATCGTGTGGGCCCACTCACAGAAATATTGAGCGTGTGCAGTTACCGTTCACAGCAAACTGGAGCGGTTGCGGTTAATGTTCATAGCACATTGGATCGTGTGAGCTCACAAAAACCTGGATCGTGTGGGCCCACTCACAGAAATATTGAACGTGTGCAGTTACCGTTCACAGCAAACTGGAGCGGTTGTGGTTAATGTTCACAGCACATTGGATCGTGTGAGCTCACAAAAACCTGGATCGTGTGGGCCCACTCACGGAAATACTGAGCGTGTGCAGTTACCGTTCACAGCAAACTGGAGCGGTTGTGGTTAATGTTCACAGCACATTGGATCGTGTGAGCTCACAAAAACCTGGATCGTGTGGGCCCACTCACAGAAATATTGAGCGTGTGCAGTTACCGTTCACAGCAAACTGGAGCGGTTGTGGTTAATGTTCACAGCACATTGGATCGTGTGAGCTCACAAAAACCTGGATCGTGTGGGCCCACTCACAGAAATATTGAGCGTGTGCAGTTTCCGTTCACAGCAAACTGGAGCGGTTGTGGTTAATGTTCACGGCACATTGGATCGTGTGAACTCACAAAAACCTGGATCGTGTGGGCCCACTCACGGAAATATTGAGCGTGTGCAGTTACCGTTCACAGCAAACTGGAGCGGGTGCAGTAACTGCACACGCTCGTTTGCTGTGAACGGTAACTGGAGCGTGTACAGTTGCTGCACACGCTCCAGATATTTTTCCTGAGTTCTGTAATCACGTGACACGAAGGTTGCCAGATCACTAATTTCTAAAAAAATCGTTGCCAGATATGTTTCCTGAATTCTGTAATCAACCATAAGTGTTCGGATACTTTTTTGACCGACTGTACGATTTATCATATTTACATATGTCATGATGCATAATCGCCAGTCTGGGATTAACATGGCCGTCGCTACTAATTCGTTCTCACTGGGCTTAAAATTTTTTGGAGCTTTTTTTGTAATTCGGACGACGAATTCCTGTTTTAGACTTTACATTTTAGGGGTGGAAAATGTCTTTTTTTGGTTTCTCAGAGGTCAAATTACGTTTCTCACGGTTTTTACCCTATATCTCGGGGAATATATCAAACTTACCAAATTCATTTGGAAATTATACATAATCGCCGGTAAAAATGAGAAATTCTGGCATATTTATCAAATTTGGCAACTTCATTTGGGAATTATGTATAATCGCCGGTAAAAGTGTTTTGGTAAGTTTTGATAAATTTAGTGAAATTTATCAAACTTACCAAGATGATTGGTGATTATGCATAATAACCGGCGATTATGCATAATCGCCGGATTAATCACTTTTACCGTAACATATTCACAGAGTTCACTTTCATGTTATATTTGTAAAAAAAAAATAAAAATAAATACCCCCTCAAGCACCTGCTTGCCACAGAGGTCTGACAGGAGCCTGTCAGTTTATATGCCATAGTAGAAGGTCTGTGAGGATGGCAGGACCTCAGCAGAAAAACAACACACACATCCGGGGTACTTGGGAAAAATTACTGATATGTGATTTGACATTTTTTTTAGCACTTATGTTTACTGAAATTATCTTAAAACATATACTCTAATAATATAACTTTTTGGACAATTAATATTATTTATAAATATTTTTTGCCGATTTATTTTATTTTTTATCAATGTCATAAAATATTATAGCTACCATCTTGAAAATTAGACAAATAATTTTTAAATATATTTTTCTGTTTAACAATTGTTAATCGCAACATCGGTATATGATCCTATTTTCCAATTGTCTAGAAGCCTGCACGTGCAGGAGTTATATAGTTTAAGTTCAGATGCTTAAGACATTGCTCTTAACGGCAGGTAGTGATGCAGAACTGGGCCACATCTCCGAATTGAGTGACACAGAACTGGGCCACATCTCCGAATTGAGTCGCCTAAGGTCTCTAATGACTTCAAAGTCCTATTTGTTACCTAACAACAGTTGGACCAAGAGCACCTGCAATAACTGCTGAGAGTTTAAATTCAGCGTTTTCCACGAAGATGACTAACTTGCTTTTAATTAGAAATTCTCATTTGCTGCTGAGCAAGGCAACAAAAACGAGATCGGAGAACTGCGCTTGAAGGAGGAAATGACGTCAGAGTGCTCATGTTCAGTTTTACAGCACCCACCTCGAAATGTTGAAGTTTTTTTTTAGCGAAAGCCCCGTCATTCCAGTTAACCTTCCGTAGTTATAACATTGATGATACATTAGAAAGTCTATCTCAAGAAATTAAGGTGGAATTTAGATGAGAGTTTTATGCCCGTATGTAGTTATTGATATTTTGTCATTTTCGAAAATAACTTTATTTGGTTTCAAAATAAAAGTTTTTTTTTGTTTGTGTAATTATGGGGGATTTAATTTGCAACTTTTATGATTATAACGCACCAAGAAGCTCCATGACGACAAACTGCACCCGGCGCTACTAAAACACGCGCCAATTCTGCTGCTGAGAAATCTAGAATTCTGATTGGTTACTTACATCACTAACTTTATCCAGGGTTCGACTGCTAACGATTCGTTACACAGTTATCCATCCCGATCCTATTACTATTATTAATAATGATTTATTGGAAGGATAAAGGTTCCCGGATATAGAAATGAGTACACGGGGTAAAAAAGCAAATTATTAAAAATAATTATTATTATTTCAAGAAAAAAAGGGAAAAGAAGAAAATTTAGTCAAAATCCTTAATTTTAATAATTTTAAAGGTCATTGGCAATAAATTAAAGATTTCAAATTTATCAAAACTCGATTTTTAATAATATTGGTTTAAAATTTTAAGAGTTATGAAAATTGGAACATTTAAACAACATCTTTGCTAATATAGAAATTTACCTCAAAATTTAATCAAAATAACAAGAAATAAAACAGCAACTATCCGAATAGTAAAGGAATTTGGTTGAAAATCGAGATTTAGAGAGAATTGGATGATATCTTTCGTTCATGTGCAGGGACTATTTCCTGTAAAAGAAATGTCGCATTCAGATGCGCTCCTGAGTGCTTTGGTCATCTCTTGAATTTCTTCTCACGAAGAGCAATTCATTATTTTTTCATCGGCTAAGAATGCAGATCGCTCCCGATTGCAATTAGCAGCTGAGAGACCGGTTGGACTCGTTTCAAAGTCTCGAAATCAGTTTCCGTTTCACCTCCAAAGAGTTTGATCATTTCAAACTGGGTGACATTTCTCGTGTCACTGCGTGTCAAGGTGACACGGGTCACCGCGACATAAAAAATATCTTCAGATCTGCAGGGATCACGAAATATGCGTTCTAAAAACCGCACTTCTTGCAAAAGATTAAAAAAAAACGTATTTACCTTATTTAAAACAAATATTTTTCACGAAACTGATAAAATATAATCATTTACAATCCCGAAATTCAACTTTATACATAATTTTAGTTTATTAAACTACTGGTAATTCTAATTAAATTTCTATTAGACATATATTAAGTATATAAATATTTACTGTAAACTTATTTTATACTAATGTGTTATTAATTTGTAAAATTTAAATGCTTAGTTTCGAAATTATTTAAATTACCAGTTTTTTATAATTAAATAAATTTGCCAATTCTATTTAGCCTTAACTGATAAATTACCGAAGTCTGCCTGATTTTTGCCGACGTAATTTAAATAAAAAGTACTTCCATTTTAAGGCGGAATGTTCTGCTAGAATCTCAAACGGGTGTTAATAAAATCTTCATAGTTGTTGCCAAATCCTTAATAAAGTTATCCTGATGATCTTTTCTAATCTGATTTTCAAACAATGTTATTTTTTAACTTAAAAAAAGTGGTAATTTTAAATAATTTTTTACGTTACTTTTATACTGGTAGTTTTGCGAAACATATTATTTTGCTTTCAATACACTGATTTATCTTCGAATATCTGGTCTTTCCTATTTTAATATTAATTAGCATTTGCATATATGTATAAACATATATCATGACTTCTTATGTGTGAATGTTAATATGTAACTGATGTAAAGCAACCATTTGTAACTGCATATATTTAACGTTTCCTGCCGATAACTACACCAAGCTCCGAGGGGATTTTATTAACATCGTTACTCTGTTAAATGGTTTCTTCTATTTTCTTTAACTGCATGTGCTATTTGTAAGGAATATGTTTGTAGCATATGTTCTTACAGTCAAGCTCATAGAGCTTGCTATGGTCAACTCTGTATATGTAAATGCAAAGGAAATAAAGAGTTATTATTATAAGTATAATAAAAAAATTATTTATTAAAGAATAAAAACGAAACACGAAAGCAGTCAAAGACAAAGGACCGAATGGCAGCAAATCAGAGGATCGATTAGATCAAAAATTAAAATAGGAAGCCAAGAAAATGAAAGCAAATAAATGAGCTTACTTACCAAGCATCTTCACGACAGCTTTCCTTGATGACGTCGATCCCTTCGATCCTCTTCCGGTCTGGCGCGTGAGGGCATTCAGAGTCTTCACCTGACCTTTCACCCCGTTGGTGGCGGAGTGTTTCGCTTTCTGCCCGTGGTGCTTCGATCCGACCTCCGCCGAACTCCGCAGCTGGATTGCGATCAAGATATAGAGCACCGAGAGCAGAGATGCCGGCAGGATGAAAAAAATAGCGGTCGAAATCTCGAAGGCGTGACTCAGATGCCTCTTGATGCCGCACGTGGCCGTCTCTAGCACGGGTTGGCCCAAGGGGTCGGACTCGTGGTAGATCCCCAGCTGGTAGGCCATGGGAATGGCGCACAGGGCGCCGCAGATCCAAATCACCACGATGAACTTTATGGCCCTCGAAAGACGGGACATCGTATGTGCTCTCAGAGGGTGACAGATGGCCAAATAGCGCTCCACCGTGAAGGCCGTGATCGTCAGGATGGAGGCATTGGTCGACGTCTCCGAAGTCCATCCGCGGAGAACGCAAAAAACCTCACCGAAGATATAAGGGTATTTGTCCCACAGCTGGTAGAGTTCTTGGGGCAGACCCAGTACCAGGAGAAGCAAATCACTGACTGCCAAACTGAACAGATAATAATTGGTCGCCGTGTGCATGTACCTGTTGCGGGCAATGACCACGCACGTGCAGATGTTGCCCACTATCCCGGCCACCAGGATGGCTGTGTAGACGAGAGTCATGGAAATGACAGCCTCTATGGAATCTCTTCGAGGTCCCATCAGATCTTCCAGCTCAAACGAGGCGTTCGTCAGGGATCCGTTGTTGTCACTGATGCTGATGATGCTGTCGTTGTTGTGGTTGCCGGGGTTCGAGTGCTGTCCCGTGACATTCGTCGTCACGATAGACCTCAATGTAGTCATGAAGTCAAATGAGGTCATGTCTGTGATGAAACCTGGTCCAGATTCAGCGTACATCTTATCCACTGTCGGTAAATATGACAATTAGATACTTTCGCTTCTCAAAGTGATACAATTAAAAAAATTGCGGAAAAAAATAAATTACGGTAGTTTAATAATCGATAAATCCAACGAAACAGAACTTTAAATATTAATATTCATAACTAATATTAAGTAGTCAGTCCTTTTTTTTACTTGCACTGAAAACTCATCAAAAGAAGAAATAAAAAAAAACCCATCATCATGTCTTATCCCATTTGTTCTGAAGAGCAATGCGAAGCGGCAACTTCAAAACGAGACTCGAGTTTCGGAAAGCATCACTTCACTCACTTCATCACATGATGTGGATAGATGATTCAAATTTTATCGATGTAATAATCTCTCGCGTTTGCTCGTGTCAAGCATTGGCACGATTGGGCTCTCAGAGGAACAGACCAGAGGTCAAGTACGGTCACACCGACGCAACGTACACGGAAAAAAATTTCCAAAACAACACAAAATATTCAACTTATCGGCACACATTCGAACACTGTACGGTTGTTGGCAATCACACAACGCACTTGGCTTTTCGCTTGTGTTCCCCTTCGCACGTGCCAAGGCCGTGTGAAATGAAGTCACAACGCACTTGGAATCTCGTTTTCCTTTCACGAAAATGCACAAGACCACGAGACAGATGAAATAGACTGGCGATAATTCTGCTTCCATCGTCTGCTACATCCCAACAAGTTCATCCCTTCATCGGCTGCTCTGAATCCCGAATCCTCCTCCTCTTCGTAAGCGCACGTGTCTCCAGGGTGTTGCGGACGATTTTGGGCTTCCGGAGGATGCCCACGTGGTGAGTGGTGCGCGTGCGCTATCTTAGAAGTCGGCGCTGGCGCCGTGATTGGCTGGAGGGAAGAGTTCGCGCCTCCAGAGGATCTCGCACCGCGCAGGCCACGTGATTACGGGGGAGAGTCCTCTCCAGTGGGGAAGGAGTTTTTTTTTTCACAGGGTTGACTATTTGTTTTGCCACTTTGTAAATGACTGGAGAGATGCAATAAGAAGAACTCTAGGAACAGATGAGTCATTGTTTTATTGAGTTGCTTGAGGAAGTAAATTCTTTAGATTTTTGTTTCTCTGGCGTCAGTCATACTGAGAATGCGTCGAGGTTCCGCGGCAATTCCTTTTATCACAGTCATGCTGAGAATCTGTTGAAGTTCTTCGGCAATTCCTTTCACCAGGATCATGCTTGGAATATATCGAAGTTCCTTGGCAACAACTTGAGATAATATGTAACTGTTTCAATCTTTTCTCTCTCCAGTATCTGTAGGTATTTCGGAAAATTTTAAATAAAATAAATTGAAGAAAAGAATATATTACCAATAAACTGAATATTTAGTTTCCACTAATGATTTAATTGCTTAACTACCAATATTAATATAATTGCAATTCTTTTAAAAACTTAAAATACCGGAATTTATAAATGTTCGATGAGTCCTTCGGGTCTCAGTAAATGTGGTTTTCAAAATCCATTAGTGGATGAACTAAGATGAATGAGGTTAAGGGTTACATAAACCCCATACGGACACTCCCCTACCTATGCAATACTCGACTTACATAAACTCGAACATACGCAACTTTTCGTTATTTTTTCATTTATTGTTAGATATTTTAGTGCTGTAATGGGTTGGGTTGTTTTACCTCTGAGCGGCACTTTTTTGCACACCATGGGCTAAATGGCCAGGTCACATGGACCCCGAAGGCTCAGAGAAGGTTGGGGGAGGGGACCCACTGAAACAGCTGTTGGAAGACAGATGGTAGCCTCCCATCAAGGCCATCCAACGTGTTCTTTAACGTGTACAGGGTATGGCTCTCCCACACACTGAGCCACGGCTGAACGTCCCATCCGACGGACGGCGGCCTTTCCAAGCCCATCGGTGTCCCCTACTGACCGTGGGCAGGGGGGGGGGGGAATTTGCGGAGATAAATCTCAACGCTGACCCAGCTGCGACTCGAACCTGGGAACTACAGATTACGAGCCTGGCGCGCTACCGACTGAGCCACCCCCTCCCCTAGTGCTGTAATGATAACTGGAAAAAGAACAGAAGGTGGTAAGAGTGCTCAGCCCATTTACTAACGCTTTAAAATTGATTTGGGGATGCTAATGAAGATGGCCATCCAAAGTGTTCTTTAACGTGAACAAGGTGTGGCTCTCCCGCACACGGGATCACGGCTTAACGTCCTTTCCAAACCCATCGGTGTCCCCTACTGACCGTGGGCAGGATGGGGAGTTTTGTGGACATAAATCTCAATGCTGGTCCAGCTGGGACTCGAACCTGAGAACTGCAGATAATGAGCCTTAGCGCGCTACCGAGTGAGCCACCCCCGCCCCTTCGACGTCAGAAATGCCGCTTCCAGGAGCTCCAATGATAATTAGGTAAGCGTCAGTTCAGTAAATTAAACTATTGTTTCTTCTTTTCATTTCTAAAGTTTTTCTGATTTCTGTTTTCCCCTAGTCGTGCTTCATACCGAAGTAACTTACGCTAACAACCATTTCAAATTCATCCATTACTAAGAAGCAACGTAAGAAGTTTGTATATAGACACTTGAATGTTTGTTTATAGACTATAGGGGTGATTGATGGGTGGTTCAAATTCCGATTTACGTAAGGGTTTGGGGTAAGGAACGTTTGCGTAAGTCAGGAGGAGTCTGCACTTAAGTCTGTCAAATCACGATACCTGATATCCATAAGTGTTCGGTTCCTGGAGACCTTCCTACGTAAGTCGTAGTTCCATACCAAGCTTCAATATCTCACTAATACTGGGTTTTGGTGCTCTCTTCTATAAAAGATATATTGATTTATTTTTCACCAATTTTTACATCTATTGTTATGTGTACAATCTTCATTTCACAAGAGATGCATGTAATAATATTTACACATACAGGTCGGTATCTAGAAAAAATCATCTAAATAAAAATCATCTAATAAAAATCATCTCAAAAAATCATCTAATAAAAATCATCTCAAAAAATCATCTAATAAAAATCATCTAAAAAAATCATCTAATAAAGGAAGGGGAATTGCCATTGCAGCATAACATACTCCCCTCTGTTTCAGACGTCAGTAGTGTAGCTGTGACTATGGTAATTTATGCATAACCCTTTCCTTCCAGAGCAGGTGTTTCCGGTGCAGGTGTTATAACCCTTTCGTACAGGTGATTGACCATAGTGTGTGTGTGTGTGATATTGAAAAAAAACCATTGCGTGTGAAGAGCATCTGTATAAAAAATTATGAGACGAAGCCCTCCCCTAGCGGATGTTGACCTTTCCCCAGATGACTGAATTTCTTCCCACGCTCTGGATGTCTGTCTTATTGAAAAAATATTATGTAAAGAGCATCTGTATGAAGCCCTAGCAGATAATGCTGACTTATTGATTTGAAAAAACCAACGCGTGTGAAGAACAGCTCTTGGAATTCTATATAAAGCCATCTCTCGCAGGCTGAGTTAATGATTGTCCCTCGCTACTTGATTTTCAAATCACCATCGAAGCTTTGCTAGACAGAGCCACTTCCTCACCTAATGATACCAGCGGTGTTGCTACAAAGAGATAATCAACAGCATCCGTTAGTGTTCGAGACTTTATTGCCAGACTCTCGAAAGAGAGGAAATTTCCTCCTCCTCATAAGAGTTAATAATGCTCTCCGCTCATGCTAGAGAAAACTCTC
The DNA here is from genome assembly GCA_038380435.1 of Ryuthela nishihirai. Taxonomy (NCBI): domain Eukaryota; kingdom Metazoa; phylum Arthropoda; class Arachnida; order Araneae; family Heptathelidae; genus Ryuthela; species Ryuthela nishihirai. The sequence continues at coordinate 118,519,594 of JAWZYU010000002.1, read as the reverse complement.
GCATACAAGACATAAAAGCTTACCTCCCAAACTCGCTTTCACTGAAAGCTTGGTCATGCTTCTGTGAAATCAGTTCCTGAGTTTGCTGTCACATAATTTGTTGATAATAGCAGACTTATGTTATAACCCTTTCGTGCAGATGATTGACCATAGTGCGCGTGTGTGTGTGTGTGCGAAAGATATGATTGGATTATTCCTCCCACGCTCTGGATGTCCGACTTAATGATAGGATAATCGATCAGTTGAAAAAAAAGCCGTTATGTAAAGAACAACTATCGAAATAAAAATCCTTTTCCATGAAAGAGTTCCTGTATAAAAATTATGAGACGAAGCCCTCCCTCGCAGATTTTTTTCCAGATCAGATAAAAAAATCCTTTCCCCACCATATGAAGACCAGTTGTTGGACATTTCTTTCCCGTCAGATACTTGTTAACAGAATAGTTTTGTGAATAATTATATCGAGTAGGCTATTTTAATGAAAAAACCTGATTTAAATCATATTTCGCAGGGGAGACAAATAGTTTTTCACCATAACACGATTGATAAAGCGCCAACATAAAAACTTCAGTGAGGAAGTATTTCTCTGAAACACTTCAGGGAGCTAAAGAATCTTTCTCAAATCAGTATAACGCTGATGCAGACTCTGGTAGCAAAGACGATATGCTTTCCCTGCATCACACCACCTCATGGGCTAAAGAATCTTTCTCAAACCCATTCACAGCGTGTGTACCACGGTTTCAGTTTGTTATCTCGATGGATTTAAATGCTAACCGTAGAGTGCATGCATAATTGTGAGACTATTTTAACGAAAAAACCCTTTGAGAAATCCTTCCCATAGATGAAAAAAAAAATCGTTTCCCTCACCGTATGAAGAACAGTTGTTGGACGCATGAAATGGGAATAATAGGGCAGTTGATTCTTAGATGAAAAAAATCCTTTTCCTCACCCAATATTCTCTGAGCCTTCGGGGGCCTTGTGATCTTGCTATTTAGCCCATGGTGTGTAAAAAAGCGCTGCTCAGAGGTGAAACAACCCAACGTTAAAGAACACGCTGGATGGCTTTGACGGGAGGCTACCATCTGTCTCCCAACAGCTGTTGCAGTGGGTCCCCTCCCCCAACCTTCTCTGAGCCTTCGGGGTCTTTGTGACCTGGCCATTTAGCCCATGGTGTGTAAAAAAGCGCCGCTCAGAGGTGAAACAACCCAACGTTAAAGAACACGCTGGATGGTCTTGACGGGAGGCTACCATCTGTCTCCCGATAGCTGTTGCAATGGGTCCCTTCCCCCAACCTTCTCTGAGCCTTCGGGGGCCTTGTGACCTGGACATTTAGCCCATGGTGTGTAAAAAAGCGCCGCTCAGAGGTGAAACAACCCAGCGTTAAAAAGCACACTGGATGGCCTTGACGGGAGGCAACCATCTGTCTCCCAACAGCTGTTGCAGTGGGTCCCCTCCCCCAACCTTCTCTGAGCCTTCGGAGTCCTAGTGACCTGGCCATTTAGCCCATGGTGTGTAAAAAAGCGCCGCTCAGAGGTTAAACAACCCAACGTTAAAGAACACACTGGATGGCCTTGACGGGAGGCTACCTCCATCTGAGAAAATGTGAAAATGTAAAGAGGTGTAAACCGAAAAGAATCAGAGCCCTAAGGCTATTTTTTGATTTTCAAGATCAACTAGAGAAAAAAATCACTATAACTGATCTGACACCAGGATATATCTTGGCCTCTTAAACTTTTTCTGGCAGAGGTGATCGTACTGTCGCTCAAAAAAGTATCCGAACACTACGGTTGATTACAAAAATTCAGAAAAAATATCTGGCAACGATTTTTTAGAAATTAGTGATCTGGCAACCTTCGTGTCACGTGATTACAGAATTCAGGAAAAATATCTGGAGCGTGTACAGCAACTGTACACGCTCCAGTTACCGTTCACAGCAAACTGGAGCGTGTGCAGTTACTGCACACGCTCAATATTTCCGTGAAGGTTGCCAGATCACTAATTTCTAAAAAATCGTTGCCAGATATTTTTTCTGAATTTTTGTAATCAACGTAGTGTTCGGATACTTTTTTGAGCGACAGTACCTAACAGCTTCTGAAATAAGAAAGTTCTGATGTTTCATTGCGTATTATAGCTTAAAATGACATTTGAAGTTCCAGGATCAAGACCCCATCTCAAAATAATTTGAAAAGGCTTGAATCCCAAAGACACAAAGAATCACAAAAAGTAGGTGATCGCCATAAAAAATAAATAAATAAATAAATACCCCCTCAAAAAGCTGCTTGCCACGGAGGTCTGACTAGGAGCCTGTCAGTTTGTGATATCTTAATTAACATTTATTAAATTCCAGGCCTTAGGCCTTAACCTTAAAATCATTACATATAGCGCCAATGACAATGACAATAAAGGAAAAGAACCCCAAAGGGACCCAATGGGCAAAAACAAGATGTTTACTTAAAACACAACAGAAAAATTATGTAGGTTAAAAACAACCACCATAACCACAAAAGTGCAGATTACATCAGAGTGTAAATACACCCTCTTCAAAAACCATTAACTTTGGGTGTTTGAACTCTTTCAATACCAAAGGATCATAGCTGACGGTAGTATTTATAATTTCATAAGGGTGGTCTTTCACTGCCTCGAAAAAGGTCTGCGAGAGTTTCCTGATGCACCATAGTGCACTGATCTTAAAACTTTGCTTTAGAAACTCTGCAGTCTTCTGACGTTCGTGTCGGTAGTGTTGGCCCACACTAGTGAGGGCGGGGGTGGCTCAGTCGATAGCGCGCCAGGCTCGTAATCTGTAGTTCCCAGGTTCGAGTCCCAGCTGGGTCAGCGTTGAGATTTATCTCCGCAAAATTCCCCGCCCTGCCCACGATCAGTAGGGGACACCGATGGGCTTGGAAAGGCCGCCGTCCGTCGGATGGGACGTTAAGCCGTGACCCCGTGTGCGGGAGAGCCATACCCTGTGCACGTTAAAGAATACGCTGGATGGCCTTGACGGGAGGCTACCATCTGTCTCCCAACAGCTGTTCCTGTGGGTCCCCACCCCCAACCTTCTCTGAGCCTTCGGCGTCCATGTGACCTGGCCATTTAGCCCATGGTGGGCAAAAAAGTGCCGCTCAGAGGTAAAACAACCCAACGTTAAAGAACACGCTGGATGGCCTTGACGGGAGGCTACCATCTGTCTCCCAACAGCTGATCCAGTGGGTCCCCTCCCCCAACCTTACCTGAGCCTTCGGCGTCCATGTGACCTGGCCATTTAGCCCATGGTGTGCAAAAAAGTGCCGCTCAGAGGTAAAACAACCCAACCCACACTAGTGAAAAATACATCGGGATAGGCCGCAGAATGGTCTTATACAAGAATAGTTTCTTTTCCGGAAGAAGCGTAGAGTTCCACCCTATCAAAGGGCCAAATTTAGATCTTAACAATATCAGTTTAAGCACATTAGTTACATGTTCATCCCATTTAAACTTCTTATGTAGAGTGACACCAAGTTATTTAACCATTGGTGTCCATTCAGTTTGTATACCAAATTATCACAAAGCGTTTGGGTACAAGACTTGAAGTATTGAAAAAAATCTTGATTTGCTACCGGAAGTTCAGTGATGAGAGCACCTGACATGTTATCACGAAACATTCCACCAAACTCTTTTTTCCAATGTCGATTTCTTTCATTCCACTAAACTCTTTTCTCCAATATCGATTTCTTTCATTCCACTAAACTCTTTTCTCCAATATCGATTTCTTTCATTTCACTAAACTCTTTTTAATATCGATTTTTTAATTCCACTAAGCTCTTTTCCCAATATCGATTTCTTTCATTCCACTAAGCTTTTTTTCAATATCGATTTCTTTCATTCCACTAAGCTTGTCTTTTCAATATCGATTTCTTTCATTCCACTAAGCTCTTTTTCCCAATATCGATTTCTTTCATTCCATTAAACTTTTCTTTTCAATATCGATTTCTTTCATTCCACTAAGCTCTTTTTCCCAATATCGATTTCTTTCATTCCACTAAACTCTTTTCCCCAATATCGATTTCTTTCATTCCACTAAGCTCTTTTTCAATGTCGATTTCTTTCATTCCACTAAGCTTTCCTTTTCAATATCGATTTCTTTCATTCCACTAAGCTCTTTTTCCCAATATCGATTTCTTTCATTCCACTAAACTCTTTTTTCAATATCGATTTCTTTCATTCCACTAAACTCTTTTTTCCAATATCGATTTCTTTCATTCCAATAAACTCTTTTTCCAATACGGATTTCTTTCACTCCACTAAGCTCTTTTTTCAATATCGAGCTATTTTTCCCAATATCGATTTCTTTCACTCCAATAAGCTATTTTTCCCAATATCGATTTCTTTCACTCCAATAAGCTCTTTTTTCCAATATCGATTTCTTTCACTCCACTAAGCTCTTTTTCCAATATCGATTTCTTTCACTCCACTAAGCTCTTTTTCCAACATCGATTTCGTTCATTCCACTAAGCTCTTTTTTCCAATATCGATTTCTTTCATTCCACTAAACTCTTTTTCCAATACGAATTTCTTTCACTCCGCTAAGCTCTTTTTTCCAATATCGATTTCTTTCACTCCACTAAGCTCTTTTTTCCAATATCGATTTCTTTCACTTCACTAAGCTCTTTTTCCAATATCGATTTCGTTCATTCCACTAAGCTCTTTTTTCCAATATCGATTTCTTTCATTCCACTAAACTCTTTTTTCCAATATTGATTTCTTTCATTCCGCTATGAAATGCATTTAATCCTCCTCATTAGCATCAAACTTTATCCTTCCATCTCTTCCGAGAAAATATTACATGTCCAATCATGATACGGGGAGCAAAAGAAATTCATTGCTGACTGTCTTCCTTGTGGAGAGAGAGATAGAGAAATGACAAGGTCGCGTGGATGACTTGAAGAAGTAAGAGATACGTTTGGCAGTTGAAGAAAATTCACCAGAGCAATTCCACTGAAATACGAATACCCTTCAGGGCAGTAACCCCAACTGCAATGAGATAACAATACAAAAATTATTTCAGTAACTCATCCAACCACGAAGAAGCTCGTCTGATGGACTCTTTTCTTTATGCTCTTGAGAACGTGTTAGATTTAGGAAAGATTTATTTCCGTTTTTCCTTTTACCTTCCTTACAGTTTTCACAGCCATCAATAAAAAATGCAGGAATCCCTCTTTGTTCACTGGTTAAAGCTACCGGTAAGAAAGAAATTATTACTCTTATTTTAATTTTGCAATTTACAACCGTACTTGGTGAAAATGCATTTCATTTAATTTGTGTAAAGGATTATAAAAGAAGATTTAGCAAAATTTGTTGTATTAATTCCACGAAATACGAAACTTTTACATTCTGGGCAACATAAATAGAGGATTAATGTTGGCTTAGAGAGGATTTAGTTGAAAATGTAAAAAACATTAACAAATGATTATTTTTAAAGCATTCTTAACTAAAATAAAACGTTAATTCAGAACTATATAAATAGTTCGGTTGTTTTACCTCTGAGCGGCACTTTTATGCACCCAATGGGTTAAATGGCCAGGTCACAAGGACCACGAAGGCTCAGAAAAGGTCGGGGAAGAGGACCCACTGCAACAGCTGTTGGGAGACAGATGGTAGTTTCCGTCAAGGCCATCCAGAGTGTTCTTTAACGTGCACAGGGTATGGCTCTCCCGCACACGGGGCGACGGCTTAACGTCCCATACGACAGACGGCGGCTTTCGAAGCCCATCTCGAAGCCCATAGATCGTTTGGTAAGGTTGATAAAAAATATTTTTATCAACCTTACCAAACGATCGTTTGTTTCCAAAGTCTCCAAGAAAATCCGGAAGAATTTTGTTTTTATTTCTTCTAATATTTCTTGGAGGAGCAGCATTCTCTTTCGTTTGTTACGACATTTTCTCTTTGTCTCTCTGTTAATGCCCGTGAACCGCTTCCCACGCACTACAAGATCATCTCGGCACCTACGTCGAGACGATGGTTGTTACGATGGCAACTGTGGGATGCCCCGGAGCATTACGGATGTTCAGAGGCAGAGTTTGAGCGTCATAGAGGCTAACTTGGCGCCGACCCAGTTCCGTGGAAGAAAGGCAAGTCAATGGGATGGGAACAGCTGGAGTGCCGGAGATACAAATGATGCTGCACAGGACTTGAAGATGCTTCGCTGACTTGACAGCAGATATTTTTTGAACATCTGCGAAATGCCTTTTTTTAATCTTCAGAGATTTTGTTTAACGGAAAAGGTTGGGTTGGGTTGTTTTACTCTGAGCGGAACTTTTTTGCACACCCTGGGCTAAATGGCCAGGTCACATGGACCCCGGAGGCTCAGAGAAGGTTGGGGGAGGGGACCCACTGGAACAGCTGTTGGGAGACAGATGGTAGCCTCCCGTCAAGGCCATCCAGCGTGTTCTTTAACGTGCACAGGGTATGGCTCTCCAGCACACGGTGCCACGTCTTAACGTCCCATCCGTGTCCCCTACTGACCGTGGGCAGGGCGGGGAATTTTGCGGAGATAAATCTCAACGCTGACCTAGCTGGGACTCGAACCTGAGAACTACAGATTAGGAGCCTGGCGCGCTACCGACTGAGCCACCCCGCCCCGCAGTAGTAGAGAATCTAGCTGTAAATCGAATAAGATTATTGCAGTCACATAAGTAAAAAAAATGCCAAACAGAAGAAAGTAATTTAAAAAATACTGAATATATTTATTTGTATATATCTGATACTAATATTTATATAATTGATTAAATCTGAGATATCGCCTTCCTCATAAATCTTTTCTATGATGTATTAAACTGACAGGCTCCTATAAGACTTCTGTGGCAAACAATTATACAAAACTGTTAAATTACCGCTAGTTTTTTAATCATCAGAATTTATTAAATATTTTATTTTCTCTTGTATTACAGCCATTATTGCTTTTACGTGTGCTACTAAAACTTCAATCTAGTTAAAAAACAGTAAAACGAAGTCCAGAATAACGAAAAGTTCAGTATATCGAATTTTTTTTTTCCAACCCCGGCTAATTTACTCTGTACGTCAATGAAAAAATTTTTAATGACTATCATATGCAAATATCAATTTAATGAAATAAAAGTTTATCCCCATAAAAGAAAATATGACCTGTATAACGAAATTTATAAAAATGAAATTCTTAAACAATGTGTACAATGTACATTTTAGCATCTGGCAAAGCCGCATTATTTTTAAACGTTGTGAAATATCTAACCAATCAGAGCTCTATGAATAGCGTGCTATTGTATATCATCGCCTTGCACGCATTTCTGTCGATCTGATTGCGTGGCTAGATGCTCTCTACCACGTGCCGGCATAATGCTTTAAAGTGGCTTGTCACATTTTCCGAGAAGCATTTTCAAACTTGGAGATCTACGTGATTCTTAATCATATTGCATTTTAAGTAACGGTAGCGTCAGCGAAAAGTTCTTTCTAAGCAGTTCCAATTCACGCGTTTTAATATTACACTGGTTTACTAAAAAAAAAATTTCCTCCCTTCCAAAATTTTGTCCGATTTTCATGATTTTGAGGATGCTGAATCCGAATCTGACATTTGTTCTATCATATAGTTTTCTATAAATATGGTTTCATTTAAAAAAAAAACGCTACTTTACTCAGAGATGATAAATATATTTTACCAAATATTTCCTTACATTATAAAAAGTTAAATCTGGTACTAATAAATTCTGATACATGTAAATATTTACACAAAAAATTATTTTGTTCTCTTCTGTCGCTAATATTTTATCTCTGGAGCTTCTCGTTCAGGGCCTAACAGTAGTCTGCCAACATACTCTCGTTTCTTTTCTGCTACATCGTTTTTCCATTTCGGATATGTCTTCATGGAACCTTGCTCCATGCTCATCCAAGAGGGGCGGGGGTGGCTCAGTCGGTAGCGCGCCAGGCTCGTAATATGTAGTTCCCAGGTTCGAGTCCCAGCTGGGTCAGCGTTGAGATTTATCTCCGCAAAATTCCCCGCCCTGCTCACGGTCAGTAGGGGACACCGATGGGCTTGGAAAGGCCGCCGTCCGTCGGATGGGACGTTAAGCCGTGGCCCCGTGTGCGAGAGAGCCATACCCTGTGCACGTTAAAGAACACGCTGGATGGCCTTGACGGGAGGCTATCATCTGTCTCCCAACAGCTGTTCCAGTGGGTCCCCTCCCCCAACCTTCTCTGAGCCTTCGGGGTCCATGTGACCTGGCCATTTAGCCCATGATGTGCAAAAAATTGCCGCTCAGAGGTAAAACAACCCAACAACAACAACTCATCCAAGACCGCTCCCATCAATTGTGGGAAAAAAAATCAGGTGTGAATCAAGAAATGCAGCTTTAGCGACATATTACAGTCGCTCAAAAAAAAAATATCCGAACACTATGGTTGATTACAGAATTCAGAAAAAATATCTGGCAACGATTTTTTTAGAAATTAGTGATCTGGCACTTAGATCGGCCCACACGATCCAATGTCCATACATCCATACCTTACCCGGGGCTCGAACCCAGATCCTTTAGATTAGTAGCCAAGCGCGCTAATCACTCAGCCACGGGATTTAAGTGAATATAAATTCAGTGAATGATGCCACCACCAGTAGGCTTAATTTTCTATTTCTTTAGGAGTTTTTATCATTATATTTTCACTTTTAACTTTTTACCTATTCTTCTATTTCCTCGATTCTTTTCCATGTTCCCATCATTATCCATCCCGGCAATTCCGTAATTTTATATTTATATAAGTGCCTTAAATTTCCCAGTTTGTAACGGGGAAGGAGATATAGTAATAAAAATAATATCAAAGTTATATTTCATGTAATTGAACATTTTTTTAATATTTTTTTTGAGTATCTAACTTTTTTATTAATTACTTACCAGGATTAATTAACTCGGAGATCTTTATCTTTTTCCCGACTATTTATCGAATTCTCCTGGGAATTCTGTAAAATTAGCTCTCTATTGATTCCTCCTTCTATTGATCTTGATATTTCCTCCATCTGCTAAAGTTATTTTTCCCGCAATGATGATCAAGTAACAGCCAATGAGCGTCCAAGTCCGATCCACGTTCACAATCACGCTCATTACGTCATCACGGTGTGGCTCGTGAAAAGAGGAAATGAGAAAAGTTTCTGGCTTCCTTTGAAGAAGAATCCTGTCACTTTCTTCATTACGGCTTTGCAACGTTTGGTTGTTAAATAAAGCGAATGCTTTTGGGTGTTAGTTAAGCACTGGATGTTGTTAATTTGAGTTTTCAAGGAGCAGTGGGGAAAAAATTCTGAAATCGTTAACTCCTCCATTTAGTATTTAATTAAAATCGAATTTCTCGCACCTTCTCTTCAGTAAAAAATGAACTGTCTATTTTCATTTCGAAAGAGTTACAGCTGTTCGATTCTGTGAAAGGAGATGAAGAGAACAGTTAATTTATTTCGCACTATAAAATCATTGGTGGCTATTAAACACTTTATGTAGCACTTTATATTAATACATTATCAAAATAATAAAGTAATTTCATATTTATTTAATATTTATATACACTAGATGGACAAATTATTATAATACATCCGGTAACAATATGCAAGCAAGCGTATAGCGTCCAATCACGTGGGGATGCTGAAACTGGCAATGCCTATAGAGTAAGTCTCTCATGCATTGGAAAAAAGGGACGGAAATGTACAGTCGCTCAAAAAATATCCGAACAGTATGATTGATTACAGAATTCAGAAAAAATATCTGGCAACGATTTTTTAGAAATTAGTGATCTGGCAACGATTTTTTAGAAATTAGTGATCTGGCAACCTTCGTGTAAACACTATGATTGGTTACAGAATTCAGGAAAAATATCTGGAGCGTGTAGAGCAACTGTACACGCTCCAGTTACCGTTCACAGCAAACTGGAGCGTGTGCAGTAACTGCACACGCTCCAGTTTGCTGTGAACGGTAACTGCACACACTCAATATTTATGTGAGTGGGCCCACACGATCCAGGTTTTTGTGAGCTTACACGATCCGATGTGCTGTGAACATTAACCACAACCGCTCCAGTTTGCTGTGAACGGTAACTGCACACGCTCAATATTTCTGTGAGTTGGCCCACACGATCTAGTATCAAAATAATATGACCACCTACAGTCGCTCAAAAAAGTATCCGAACACAATGGTTGATTACAGAATTCAGAAAAAAATATCTGGCAACGATTTTTTTAGAAATTAGTGATCTGGCAACCTTCGTGTCCCGTGATTACATAATTCAGGAAAAATATCTGGAGCGTGTACAGCAACTGTACACGTTCCAGTTACCGTTCACAGCAAACTGGAGCGTGTGCAGTTACTGCACACGCTCCAGTTTGCTGTGAACGGTAACTGCACACGCTCAATATTTCTGTGAGTGAGCCCACACGATCTAGTATCAAAATAATATGACCACCTACAGTCGCTCAAAAAAGTATCCGAACACTATGGTTGATCACAGAATTCAGAAAAAATATCTGGCAACGATTTTTTTTTAAAAATTAGTGATCTGGCAACCTTTGTGTCACGTGACACGAAGGTTGCCAGATCACTAATTTTTAAAAAAAAATCGTTGCCAGATATTTTTTCTGGATTCTGTAACCAACCATAGTGTTCGGATACTTTTTTGAGCGACTGCACTTGAAGGCAGACGTATGTAGAGAAAAACTGTTTTTAAATCCTCGGAAGTCAAGATCACTTCTGAGAAAATGATAATATCTAAGTATTCAGCGGAAGGCAATTCATCATGCTAGTGAATAGTGGGGCCACCTATTCTAATAGTAATTTTTCATATATTTGAATCATCACTTATATTCACGTGCATATCTACACCAGACATCAGTAATTTGTCCAAAAGGTTCTACGGAGTGAAGTTTTGAAGGGGGGGGGGGGAGCGGATATCCTTGAGCCTCCGAGTTTAAGAACATCTAGGAAGTATAAATACGGTATTACCCAAAAGTATTCACACGTTTCAGTATTATGTGAATGGGAAAGCACACTCAAACTCTGTAACTGTGAAAATCGGCTTTTTACGAATTTCTAAATATACTAAGAAAAACGGACTCTCTCACTGAAATCTCGTAGATCGTGTATGGGTTGGGTTGTTTTACCTCTGAGCGGCACTTTTTTGCACACCATGGGCTAAATGGCCAGGTCACATGGACCCCGAAGGCTTAGAGAAGGTTGGGGGTTGGGTTGGGTTGTTTTACCTCTGAGCGGCACTTTTTTGCACACCATGGGCTAAATGGCCAGGTCACATGGATCCCGAAGGCTCAGAGAAGGTTGGGGGAGGGGACACACTGGAACAGCTGTTGGGAGACAGATGGTAGCCTCCCGTCAAGGCCATCCAGCGTGTTCTTTAACATTGGGTTGTTTTACCTCCGAGCGGCACTTTTTTGCACACCATGGGCTAAATGGCCAAGTCACATGGACCCCGAAGACTCAGAGAAGGTTGGGGGAGGGGACACACTGGAACAGCTGTTGGGAGACAGATGGTAGTCTCCCGTCAAGGCCATCCAGCGTGTTCTTTAACGTGCACAGGGTATGGCTCTCCCGCACACGGGGCCACGGCTTAACGTCCCATCCGACGACGGCGGTCTTTCCAAGCCCATCGGTGTCCCCTACTGACCGTGGGCAGGACGAGAAATTTTGCGGAGATAAATCTCAACGCTGACCTAGCTGGGACTCGAACCTGGGAACTACAGATTACGAGCCTGGCGCGCTACCGACTGAGCCACCCCCGCCCCCAGATCGTGCATGCATGGATTTGCGATGTTCCGGGTAAAGCATTATCCATTGCCATCTCCATCTGAGAATATGCCCAGTTGGTATTAGTAAAAACATATAACAAATAACCCACCCGTGGGTGGGCCCTAGAGGCTAACACAAGCTAAAAATAGCATATATCATGCACAAGAGACCCAAAACGAGTAGCTTTCCTCAGAGGAAGTCATCATTTTAGACCTCTTGTACATATTAAGAACATTATGATCATTATTAAGCAAAGAAGAAATAATCTCATTAGGATTATTTTTAACAGCCTCAAAAACCTTTTTCAGATGCATTTAATATGAGTATATATGTGGTCGATGCCCAAGTCTATATGAAGTTGTCTGTTAGTAACAAAACAAGGAGCATGGACCGCAGATCTCAATATTTTGCAAAAACTGAATCTTGCGTATATTCGTTGGATGTGGTGTTCGCCCATATAATAAAACAAATAAATACCCCCTCAAGCAACTGCTTGCCACAGAGGTCTGACAGGAGCCTGTCAGTTTATATGCCACAGTAGAAGATCTGAGAGGATGGCAGGACCTCAGCAGAAAAACGACACATACATCCATGCCTTACCCGGGACTCGAACCCAGGTCCCTTAGATCAGTAGCCAAGCGCGCTAACCACTCGGCCATATAAGGGAAGCATAAGGTGGTCATCGGACGAATGACCATGTTGTACAATAATAATTTATGGTCAATCATTATCAAGGTAGCATTTCTCCGAAGCAGAGGTCCTAGTTGACATCCCACTGCATTGACTTTAGTTGTAATATCATGAATAGGAGGGTCCCATTTGAACTTTTGATGTAGGGTTATGCTCAAATATTTGATGGTCTTCTGCCATTCAAGTGGTTTATTTAAAAAATTTAAAAAGTTTTCCACTGAAGAGGATGGCAGTGCTCTTCTCAGTGTTTATCTTGACCTTCCATTTATCGTACAGTCGTTCAAAAAAGTATCCGAACACTACGGTTGATTACAAAATTCAGAAAAAATATCTGGCAACGATTTTTTTAGAAATTAGTGATCTGGCAACCTTCGTGTCACGTGACTGCAGATTGTGAGTCTGATGAGTCGATACGGGAACTGCAGATTGTGAGTCTGATGAGTCGGTACGAGAACTGCAGATTGTGAGTCTGATGAGTCGATCTGGGAACTGAAGATTGTTAGTCTGATGAGTCGATCTGGGAACTGAAGATTGTGAGTCTGGTGAGTCGATTTGGGAACTGCAGATTGTGAGTCTGATGAGCCGATCCAGGAACTGCAGATTGTGAGTCTGATGGGTCGATCCAGGAACTGCAGATTGTGAGTCTGATGAGTCGATCTGGGAACTGCAGATTGTGAGTCTGATGAGTCGATCTGGGAACTGCAGATTGTGAGTCTGATGAGTCGATCTGGGAACTGCAGATTGTGAGTCTGATGAGTCGATCTGGTAACTGCAGATTGTGAGTCGACTAAGCCAACACCCAGACTCAGCTTTGTTGGTTGTTTCGTATAATACATTTCGCGATATTTCCAAAACATTATCCAGTAATGTAGCGTAAAAACTAAAGCTTTGTTGTTAAAAAATGAGTAAATTTTTGTACTGACCTGAAATAAAAGCTTTGGATCTAACTGACTTGACAGATTTTTAGAAACTTAAAAACCAAATCCCGAATGCCTGGGGGGCGGGGGGGTCAAAGATAAGTAGCGCGCCAGGCTCATAATCTGCAGTTCCCAGGTTCGAGTCCCAGCTGGGTCAGCGTTGAGATTTATTCCGCAAATTTCTCCCCCCTGCCCACGGTCAGTAGGAGACACCGATGGGCTTGGAAAGACCGCCGTCCGTCTGATGGGACATTAAGCCGTGGCCCCGTGTGCGTGAGAGCCATACTCTGTGCACGTTAAAGAACGTGCACAGGGTACGGAGGCTACCATCTGGCTCCATCATCTCCCTACTTGACGGAGGCTACCATCTGTCTCCCAACAACTGTTCCAGTGGGTCTCCTCCCCCAACCTTCTCTGAGCCTTCGGGGTCCATGTGACCTGGCCATTTAGCCCATGGTGTGCAAAAAAGTGCCATTCAGAGGTAAAACAACCCAACGTTAAAGAACACGCTGGATGGCCTTGACGGGAGGCTACCATCTGTCTCCCAACAACTGTTCCAGTGGGTCCCCTCCCCCAACCTTCTCTGAGCCTTCGGGGTCCATGTGACCAGGCCATTTAGCCCTTGGTGTGTAAAAAAGTTCCGCTCACAGGTAAAACAACCTAACCCAAATCCCTTGAGTATTGACAAAAATTTCGTTGTTTTATTTTCGCTTTAGAGTTATAGAAGTAAATCGAAATCGACAGCTTAAAAACTTCCACAAGTTTTATAAAAGCAGATGTACGAGAAGAAGGCGAAATTCTGCACCGTTGCCTCCAACTGTTGGTTGAGAGAAGTTTCAGCCAAAGTTGTCTGATCGCCGAGAGAAGAAAAGGATTTCAACTGGAAGTAACCGGAGGACAAGTCAATGCAACAGCTTGGGGATTACTTGAGGGAATTTCCAGCCAAAGTATTTCGCATTGTCCATTGGATGAACAATCGTCGGTGCGGCATTTGGAAGGGGATTCCAAGAAACCCTTCGAACATGAGGCAGAGGCACGTGCATTTCATTGATGGAGGAAACAACAAATCGATGAGGATCGGTAGGATAGATGGCGAGAGTGGGGAAAAAAATAAAAGAAGTCGAAAACGACGAAATATCGCTAATAAATTGTTTGAAATAAAAGTTAGTTTCAATTATGAGATTTTTTCTGTCGTCTTTTGAAAACTTGGCTTTCTAGCTGAAAGTAGCGGGAAAGTATTGGGCGATCGTCAGCCAAAAAAAAAATCGATTTTGAGACTTTTGCTTCATGAGCACGTGTCACGTGCTCCTGAACGGAACTGGAACACGGAAGGGGGAGGTGTTCCGTGAACTGGAGCACGGAAGAGGGGGTGCGGAGCTTCAGCTCATCCCTTGAGATGCTATTTTTCACTCAAACTAACAGACACCGTGGAGCAAGAATTAAGAATATTATTTGTAACACAACAATCTTACCTAATAGCAATTTTCGCTAAGAATGGGTCTGGCAATTACCATCAGACTTTGCTAAGAGAGCATGAGTACAATACATCATTATGTATAAGTCATATATATATGTGGGGCGGGGGTGGCTCAGTCGGTAGCGCGCCAGGCTCGTAATCTGTAGTTCCCAGATTCGAGTCCCAGCTGGGTCAGCGTTGAGATTTATCTCCGCAAAATTTCCCCGCCCTGCCCACGGTCAGTAGGGGACACCGATGGGCTTGAAAAGGCCGCCGTCCGTCGGATGGGACGTTAAGTCATGGTGCCGTGTGCGGGAGAGCCATACCCTGTGCACGTTAAAGAACACGCTGGATAACCTTGACGGGAGGCTACCATCTGTCTCCCAACAGCTGTTCCAGTGGGTCCCCTACCCCAAACTTCTCTGAGCCTTCGGGGTCCATGTGACCCGGTCATTTAGCCCATGGTGTGCAAAAAAGTGCCGCTCAGAGGTAAAACAATACAATCCAATCCATATATATATATGTAAAGTCAATTTCGAACCACATATTAACTTTCTCAAGAACATTATTGACATTGGACAATAAATCTGTATTAGTTTGGTTACTAAACGTTAATGCAGTGTCATCTGCCAAGGTTGTAATATTACAATTAATGTTCATTTCAAAGAGGTCATTAATATAAATATTAAACAATAGGGGACCAAGAACAGAGCCCTGCGGAATGCCATATTTAGTTTGTTTAGGATTACTGAGGCAGTTTTTTAATTTAACTAACTGAGTTGAGTTGGGTTGTTTTACCTCTGAGCGGCACTTTTTTGCACACCATGGGCTAAATGGCCAGGTAACATGGGCCCCGAAGGCTCAGAAAAGGTTGGGGGAGGGGACACACTGGAACAGCTGTTGGGAGACAGATGGTAGCCTCCCGTCAAGGCCATCCAGCGTGTTCTTTAACGTGCACAGGGTATGGCTCTCCCGCACACGGGGCCACGGCTTAACGTCCCATCCGACGGACGGCGGCCTTTCCAAGCCCAGCGGTGTCCCCTACTGACCGTGGGCAGGGCGGGGAATTTTGCGGAGTTAAATAACTGAGTTCTATTTGTTAAGTAACTAATAACCCATTCTAGAACAATCCCTCTCATACCCAAATGCTCCAGTTTTTTCAAAAGCAATGAATGTGTTACGGTTTCGAAAGCTTTTTCAAGATCTAGAAAAACTGATAGAGTTAAATTTCCTTGGTCAATTGATTTATAAATAAAATTAGTAAATGGCAACAACGCATGATCAGTGCCCTTACCCTCAGTGAAGCCAAACTGATTTGACGAAAAGAAATTTATTTAAATAACTCAATACTCTAAATTTTACTAGTTTTTCAAATATTTTGCAAAAAAAAAGGCAAAAGCGAGATCGGTCTGTTTTTATGAAAGGCAGTTTTTATTTCCCTTCTTTTCCCCGCCCTGCCCACGGTCAGTAGGGGACACCGGTGGGCTTGGAAAGGCCGCCGTCCGTCGGATGGGACGTTAAACCGTGGCTCCGTGTGCGGGAGAGCCATACCCTCTGCACGTTAAAGAACACACTGAATGGCCTTGACGGGAGGCTACCATCACTGGAATAGCTGTCTCCCAACAGCTATTCCAGTGGTTCCCCTTCCCCAACCTTCTCTGAGCCTTCGGGGTCCATGTGACCTGGCCATTTATCCCATGGTGTGCAAAAAACTGCCGCTCAGAGGTAAAACAATCCAACGTTAAAGAACACGCTGGATGGCCTTGACGGGAGGCTACCATCTGTCTCCCAACAGCTGTTCCAGTGGATCCTCTCCCCCAACCTTCTCTGAGCCTTCGGGGTCCATGTGACCTGGCCATTTAGCCCATGGTGTGCAAAAACGTGCCGCTCAGAGGTAAAACAACAACAACAACAACCTATTTCCCTTCTTGTAAATCGGAAGTACAATCGCATTACAAATTACATTTCAACCCCAGAATTGTAATAAACTTTAAATTTTATAACGGAAGGAGACACGCGTATACAAAATTAAAAATTAAGCAATGATTAAAAATACGTAGATCAAAAGAAATAATCTTTCGTTAATGCATTTTAAATTCTTCTTTTGCACGATATCATTGTTGTCTGTTTCCTTTTTGATTTGCAAAATCGTCATGATTTCTATCAGGTTATATACCCAGAAGGGGAAGGGTGCGCTTCCGCCCCTACATATATACACAGTCGCATCAGAATAATATGACCACCTGGCATACACATACTATGGTAGATGGTCTTATTATTCTGATACGACTGTGTATAATGCATGAAAAACAATATTAATAATTATTTACCATAAACATTTTATGTATAAATTGTTATTTTCTTCCTTTTCAGGGGCAAGGGTGGCTCAGTCAGTATCTCGCCAGGCTCGAAAACTGCAGTTCCCAGGTTCGAATCCCAGCTGGGTCAGCGTTGAGACTTATCTCCGCAAAACTCCCCCGCCCTGCCCATGGTCAATAGGGAACACCGATGGGCTTGGAAAGGCCGCCGTCCGTCGGATGGAACGTTAAGCCGTGGCTTCGTGTAAGGGAGAGCCTGTGCACGTTGAGGAACACACTGGATGGCCTTGACGAGAGGCTACCATCTGTCTCCCAACAGCTGTCCCAGTGGGTCCCCTCCCCCAACCTTCTCTGAGTCTTCGGGGTCCTTGTGACCTGGCCATTTAGCCCATGGTGTGCAAAAAAGTACCGCTCAGAGGTAAAACAACACAACGTTAAAGAACACGCTGGATGGCCTTGACGGGAGGCTACCATTTGTCTTCCAACAGCTGTTCCAGTGGGTCCCCTCCCCCAACTTTCTCTGAGATTTCGGGGTCCTTGTGACCTGGCCATTTAGCCCATGGTGTGCAAAAAAGTACCGCTCAGAGGTAAAACAACACAACGTTAAAGAACACGCTGGATGGCCTTGACGGGAGGCTACCATCTGTCTCCCAACAGCTGTCCCAGTGGGTCCCCTCTCCCAACCTTCTCTGAGTCTTCAGGGTCCTTGTGACCTGGCCATTTAGCCCATGGTGTGCAAAAAAGTACCGCTCAGAGGTAAAACAACACAACGTTAAAGAACACGCTGGATGGCCTTGACGGGAGGCTACCATTTGTCTTCCAACAGCTGTTCCAGTGGGTCCCCTCCCCCAACTTTCTCTGAGATTTCGGGGTCCTTGTGACCTGGCCATTTAGCCCATGGTGTGCAAAAAAGTACCGCTCAGAGGTAAAACAACACAACGTTAAAGAACACGCTGGATGGCCTTGACGGGAGGCTACCATTTGTCTTCCAACAGCTGTTCCAGTGGGTCCCCTCCCCCAACTTTCTCTGAGATTTCGGGGTCCTTGTGACCTGGCCATTTAGCCCATGGTGTGCAAAAAAGTACCGCTCAGAGGTAAAACAACACAACGTTAAAGAACACGCTGGATGGCCTTGACGGGAGGCTACCATCTGTCTCCCAACAGCTGTCCCAGTGGGTCCCCTCCCCCAACCTTCTCTGAGTCTTCAGGGTCCTTGTGACCTGGCCATTTAGCCCATGGTGTGCAAAAAAGTACCGCTCAGAGGTAAAACAACACAACGTTAAAGAACACGCTGGATGGCCTTGACGGGAGGCTACCATTTGTCTTCCAACAGCTGTTCCAGTGGGTCCCCTCCCCCAACTTTCTCTGAGATTTCGGGGTCCTTGTGACCTGGCCATTTAGCCCATGGTGTGCAAAAAAAGTACCGCTCAGAGGTAAAACAACACAACGTTAAAGAACACGCTGGATGGCCTTGACGGGAGGCTACCATTTGTCTTCCAACAGCTGTTCCAGTGGGTCCCCTCCCCCAACTTTCTCTGAGATTTCGGGGTCCTTGTGACCTGGCCATTTAGCCCATGGTGTGCAAAAAAGTACCGCTCAGAGGTAAAACAACACAACGTTAAAGAACACGCTGGATGGCCTTGACGGGAGGCTACCATCTGTCTCCCAACAGCTGTCCCAGTGGGTCCCCTCCCCCAACCTTCTCTGAGTCTTCGGGGTCCTTGTGACCTGGCCATTTAGCCCATGGTGTGCAAAAAAGTACCGCTCAGAGGTAAAACAACACAACGTTAAAGAACACGCTGGATGGCCTTGACGGGAGGCTACCATTTGTCTTCCAACAGCTGTTCCAGTGGGTCCCCTCCCCCAACTTTCTCTGAGATTTCGGGGTCCTTGTGACCTGGCCATTTAGCCCATGGTGTGCAAAAAAGTACCGCTCAGAGGTAAAACAACACAACGTTAAAGAACACGCTGGATGGCCTTGACGGGAGGCTACCATCTGTCTCCCAACAGCTGTCCCAGTGGGTCCCCTCTCCCAACCTTCTCTGAGTCTTCAGGGTCCTTGTGACCTGGCCATTTAGCCCATGGTGTGCAAAAAAGTACCGCTCAGAGGTAAAACAACACAACGTTAAAGAACACGCTGGATGGCCTTGACGGGAGGCTACCATTTGTCTTCCAACAGCTGTTCCAGTGGGTCCCCTCCCCCAACTTTCTCTGAGATTTCGGGGTCCTTGTGACCTGGCCATTTAGCCCATGGTGTGCAAAAAAGTACCGCTCAGAGGTAAAACAACACAACGTTAAAGAACACGCTGGATGGCCTTGACGGGAGGCTACCATTTGTCTTCCAACAGCTGTTCCAGTGGGTCCCCTCCCCCAACTTTCTCTGAGATTTCGGGGTCCTTGTGACCTGGCCATTTAGCCCATGGTGTGCAAAAAAGTACCGCTCAGAGGTAAAACAACACAACGTTAAAGAACACGCTGGATGGCCTTGACGGGAGGCTACCATCTGTCTCCCAACAGCTGTCCCAGTGGGTCCCCTCCCCCAACCTTCTCTGAGTCTTCAGGGTCCTTGTGACCTGGCCATTTAGCCCATGGTGTGCAAAAAAGTACCGCTCAGAGGTAAAACAACACAACGTTAAAGAACACGCTGGATGGCCTTGACGGGAGGCTACCATTTGTCTTCCAACAGCTGTTCCAGTGGGTCCCCTCCCCCAACTTTCTCTGAGATTTCGGGGTCCTTGTGACCTGGCCATTTAGCCCATGGTGTGCAAAAAAAGTACCGCTCAGAGGTAAAACAACACAACGTTAAAGAACACGCTGGATGGCCTTGACGGGAGGCTACCATTTGTCTTCCAACAGCTGTTCCAGTGGGTCCCCTCCCCCAACTTTCTCTGAGATTTCGGGGTCCTTGTGACCTGGCCATTTAGCCCATGGTGTGCAAAAAAGTACCGCTCAGAGGTAAAACAACACAACGTTAAAGAACACGCTGGATGGCCTTGACGGGAGGCTACCATCTGTCTCCCAACAGCTGTCCCAGTGGGTCCCCTCCCCCAACCTTCTCTGAGTCTTCGGGGTCCTTGTGACCTGGCCATTTAGCCCATGGTGTGCAAAAAAGTACCGCTCAGAGGTAAAACAACACAACGTTAAAGAACACGCTGGATGGCCTTGACGGGAGGCTACCATTTGTCTTCCAACAGCTGTTCCAGTGGGTCCCCTCCCCCAACTTTCTCTGAGATTTCGGGGTCCTTGTGACCTGGCCATTTAGCCCATGGTGTGCAAAAAAGTACCGCTCAGAGGTAAAACAACACAACGTTAAAGAACACGCTGGATGGCCTTGACGGAAGACTACCATCTGTCTCCTAACAGCTGTTCCAGTGGGTACCCTATCTTCTCTGAGCCTTCTGGGTCCTTGTGACCTGGCCATTTAGGCCATGGTGTGCAAAAAGGTGCCGCTGAGAGGTAAAACAACAGAACGTTAAAGAACACGCTGGATGGCCTTGACGGGAGACTACCATCTGTCTCCCAACAGCTGTTCCAGTGGGTACCCTATCTTCTCTGAGCCTTCTGGGTCCTTGTGACCTGGCCATTTAAGCTATGGTGTTCAAAAAAGTGTCGCTAACAGATAAAACAACACAACGTTAAAGAACACGCTGGATGGCCTTGACGGAAGACTACCATCTGTCTCCCAACAGCTGTTCCAGTGGGTACCCTATCTTCTCTGAGCCTTCTGGGTCCTTGTGACCTGGCCATTTAGGCAATTGGTGTGCATAAAAGTGCCGCTCAGAGGTAAAACAACCCAAAGTTAAAGAACACGCTGGATGGCCTTGACGGGAGGCTACCATCTATCTCCCAACAGATGTTCCAGTGGGTCTCCACCCCCAACCTTCTCTGAGCCTTCGGGGTCCATGTGACCTGGTCATTTAGCCCATGGTGTGCAATGAAGTGCCGCTCAGAGGTAAAACAACCCAAGCCAATCTTCCTCTTCACATACATACACTCACTTTTTGAATGATTAATAAACTAAATACAGTGTTTTAATTTATTTACAACTTACAATTACAATTATTATTATTATTTACAATTTACAATTTTATTACAATCCCCCCCCAAGACTCTGACCTTTACCCTCCCCACGCAACGGGCGATGGATTGCCGTTTATTTCCTTCCTCGCCGAGGAAAGGTCACCACGAAAACCTGCCAAAGGTCATTTGATTTTGCAGTTTCTAAAAGCGTCAGTTGCATCGATTGTTCTCGTAAGAGAAGAACTCTTGCTGTTGGAGCGAGCTCCTCGAGCATCTCTGGCGATTGTTCGCAATTAAGATTCGCACGCTCGTAAACGCACCAATTTCCCGCCTCTTTCCCTCACGCTGGCTGGCTTTGGCGCCTTGTTTTAAAGCAAAGCGTCTTTGTTCTGCGGCAAGTCTATTTTTGGATCTGCTAAATCCGTTTCTCTCCTCCCTTTTCTTTCCGAATTGACTTCCCGGGGAGAAATACATGTTGGCATTTTCCTCCGATGTTCCCTCCTCTCACCTGATGCTCCCTCCTCTCACCTGATGCCCCCTCCTCTCACCTGATGCTCTTCTTCGCCACCACATGATGAGCGCGATTTCTAAGCTCACTCCATTCAAAACGAAACAGAAATTTACTCACAAATGTATCTGTGACCACTGAAGTTCTTTCATTTAAATTCATACTAATTAAACTATACAGTCGCTCAAAAAAGTATCTGAACACTATGGTTGATTACAGAATTCAGAAAAAATATCTGCACCTTTTTTTTTTAGAAATTAGTGATCTGGCAACCTTCGTGTACGTACACACACCTTCCCCAATATACATACCTCCGCCCCATACATACACCTCCACCCCATACACACACCTCCACTCCATACACATCTCCGTGACATACACATATCTCCACCCCATACACACCCTCCTCCCATACACACACTCCACACATACATACACCTTCCCTCATACACATACCTCCACCACATACACACCCTCCCCCATACACACACCTCCCCATACACACACCTACGCCCCATACACACGACTTCTCCCATACACACACCTCCGCCCCATACATATGACTTCTCCCATTCACATACCTCCGCCCCATACATACGACTTCTCCGATACACATACCTCCGCCCCATACACACGACTTCTCCCATACACATACCTCCACCCCATACACACACCTCCGCCCCATACACACGACTTCTCCCATACACATATCTCCGCCCCATACACGCACCTCCACCCCACACACACGACTTCTCCCATACACATACCTCCGCCCCATACACACGACTTCTCCCATACATGATTATAGAATTCAGAAAAATGTCTGGCAACGATTCTTTTAGAAATTAGTGATCTGGCAACCGTGTCACGTGACATGGTTGATTATAGAATTCAAAAAAATGTCTGGCAACAATTCTTTTAGAAACTAGTGATCTGGCAACCGTGTCACGTGACATGTTGATTACAGGATTCAGAAAAATGTCTGGCAACGATTCTTTTAGAAATTAGTGATCTAGCAACCGTGTCACGTGACATGGTTGATTAGAGAATTCACGAAAAAAAATATCTGGCAACGATTTTTTTTAGAAATTAGTAATCTGGCAACCTTCGTGTCACGTGACACTATGGTTGCCAGATCACTAATTTCTAAAAAAAAATCGTTGCCAGATATTTTTTTTCGTGAATTCTCTAATTAACCATAGTGTTCGAATACTTTTTTTTGATCGACTGTACGATGGTGTACGCAGCACGAAGAGCAATTTCTCCAATAAACGGAAAAGGGAGCAATCCCTTTTTGAAAGAGATCGTTCGCATTACATTTTGAAATCGCTTTCGAAGATTGACGTCATCGTCGGTGCAGAAGAGATTACTGCGCGTGACTCGTGTCACGCGCATTAAACAACGCTTAATGAAAGACCCTCTCATCTCCATTACCAAATGCTAATCTCTTTCCTTGCATCGCGATCCGTGATACGAGTTCCTTTCTTTCTGTGAGATGAGCATCGCTAATTAAGCATCTGATCAATTCCCACAATGCGATCAGAGAACTTTCGACCAGTGCAAATTCGTTGTCATGGGAACAAGGGAAGCGGAATCCGATGATAGATTTTCGTTTCGAGGATTAGAGAAAGGAATTATTAGCAGAATGAGAAAATCGCATTCATACGAAGAAGAGGAAAAGAACCTTTCCAAATTAGTTAACTCTCGATTACACAAAAAACGGCAGATTTACACAAGAAAGGGCAGATTAATCGGTGAGTTGGGTTGTTTTTTTGCACAGGTCAAGTCACTAGGGCCCCGAAGGCTCAGAGAAGGTTGGGGAGGGGACCCACTGGAACAGCTGTTGGGAGACAGATGGTAGCCTACCGTCAAGGCCATCCAGCGTGTTCTTTAACGTTGGGTTGTTTTACCTCTGAGTGGCATTTTTTTGCACACCATAGGCTAAATGGACAGGTCACAAGGACCCCGAAGGCTCAGAGAGGGTTGGGGGAGGGAACCCACTGGAACAGCTGTTGGGAGACAGATGGTAGCCTCCCGTCAAGGCCATCCAGCGTGTTCTTTAACGTTGGGTTGTTTTACCTCTGAGTGGCATTTTTTTGCACACCATAGGCTAAATGGCCAGGTCACAAGGACCCCGAAGGCTCAGAGAGGGTTGGGGGAGGGGACCCACTGCAACAGCTGTTGGGAGACAGATGGTAGCGTCCCGTCAAGGCCATCCAGTGTGTTCTTTAACGTCGGGTTGTTTTACCTCTCAGCGACACTTTTGTGCACACTATGGGCTAAATGGCCAGGTCACAAGGACCCCGAACGCTCAGAGAAAGTTGGGGGAGAAGACCCACTGGAACAGCTGTTGGGAGACAGATGGTAGCCTACCGTCAAGGCCATCCAGCGTGTTCTTTAACGTGCACAGGGTATGGCTCTCCCGCACACGGGGCCACGGCTTAACGTCCCATCCGACGGACGGCGGCCTTTCCAAGCCCATCGATGTCCTCTACTGACCGTGGGCAGGGCGGAGAATTTTTGCGGAGATAAATCTCAACGCTGACCAGCTGGGACTCGAACCAGGGAACTGCAGATTACGAGCCTGGTGCGCTACCGACTGAGCCACCCCCGCTCCATTCCGAAAAATAACCGAACTCTTCCATGTCATGGAAATGGAACGCCACATCGAAAGCTTCCTAACTTTAAAAATAAGCTTTTTACCAAAAACAAAAAGAGACAACTGCAGATAAACTGAAATTCTCCTTCAAATCTCTCTAAGCATCTATTTTGCGTGGTATCGTTTAAATTTAAAAGGATTTTGGAAGCTGGAAACATTTAACGGTAACTTTTACTACTCGAAAAATTTTACTTCAAAAGATAAAACTCAATGGTTACAACAAATTCTTCACTGACAAAAATGTAATACCGTATTTCTTCGATTCTAAGACGCACCCCGTTTTTAGAGACGTTTATATAGGGGAAAAAAGTGCGTCTTAGAATCGAAGAAATGCGGTATTTGGAGTTTGTGTAAAGATTTGTTTTTGGTTTTCATCAATTTGGGTGAAAAAAAAAATGTTTCGAAAGAGTCTGAATTGTCGAAAATTGAGATTTAGAAAGATTTAAGTGAGATATTCAGTACAGTCGCTCAAAAAATATCCGAACATTATGGTTGATTTAAAAATTCAGAAAAAATATCTGGCAACATTTTTTAGAAATTTGTGATCTGGCAACCTTCGTGTCACGTGACACGAAGGTTGCCACATCACTTATTTCTAAAAAAAACGTTGTCAGATATTTTTTCTGGATTCTGTAATCAACCATGGTATTCGGATGTTTTTTTGAGCGACTGTACATTAATTATTGCATTCAGCAATTATTGATCACATCATTATTTTTAGGTTATTTATTAATTATGTCATATATTAATTATCTTGTCCTGTCATAAATAAATAAATAAATAAATGATGAAATCGTTATAAGAATTGATGAGGATAAAATTGTCCTCCACCAGCGACAACATCCTCTTGTGGCTTTCGATTTCTCTGATCGAAGTTCCCCTTCCTGTTTCTCTCCTCCCGCTACTTGACGCTCGAGACGACGAATCTCTTCTGTCGATCCGAAACAACGGGGTCATTGTCACTGACCCAACGGGTGAACGACCCCGTGACCCTTGCGTCCAGCATGTGTTCCTTCCTCCGTCCCCTCCCATGAAAATGGTCTTTGCTTGTAGTTGCCTTCGTCTGCAGTGTAATTAAGTCTCCAGATCACTTCGCCAATAATTCAAGAGCAGACGACAGATTCTTCCTCGTAGGAGAGGGGGGGAGAGGGGGGAAGGGGATCTTTCCCTCCACGCTTTCCCTTTTATGACGTCACGGCTTATCAGCAGATCCTTTGCCACTAAGGACGGGGCCATGTTTTCGGTTCATGGAAAAGGGGAAATGATCTTATCGTCAATAATCCCTTTATACCCTCTTCTTTTTAGAGAAGAAAATGGACTTTTCCAAAGCATTGCATATCGGGAAGTAGTAGTAGTTGCAGAAATGATAGAAGAAATATACACCGAAGAGCCAAAATATTAGACCACCTGCCTAATGTGATGCTGGTTGGGTTGTTTTACCTCTGAGCGGCACTTTTTTGCACACCATGGGCTAAATGGCCAGGTCACAAGGACCTCGAAGGCTCAGAGAAGGTTGGGGGAGGGGACCCACTGGAACAGCTGTTGGGAGACAGATGGTAGCCTCCCGTCAAGGCCATTCAGTATGTTCTTTAACGTGCACAGGGTATGGCTCTTCCGCACACAGGGCCACGGCTTAACGTCCCATCCGATGGACGGCGGCCTTTCCAAACCCATCGGTGTCCCCTACTGACCGTGGGCAGGGCGAGGAATTTTGCGGAGATAAATCTCAACGCTGACCCAGCTGGGACTCGAACCTGGGAACTACAGATTACGAGCCTGGCGCGCTACCGACTGAGCCACCCCCGCCCCTATGATGCTGGTTCTTCACCTGCCGCCAAAACAGCTCTTACCCGGTGAGACATGGACGCTACAGGATTTCTAAAGGTGTCTCGTGGTGTCTGGTACCAACACGTGACCTGCAGATCCTTTAACTCTTGTAAGTGACGTGGTTGAGCCACCACGGATCGCATATACTCTTCCAACACAAACCACAGATGCTGATTAGATTGATATCCGGGAATTTGGAAGCCAGGACAATACCTGGAAGTCTTCCTCATGTTACAGAAACCATTCTCGAACAATCCAGGCAGTGTGACGTGGCACCTTATCCTGCTGAAAGATGTCACTACTAGAGGGAAGTACCGTTGCCATGGAAGGATGTACAGTCGGTCAAAAAAGTATCCGAAAACTACGGTTGATTAGAATTCAAAAAAAAAATATCTGGCAACGATTTTTTTTTACAAAATAGTGATCTAGCAACCTTCGTGTTACGTGACACGAAGATTGCCAGATCACTAATTTCTAAAAAAAAATCGTTGCCAGATATTTTTTCTGAATTCTGTAATCAACCATGGTGTTCGGATACTTTTTTGAGCGACTGCAGGTGGTCATATTATTTTGATACTAGATCGTGTGGGCTCACTCACGGAAATATTGAGCGTGTGCAGTAACTGCACACGCTCCAGTTTGCTGTGAACGGTAACTGGAGCGTGTACAGTTGCTGTACACGCTCCAGATATTTTTCCTGAATTCTGTAATCACGTGACACGAAGGTTGCCAGATCACTAATTTCTAAAAAAAATCGTTGCCAGATATTTTTTCTGAATTCTGTAATCAACCGTAGTGTTCGGATACTTTTTTGAGCGACTGTACCTGGGCTGCAGTGAGGTTTGGGTATGTCATAGTTTCTTGCACATGAAAGACTGGAACCAAGTCTCCCAGCAGAACATTGCCCAAAGCATTGCACTTCCTCCAGCGGCTTGTTTTCGTCCCTCGGTGCATCCTGGTGCCAACCCTTCGCCAGGCAAACGATGCACGTGTACCGAGTCATCCACACGGTGCGACAGGAAACGAGATTCATCGGACCAGACGACCTTCTTTGAATCATTCAAGGTCCAGTTTGGATGATCGCGAACCCATTTTGCGCACTTTCGACGGTGAGCCGAGGTTAGCATGAGCACTAGGAGCTGCCTGCGGCTTTGCATCCCCATTTTCAACAGGATGGACTGTGTGTTTTGTCACCAGCATTCAAATTACGGGCGAGTTGCGCCACAGTATCCCTTCTGTTGGCTCGTACAGTCGCTCAAAAAAGTACCCGAACACTATGGTTGATTAAATTCAGAAAAAATATCTGGCAGCGATTTTTTTTAGAAATTAGTGATCTGGCAACCTTCGTGTCACGTGACTGTAATCAACCAGATCGCTACCATCTGTCTCCCAACAGCCGTTCCAGTGGGTCCCCTCCTCCAACCTTCTCTGGGCCTTCGGGGTCCATGTGACCTGGCCATTTAGCCCATTGTATGCAAAAAAAAGTTCTACTCAGAGGTAATCCCACCAAGTGTCGTGCCTCTGCCTCGAGATTGAGGTCACTCGCACTTTCAGCGACCAAGCACGGTGACGTAAACCACAGATGATTTTAAAATCGTTTAAAGTTCTTTTCAAAGTTTGTTCACTGTTGCCTAAAGTCCACTCAATTTCCCTTCCAACAACAACAACAGAGAAAAAATTCGTTCACTACTTCGCGGAGCCGTAAAACCCGGAAATCTCCGAATGAACTGCAAGAAGAGCATCGGAAAAGAATCGTCCCCCTCACCCCCCCCCCCCCGCAAGACTAAATCATTCGTTTTCGTTTGTTTAAACAACACGGGGATGATTTAATGTTGCGACAATAAAACGTACTGGCGCTCCTCCATTGTTCAATTTCGGAAGAGGAGAGCGCGTGCCTTTTCGCCAGAGGGTCGTCGCCCTCTAATCGCATCCCTCGGAATCTCCCCCCCCCCCTCAATAATCCAAACCATCCCCCCTCCCCTCCCTCAACAGTTCATCACTTCAAATCTTCACTCGGATGCATAACCAAACGATTTCGGTGCCAAACGAATTCGAGATCGCGCAACAGATACACAAAGCGAGCGGGAAAGTGACGACTGCTCGCGTGAGCAGACGAGTGATGAATTGCGCGCGCGAGCGAACTTGTCGTTTGCCGATCGTTTGTTTCTTCTATTGTTGCTTTGCGGGGGGGAGGATGCACTCTCATCACTTTCGCCCCCCACCGATAACAATGGAGATTCGAATTGCTGAAATGGAAATGGCAACGGGGAGACTGCGCAGTGGACGCTTTCGGGGTTCTGAGCATTGGCTGATTCATTCATTAGGCGATGTTGGGGGCTGTCGACACCCCTCTCGTGCAGACAATGAGATGACGCACTATACGTGCATATTATAGAAATATAACATAAATATTAACTACATATGTATATTCCTAGCCACCCCATGGCCGAGTGGTTAGCGCGCTTGGCTACTGATCTAAAGAACCTGGGTTCGAGCCCCGGGTAAGGTATGGATGTACGTGTCGTTTCTCTGCTGAGGTCCTGCGATCCTCTCAGATCTTCTACTTTGGCATATAAACTGACAGACCTCTGTGGAAAGCAGCTGCTTGAGGGCGTATTTATTTTATTTATATATAATATTTATATATACATTGGGTTGTTTTACCTCTGAGCGGCACTTTTTTTGCAGCAATGGGCTAAATGGTCAGCTCACATGGACCCCGAAGTCGGAATATGTGTATCGGGATTCTGTCGGGGAGAGAACCTTTAATCCAGGGATTGTCCCAGGAAATCCGGGGGCATTTACTTGTCGGGGAGAAAACTTTTTAATCCAGGGACTGTCCCAGGAAATCCGGGAGCATTTACTTGTCGGGGAGAGAACCTTTAATCCAGGGACTGTGTTAGGAAATTCGGGGTGTTTGCTTGTCGGGGAGAGAACCAGGGACTGTCCCAGGAAATCCGGGGGCATTTGCTTGTCGGGGAGAGAACCTTTGATCCAGGGACTGTCCCAGGAAATCCGGGGGCATTTATTTGTCGGGGAGAGAACCTTTGATCCAGGGACTGTCCCAGGAAATCCGGGGGCATTTATTTGTCGGGGAGAGAACCTTTGATCCAGGGACTGTCCCAGGAAATCCGGGGGCATTTATTTGTCGGGGAGAGAACCTTTAATCCAGGGACTGTCCCAGGAAATCCGGGGGCATTTAGTTGTCGGGGAGAGAACCTTTGATCCAGGGACTGTCCCAGGAAATCCGGGGGCATTTATTTGTCGGGGAGAGAACCTTTAATCCAGGGACTGTCCCAGGAAATCCGGGGGCATTTATTTGTCGGGGAGAGAACCTTTGATCCAGGGACTGTCCCAGGAAATCCGGGGGCATTTATTTGTCGGGGAGAGAACCTTTAATCCAGGGACTGTCCCAGGAAATCCGGGGGCATTTATTTGTCGGGGAGAGAACCTTTAATCCAGGGACTGTCCCAGGAAATCCGGGGGCATTTGCTTGTCGGGGAGAGAACCTTTAATCCAGGGACTATCCCAGGAAATCCGGGGGCATTTGCTTGTCGGGGAGAGAACCTTTAATCCAGGGACTGTCCCAGGAAATCCGGGGGCATTTATTTGTCGGGGAGAGAACATTTAATCCAGGGACTGTCCCAGGAAATCCGGGGGCATTTAGTTGTCGGGGAGAGAACCTTTGATCCAGGGACTGTCCCAGGAAATCCAGAGACATTTACTTGTCGGGGGACTGAGACATTACCTTTAACATAGACAATATATATATATAAGAGACATTACCAGAGACATTACCTTTAATCCAGGGACTGTCCCAGGAAATCCGGGAGCATATGGTCACTGTACTTAATTCTGCATCTGACGGACTGGAACCTAGGAACATCAGATTCGGACTGCGAAGTCAGAACATTATCACTGATTCCCCCACCCCCATCCCCCACCCCACCCCGAGCGATACTCCTCGTGAATTTCGCCTTTTTTTATATTTTATTTTACAACGCCTTTATGTTAATTCCCCGTCGTTAAAAAATGCCCAACACTTAACGTCTGACCGTGGATTTCTCAAAGGTCAAGGGGTCAAGGAATGGACCAATGAGATAGCTGCGATAAGTCCTTATTTAATTCGACAAAAAAATAACTCTTACGAAAAGAAGTCACGATCCATGGAAGTCATGCCAGTTTCCCATTCCCAATCCTGGATAAGCGGAAATGGAGGCTGGATCAGCCGTTTCTGTGTGAGATGCAATTATTCTGAGGCTTGCATCAGCCGATCGTTACCTACCCGAGGGATGGGAAGAGGGGGCTTAAAATATAGGTGGGTCAAACAGGGGGTCAGAAAAATCGAGAAGGAGGGCTTAAAATATAGGTAGATCAACCGGGGGAGTCAAAAATCGGGAAATTAGAGCTAAAATAGGGGTTTTTCCGAAAATAGTACTTCTCACTGTCACCAGATGGCGCCAGGGTTTTTTTTAATAGGGGGAATTTTTAATAAGGGGTAAATCAAAAATCGAGAAATTAGAGTTAAAATAGGGGTTTTTCCGAAAATAGTACTCTCACTGTCACCAGATGGCGCCAAGGGTTTTTTTAATAAGGGGGGGTTTAATAAGGGGGAAATTAAAAATCGAGAAATTAGAGTTAAAATAGGGGTTTTTCCGAAAATAGTACTTCTCACTGTCACCAGATGGCGCCAGGTTTTTTTTTAATAAGGGGAGGAATTTTTAATAAGGGGGAAGAATTTTTTTTAAAG
The DNA here is from genome assembly GCA_038380435.1 of Ryuthela nishihirai. Classification (NCBI taxonomy): domain Eukaryota; kingdom Metazoa; phylum Arthropoda; class Arachnida; order Araneae; family Heptathelidae; genus Ryuthela; species Ryuthela nishihirai. The sequence goes on along the minus strand of JAWZYU010000002.1, from coordinate 118,488,675 downwards.
GGGGAAATCAAAAATCTAGAAATTAGAGTTAAAATAGGGGTTTTTGGGAAAATAGTGCTCCTCATAGGCGCCAGATGGCGCCAGGGTTTTTTTTTAATAAGGGGGAGGAATTTTTTTTATAAAGGGGGAATAAAAAATCGAGAAATTAGAGTTAAAATAGGGGGGTTTCGGAAAATAGTACTTCTCATTGTCACCAGATGGCGCCAGGAGTTAAAGGGGGTGTGAAAAGGGAGTTTTAATAAGGGGGAATTATTAATTATGAATTATTAATTATGAATATTAATAAGGGGCGTGGCCTGTTACGTCACCGTAGGCATGGTCAGTGACATAATAGGGGAAAAGCACAGTGCGTGAGGATATGCCAGGTTGTGACTAAACTACTCCTGGATAAGCGGAAATGGAGGCTGGAAAACAATAACCCCCCCCCCTCAAGCAGCTGCTTGCCACAGAGGTCTGACACGAGCCTGACAGTTTAATACGCCATAGTAGAAAGTCTGTGAGGATGGCGAGACCTCAGCAGAAAGACAACACAGAAACATTTATGCCTTCACCAGAGACTCGAACCCAGATCTTCTCTGATCCCTTGGGGTCCTTCTGATGCGGTCATTTAGCCCATTGTGTGCAAAAAAAAGTGTGCTCTGATCCCTTGGGATCCTTCTGATGCCGTCATTTAGCCCATTGTGTGCAAAAAAAAGTGTGCTCTGATCCTTTGGGGTCCTTCTGATGCGGTCATTTAGCCCATTGTATGCAAAAAAAGTGCGCTCTGATCCCTTTGGGTCCTTCTGATGCGGTCATTTAGCCCATTGTGTGCAAAAAAAGTGCGCTCTGATCCCTTGGGGTCCTTCTGATGCGGTCATTTAGCCCATTGTGTGCAAAAAAAGTGCGCCAAGGGTCGAAATCAACCGATTCCATTTAAACACAAACTCCTACTTCTCGAAATAAGAGTCGACGCTAACGATGCGATCGCCCATTGATTGTTAACGCAATCAACAATGTTGAGCGCTTCTTCTTGAGCAACAATGCCCGATCAATTGGCCTGAGGCTTAAGCATTGTTTCAGCTTCCATTGTTGCTATATTTCGCAACAGACCTTTCACGTTGATTGGCGTCCCTTATTGAAATTCCCGAGTGGTGATTGTTAAACATCGATGTTGCAATGGCAAAGACGACTGATCTCCCTTAAAATAGCTTCTCTTTGATCCCGAGCTTCTTTGTATTCTCCTCGCAGCATCCCTGGCAACCATAACAACAGAAGCGATGACATTTCCTCACATTACGGATATGGCGAAATAAGCATCTCGATCGGAGGGAATGGCTGACCTCAAAAGAGTCGCTTCTAATCTTCTTAGAGAAGAGAGCACCTTGAATCTATCCTTCTGCCGTTCCTCCTTCTCTCCATCCTCCTGTCTCGTCCCAAAGGGAAGGGGGGGGGGATGCTCGCCTCGCGAATTACTCGAATAATTCTCTAATGGAATCGATTTTTGCTGCAGTTGCCAATATCGGTTGCTTGGAGACGTCGACCTCCTCCTCCTCATCATCTTCCTCCTCCTCTTCCTCCTTTTTGGCACGGGCTCGCCGCAGAACAAAAAGAGAGTTTTTGTCTCTCACAGCTGACTGGAGATTCTTCCCACGTCATCACTTCATCGAGGGCTTGGCGGGATCTCTGTCTTCTTCGATTGTCACATGTTTAAGGATTTTTTTTTTCTTTTACTTCTCTCTTCATAAGGGGGGGGGGGGGTATTTATTCTTTAGTGGCTGAAGTCATCAAGAAAAATCACGGAATTTTTTTGCTGTTTGCGGAAAAAGAGTTCAAGATACTTGTTATCTCTCTTTCAGAAAAAAAATTCTCCAATTTGTTTTGGAGAAAAAGTTTTTGAAAGAAAATTTTTGTGGAGAAAAACTTTTTGGAGAAAAATTGGAGAAAAAAAATTCTCCAATTTTTTTCATTTTGTCGTCTGTCCATCTATCTATTCGTATGTCTCTCTATCCTTCGGTCAATCCGTCTGTCCTCTCATTCACCTATTTGTCTGTCCTTTCACCATCTGTCTATCCATCTATCTGTCTGTCCATCCATCTATCTATCTGTCACTACATCTGTTTCTCTCCATCTATATGTCCATCTCTCAATCTATCAGTCCGTCTATCTGTTCCTCTATCGATCTATCCATCTACTTATCTATCTGTCCTTTCATCCATCTAGCTATATATGTCTCTGTCCGTCTATCGGTCCATATTTCTATCTGTCCATCTGTCTGTCTCTATCTGCCCATTTGTATTTTTGTTAATCTATTTTTCGGTCAATTTATCTTTCTGTCCGTCTATCTATTCGCATATTGATTAACTATCTGTTCATTCATCGATCTGTCTGTCCATCTATTCATCTATTTGTCTGTCTGTCCTTTTATCCACCTACTTGTATCTGTTTACACGTCTGTCTGCCATATTTCTGGTTGTCTGTTTTTCTGACCACCTATCTATCCGTCCATCAATCTGTCTGTCCATCTATTTGTTCGTATATCTATCTCTCCAATTACTTGTCTGTCTTCCTTTTCATCCATCTGCCCATATCTGTCTGTCCATCTGTGTTTCTTCCAATCTCTCTATGTATTCGTCCATCTACCTGTCATTCCAAATATCTGTTCGTCCATCCATGCATCTATCCATCTATTTTTCTCTCTGTCCTTTCATCCATCTGCTTGTCTGTCTGTCTGTCCCTCCATTCTTCTTTCTCTCTATCCATCTGTATGTCTATCTGTCCATCTGTGTTTCTTCCAATCTCTCTATGTATTCGTCCGTCTACCTGTCCTTCCAACTATCTGTTCATCCATCCATGCATCTATCCATCTATTTTTCTCTCTGTCCTTTCATCCATCTGCTTGTCTGTCTGTCTGTCCCTCCATTCTTCTGTCTCTCTATCTATCTGTATGTCTATCTGTCCATCTGTGTTTCTTCCAATCTCTCTATGTATTCGTCCGTCTACCTGTCCTTCCAACTATCTGTTCGTCCATCCATGCTGCTATCCATCTATTTTTCTCTCTGTCCTTTCATCCATCTGCTTGTCTGTCTGTCTGTCCCTCCATTCTTCTATCTCTCTATCTGTCTTATGTCTATCTGTCCATCTGTCTTTCTTCCAATCTCTCTATGTATTCGTCCGTCTATCTGTTCATCTATTGATCTATCTATATGTCCTTTTATCCATCTATCTTTCTGTCCATCTCTCTATCTCTCCGTCTGTCGACATTAAACTTTTCACTTTTTCAGATAACTTAAAAAGTATTTTTGTGTCCGATAGGTTTTAATGAAATATTACGATTCGCACTTTCGTAATTTTTCTAATACGTTTCAAAACGCCCTCTAGCAATGGAAAAAAAATTGAAAAATGGGAAAACTTTTCAATAATGCAAACGATCTATTTAGACTATGAATTTGAGATTTTGGTCGTAAAGTGGGATGGGAAAGAAGTTTACGGTGGCAACAATGATTTGCATCCTTAGTACGAAGAGAAGTCGAAAAACCCACTTAAGAAAGAGAAAAAAAAAATTTGCCTTTTATAGTTACTAATAAATCTTACTCTATGTATTTTCTCAGTGATCTCTAAGTTTAAATTTATATTGTTGAGTTGATTTACCTCTGAGCGGCAATCTTTTGGCACGCAGTGGGCTAAATGGCCAGGTCACAAGGACCCCGAAGGCTCAGAGAAGGTTGGGGGAGGGGACCCACTGGAACAGCTGTTGGGAGACAGATGGTAGCCTCCCGTCAAGGCCATACAGTGTGTTCTTTAATGTTGGATTGTTTTACCTCTGAGTGGTACTTTTTTGCACATCATGGGCTAAATGGCCAAGTCACAAGGACCCCGAAGGCTCAGAGAAGGTTGGGGGAGGGGACCCACTGGAACAGCTGTTGGGAGACAGATGGTAGCCTCCCGTCAAGGCCATACAGTGTGTTCTTTAATGTTGGATTGTTTTACCTCTGAGTGGTACTTTTTTTGCACATCATGGGCTAAATGGCCAAGTCACAAGGACCCCGAAGGCTCAGAGAAGGTTGGGGGAGGGAACCCACTGGAACAGCTGTTGGGAGACAGATGGTAGCCTCTCGTCAAGGCCATCCTTCGTGTTCTTTAACGTGCACAGGGTATGGCTCTCCCGAACACGGGGCCACGGCTTAACGTCCCATACGACGAACGGCGGCCTTTCCAAGCCCATCGGTGTCCCCTACTGACCGTGGGCAGTTTTGCGGAGATAAATCTCAACACTGGTGAAAGTGATCTGGGTTCGAGTCTCTGGTGAAGGCATAGAGTTTCTCTGATGTCTTTCTGCTCAGGAATCGCCATCCTCACAGATTTTCTCTGTGGCGTATTAAACTGACAGGCTCCTGTCAGATCTCTGCGGCAAGCAGCTGCTTGAAGGGGGCAGAGGTATTTATTTTTTATTTAAATTTGGGACTTGAGCACCCTCTAGCAGTGGAAATTCTAACTAATTAATGATTGGGAGAATACAAATAATAATATTCTATTAGTTCCTATAAAACAGAGATTTTTTTAATTTCTCTACATATCTAAAAAATATGAAATTACTGAATGATTTTTTTTAGAGAATTTTTTTAATTTCTCTACATATCTAAAAAAATGAAACACCCGAATTCTTCCGGTGTCGATGGTGCGAATCGTCACTGCAGTGCAAAAATCTTTTCCTTCGCCTGAACTTTAAATTTCTAGCATGAATAGATCGTCTGCAATATGCGTTTGAAGTTTTATCACTCTGTAACTTTTTCCGCCCGTTAGAGGGCGCTGTTATAGGTAATGGGAAATGGGAATCGGAACATTTCATCAAAACTTATCCAACTTGAAAAGGATATTTTTATCTGTGAAAAACAGAAAACTTCAATATTTACCATGCGACAAAACTAAAATATTAGGTTATTTTTAAAAAAATATATATAAAATATATATATTTTTTTAAAATAAAATAACCTCTATAAATTAAAAAAGGTAATAGTGCAACGGTTTTCCCTTATTTTTAGGGGGGGGGCGAAGATAATGTGACGAGTTATGTGTCAATAAAAGATGGATAACACAGTTTTCTTTTTCTAGTTTACGTTTTCAAAATTATCCATTAGTTCGAACTGCCACTGCTAGAGGGCGCATTAGTCGGAAAATGGCGACCTCCATTCTCTTCGAGAAGGAATCTTCCCCATTCGATAGAGGCGATACGTGATTCGTCGAATTCATTAATATCATTTTATACTTTTCTTTTTTCTTGAACCCGTTTCCTCACAGACCTTCTTCTCCGCGAAGCATTAACACTTGACAGGCTGCTGTCAACATCGACAGGGGTGATTTATTTTATTTACATTTTTTGAAGAAAAAGAAATCGATGATAAGGGATTAGGGGAACGAAAAATTTCCTGCTTTTCAATATAAAGTACAATCGCACAAAAAAATATCCGAACACTACGGTTGATTACAGAATTCAGAAAAAAATATCTGGCAACGATTTTTTAAGAAATTAGTGATCTGGGAACCTTCGTCACGAAGGTTGTGATTAGTGATCTGGCAACCTTCGTGACACGAAGGTTCCCAGATCACTAATTTCTAAAAAAATCGTTGCCAGATATTTTTTCTCAATTCTGTAATCAACCGTAGTGTTCGGATACTTTTTTGAGCGACTGTAGGTGTTCATATTATTTTGATACTAGATCGTGTGGGCTCACTCACGGAAATATTGAGCGTGTGCAGTTACCGTTCACAGCAAACTGGAGCGTATGCAGTAACTGCACACGCTCCAGTTTGCTGTGAACGGTAACTGGAGTGTGTACAGTTCCTATACACGCTCTAGATATTTTTCCTGAATTCCGTAATCACGTGACACAAAGGTTGCCAGATCACTAATTTCTAAAAAAAATCGTTGCCAGATATTTTTTCCTGACTTCTGTAATCAACCATAGTGTTCGGATACTTTTTCGAGCGACTGTATCTTCGTCAAAAACACCTTTTCCCAAAATGTCCACCTAATTTGGCTCGCGCACGCCGAGGGGTCATTCTCCTGCAGCTTCCGAGTGCAATCGATCTCGCGCAGGTGTCACTTCCACTTCCTGCGATGGGCACTCGGTTCACGTGGGAGGCGATGACCACATCCACGCCACATCACGCTGATCACTTCATGACAAAACGCTGTGGGCCAGAGGCAACACCACCTCTAGGTGGTGTTGCCAGAGGGCGCTGCTGCAGAGGAATGAGGCGTGACTATGGGCAAAATAACGAGAGAAATTCTCCTTAATATAATGGGAAATCCCAATCCATTGCAACGAATAGACAGATGGTAACACCCCGGATGTCAAGGCTATGGGCTAATGTGCACAGGGTATTACTTCGGTTGTTTTACCTCTGAGCGGCACTTTTTAGCACACCATGGGCTAAATGGCCAGGTCACATGGTTGCGGGAGGGGACCCACTGGAACAGCTGTTGGGAGACAGATGGTAGCCTCCCGTCAAGGCCACCCAGCGTGTTCTTTAATGTTGGGTTGTTTTAACTCTCAGCGGCACTTTTTTGCACATCATGGGCTAAATGGCCAGGTCACATGGACCCCGAAGGCTCAGAGAAGATTGGGAAAGGGGACCCACTGGAACAGCTGTTGGGAGACAGATGGTAGCCTCCCGTCAAGGCCACCCAGCGTGTTCTTTAATGTTGGGTTGTTTTAATTCTCAGCGGCACTTTTTTTGCACACCATGGGCTAAATGGCCAGGTCACATGGACCCCGAAGGCTCAGAGAAGGGTGGGGTAGGGACCCACTGGAACAAACGTTGGGAGACAGATGGCAGCCTCCCGTCAAGGCCACCCAGCGTGTTCTTTAATGTTGGGTTGTTTTACCTCTGAGCGGCACTTTTTTGCACACCATGGGCTAAATGGCCAGGTCACATGGACCCCGAAGGCTCAGAGAAGGTTGGGGTAGGGACCCACTGGAACAAATGTTGGGAGACAGATGGCAGCCTCCCGTCAAGGCCATCCAGCGTGTTCTTTAATATTGGGTTGTTTTACCTCTGAGCTGCATTTTTTTGCACACCATGGGCTAAATGGCCAGGTCACAAGGACCCCAAAGGCTCAGAGAAGGCTGAGAAAGGGGACCCACTGGAACAGCTGTTGGGAGACAGATGGTAGCCTCCCGTCAAGGCCACCAAGCGTGTTCTTTAATGTTGGGTTGTTTTAACTCTCAGCGGCACTTTTTTGCACACCATGGGCTAAATGGCCAGGTCACAAGGACCCCGAAGGTTCAGAGAAGGTTGGGGAAGGGGACCACTGGAACAGCTGTTGGGAGACAGATGGTAGCCTCCCGTCAAGGCCACCCAGCGTGTTCTTTAATGTTGGGTTGTTTTACCTCTGAGCGGCACTTTTTTGCACACAATGGGCTAAATGTCCAGGTCACAAGGACCCCGAAGGCTCAGAGAAGGTTGGGGGAGAGGACCCACTGCAACAGCTGTTGGGAGACAGGTGGTAGCCTCTCGTCAAGAGGGTAGCTCAGTCGGTAGCGCGCCAGGCTCGTAATCTGCAGTTCCCAGGTTCGAGTAGGTTCCCCGTCAGTAGGGGACACCGATGGACTTAGAAAGGCCACCGTCCGTCGGATGGGACGTTAAGTCGTGGCCCCGTGTGTGGGAGAGCCATACCCTGTGCACGTTAAAGAACACGCTGGATGACCATGACGGGAGGCTACCATCTGCCTCTCAACAGCTGTTCCAGTGGGTCCCCTCCTCCAATCTTCTCTGAGCCTTCGGGGTCCTTGTGACCTGGCCATTTAGCCCATGGTGTTTACAAAAGTGTCGCTAAGAGGTAGAACAACCCAACGTTAAAGAACACGCTGGATGACCTTGACGGGAGGCTACCATCTGTCTCCCAACAGCTGTTCCAGTGAGTCCCCTCCCCCATCCTTCTCTGAGGCTTCGGGGTCCTTGTGACCTGGCCATTTAGCCCATGGTGTGCAAAAAAGTGCCGCTCAGAGGCAAAAAAATCCAACGTTAGAGAACACGCTGGATGACCTTGACGGGAGGCTACCATCTGTCTCCCAACAGCTGTTCCTGTGGGTCCCCTCCCCCAACCTTCTCTGAGCCTTCGGGGTCCTTGTGACCTGGCCATTTAGCCCATGGTGTGCAAAAAAGTGCCGCTCAGAGGTAAAACAATCCAACGTTAAAAAACACGCTGGATGACCTTGACGGGAGGCTACCATCTGTCTTCCAACAGCTGTTCCAGTGGGCCCCCTCCCCCAACCTTCTCTGAGCCTTCGGGGTCCTTGTGACTTGGCCATTTAGCCCATGGTGTGCAAAAAATTGCCGCTCAGAGGTAAAACAATCCAAAGTTAAAGAACACGCTGGATGGCCTTGACGGGAGGCTACCATCTGTCTCCCAACAGCTCTTCCAGTGGGTCCCCTCCCCCAATTTTCCCTGAGCCTTCGGGGTCCTTGTGACCTGGCCATTTAGCCCATGGTGTGCAAAAAAAGTGCCACTCAGAGGTAAAACAACCCATTCCACCCCCTAAATTTTGACTCTTAAACATAAAATGAAAATTTCAAGCAGTGTATTGTGCAAACTTCGTGACACGAAGGTTGCCAGATCACTAATTTCTAAAAAAATCGTTGCCAGATATTTTTTCTGAATTCTGTAATCAACAGATTGTGTTGGGATATTTTTTTTTTGAACGACTGTATGTCTAGGGACAGACGAGAAATGGAAAAAAAAATAGCTCGTTCGATTACCATTTTTTTTTCTTTCGAAAACGCGCTAAGAAAAGAACTCGATTTCGTGCTCTTTAAGGAGATTTTTTTCTGCCACTCTTTCTATTTAATTACAGAAGAAATTTCGTTTCCAGAAATAGTCAGCAAACGCTTAAATGAAGGTCAAATTTGTGGATGCTTCTCACATTTCAATTTAATATCTTAATTTAATTTGCTTGGCATAGATGATGCGCAAAAAAACGATCCCGAGAACTTCAGACTGAAAAGAATTTATTGCAAATTAGTCGAAGAAAAGAAATAATTTGAATCGTGGGAAACTTTTAAGGCGAAAAAGCAAAAAGAAATGGCAAATGAATCAGTCGGGAGCATCCTGAAGGGGGACGTAAATTGAGAAATAATTTAATCTCTGGCCAAGCCGCTTCCTGAAAATGCTTCAGGCGAATGGCGCTGCTGTCTCAAAAACCCGGTGTGTTGCCAAATCCCGTGAGTCAATTATGAAACAAATTAGCTTCGTTTCCATGGAGACAGGAGAGATGCGGGTCGTTTGGCTGGATCCTTCTTTAAATAGAGAGTCAGCAGCGGAGAATTCGATTAGATCGAAGCACTGAGAGTATCGGCATCGAAAACAGGTTCCTCGATGTTTTGTTACGCAAGCGATACATTGTTAAGTGAAACAGTGGGCAAAAGGAAATGCCGCGATTCTTGCCGTTGGCATTTCGCGTTGGTCGATGGGTGAAGGCAAGGTGGCGCGAAAGACCCTCGTCGATCAGTTTCACCCTCTGCTAAAGAGGATGAAGAAAATAAGGCAAGAGGGGGAAAAGAAATCCATTTCGAATAATTTAATTAGGATTAAGATGTTCGTGATCTCAAAAAACCGTTTTCTAATACTGTCAGTCATTCTCATTACCTGCCTGTCATTCTGGCTATCACTCCTTCCCTCTATTTGTCCTCTCTGAATCTTTTTCTATTTGTTTCATTTCCTGTGCTTACTGTAATCTCTGTCTCTACCTGTCATAATCTATGCCTGTTTCTGCCTGTCCTTCTCTCCGCCATTCTCTGCCTGTCCTTCTCTCCGCCATTCTCTGTCTGTCCTTCTCTCCGCCATTCTCTGTCTGTCCTTCTCTCCACCATTCTCTGCCTGTCCTTCTCTCCACCATTCTCTGCCTGTCCTTTTCTCCGACATTCTCTGTCTGTCCTTCTCTCGGGCATTCTCTGCCTGTCCTTCTCTCCGTCATTCTCTGTCTGTCCTTCTCTCCGACATTCTCTGCCTGTCCTTCTCTCCACCATTCTCTGCCTGTCCTTCTCTCCGCCATTCTCTGCCTGTCCTTCTCTCCGCCATTCTCTGTCTGTCCTTCTCTCCGTCATTCTCTGTCTGTCCTTCTCTCCGACATTCTCTGCCTGTCCTTCTCTCCACCATTCTCTGCCTGTCCTTCTCTCCGCCATTCTCTGCCTGTCCTTCTCTCCGCCATTCTCTGTCTGTCCTTCTCTCCGCCATTCTCTGCCTGTCCTTCTCTCCGCCATTCTCTGCCTGTCCTTCTCTCGGACATTCTCTGCCTGTCCTTCTCTCGGACATTCTCTGCCTGTCCTTCTCTCGGACATTCTCTGCCTGTCCTTCTCTCCGTCATTCTCTGCCTGTCCTTCTCTCCGACATTCTCTGCCTGCCCTTCTCTCCACCATTCTCTGCCTGTCCTTCTCTCCGACATTCTCTGCCTGTCCTTCTCTCGGACATTCTCTGCCTGTCCTTCTCTCGGACATTCTCTGCCTGTCCTTCTCTCCGTCATTCTCTGCCTGTCCTTCTCTCCGACATTCTCTGCCTGCCCTTCTCTCCACCATTCTCTGCCTGTCCTTCTCTCCGACATTCTCTGTCTGTCCTTCTCTCGGCCATTCTCTGCCTGTCCTTCTCTCCGTCATTCTCTGTCTGTCCTTCTCTCCGACATTCTCTGCCTGTCCTTCTCTCCACCATTCTCTGCCTGTCCTTCTCTCCGCCATTCTCTGCCTGTCCTTCTCTCCGCCATTCTCTGTCTGTCCTTCTCTCCGCCATTCTCTGCCTGTCCTTCTCTCGGACATTCTCTGCCTGTCCTTCTCTCGGACATTCTCTGCCTGTCCTTCTCTCGGACATTCTCTGCCTGTCCTTCTCTCCGTCATTCTCTGCCTGTCCTTCTCTCCGACATTCTCTGCCTGCCCTTCTCTCCACCATTCTCTGCCTGTCCTTCTCTCCGACATTCTCTGCCTGTCCTTCTCTCGGCCATTCTCTGCCTGTCCTTCTCTCCGTCATTCTCTGTCTGTCCTTCTCTCCGACATTCTCTGCCTGTCCTTCTCTCCACCATTCTCTGCCTGTCCTTCTCTCTGCCATTCTCTGTCTGTCCTTCTCTCCACCATTCTCTGCCTGTCCTTCTCTACACCATTCTCTGCCTGTCCTTCTCTCCGCCATTCTCTGTCTGTCCTTCTCTCCGCCATTCTCTGCCTGTCCTTCTCTCCAGCATTCTCTGCCTGTCTTTCTCTCCGACATTCTCTGTCTGTCCTTCTCTCCACCATTCTCTGCCTGTCCTTCTCTCCACCATTCTCTGCCTGTCCTTTTCTCCGACATTCTTTGCCTGTCCTTCTCTCCGCCATTCTCTGCCTGTCCTTCTCTCCGCCATTCTCTGTCTGTCCTTCTTTCCGCCGTTCTCTGCCTGTCCTTCTCTCCACCATTCTCTGCCTGTCTTTCTCTCCGACATTCTTTGTCTGTCCTTCTCTCCACCATTTTCTGCCTGTCCTTCTCTCCGACATTCTCTGCCTGGCCTTCTCTCCGTCATTCTCTGCCTGTCCTTCTCTCCGACATTTTCTGCCTATCCTTCTCTCCACCATTCTCTGTCTGTCCTTCTTTCCACCATTCTCTGTCTGTCCTTCTCTCCACCATTCTCTGCCTGTCTTTCTCTCCGACATTCTCTGTCTGTCCTTCTCTCCGACATTCTCTGCCTGTCCTTCTCTCCGTCATTCTCTGTCTGTCCTTCTCTCCACCATTCTCTGCCTGTCCTTCTCTCCGCCATTCTATGCCTGTCCTTCTCTCCACCATTCTGCCTGTCCTTCTCTCCGACATTCTCTGCCTGTCCTTCTCTCCGCCATTCTCTGCCTGTCCTTCTCTCCGCCATTCTCTGTCTGTCCTTCTCTCCGCCATTTTCTGCCTGTCCTTCTCTCCACCATTCTCTGCCTGTCCTTCTCTCTGCCATTCTCTGTCTGTCTTTCTCTCCGACATTCTCTGTCTGTCCTTCTCTCCGACATTCTCTGCCTGTCCTTCTCTCCACCATTCTCTGCCTGTCCTTCTCTCCACCATTCTCTGCCTGTCCTTCTCTCCGTCATTCTCTGTCTGTCCTTCTCTCCACCATTATCTGCCTGTCCTTCTCTCCGCCATTCTATGCCTGTCCTTCTCTCCGACATTCTCTGCCTGTCCTTCTCTCCACCATTCTCTGCCTGTCCTTCTCTCCACCATTCTGCCTGTCCTTCTCTCCGTCATTCTCTGTCTGTCCTTCTCTCCACCATTATCTGCCTGTCCTTCTCTCCGCCATTCTATGCCTGTCCTTCCCTCCACCATTCTGCCTGTCCTTCTCTCCACCATTCTGCCTGTCCTTCTCTCCACCATTCTGCCTGTCCTTCTCTCCGACATTCTCTGCCTGTTCTTCTCTCCGTCATTCTCTGTCTGTCCTTCTCTCCGCCATTTTCTGCCTGTCCTTCTCTCCAACATTCTCTGCCTGTCCTTCTCTCTGCCATTCTCTGTCTGTCCTTCTCTCCGCCATTCTCTGCCTGTCCTTCTCTCCGCCATTCTCTGCCTGTCTTTCTCTCCGACATTCTTTGTCTGTCCTTCTCTCCGACATTCTGTGCCTGTCCTTCTCTCCACCATTCTGCCTGTCCTTCTCTCCACCATTCTGCCTGTCCTTCTCTCCACCATTCTGCCTGTCCTTCTCTCCGACATTCTCTGCCTGTTCTTCTCTCCGTCATTCTCTGTCTGTCCTTCTCTCCGCCATTTTCTGCCTGTCCTTCTCTCCAACATTCTCTGCCTGTCCTTCTCTCTGCCATTCTCTGTCTGTCCTTCTCTCCGCCATTCTCTGCCTGTCCTTCTCTCCGCCATTCTCTGCCTGTCTTTCTCTCCGACATTCTTTGTCTGTCCTTCTCTCCGACATTCTGTGCCTGTCCTTCTCTCCGACATTCTCTGCCTGTCCTTCTTTCCACCATTCTCTGCCTGTCCTTCTCTCTGCCATTCTCTGTCTGTCCTTCTCTCCACCATTCTCTGTCTGTCCTTCTCTCCACCATTCTCTGCCTGTCCTTCTCTCTGAGTGCCTCTCTGTCTGTCCTCTTCCGCCTTTCTGTCTCTCTTCCCATCTCTGCCTATCTCTGTTTGTGAGTCTATCTATCCTTCATTCCTGCTATCTGTATCTGTCTGTCATTCTTTCTCCCTCACTGTCATTCTCGCTATTGTGCTGTCAGCCTGCCTGCCATACTGTATATTCTGTCTCTAAACATGTCCATCTCTCGTCCTGTCTCTCCATATGTCACACACTCAGTCTCTAATACTATTATTCTATCTTCGTATTAGCACTTTTTTTTTTCTGTCGCTCGTTCTTCACGTATTGATCGATTGTAGGTCAATCGGTCTTTATTATTTGTCTGAACAGAGCCCGGATCTCGAAACAAAATTCGATACCCATTCTGATTTGTAGACTTTTTATCACAGATCATCTAGGGACAATTCTTTTTATCACAGATCATCTAAGGACCCATTCTTTTTATCACAGATTATCTAGGGACCCATTTTTTTTATCACAGATCATCTAGGGACCCATTCTTTTATCACAGATCATCTAGGGACCCATTTTTTTAATCACAGATCATCTAGGGACCCATTTTTTTTATCACCGATCCTCTGGGACCCATTCTTTTTATCACAGATCATCTAGGGACCCATTCTTTTTATCACAGATCATCTAGGGACCCATTATTTTTATCACAGATCATCTAGGGACCCATTATTTTTATCACAGATCATCTAGGGACCCATTCATTTTATCACAGATCATCTAGGGACCCATTCTTTTTATCACAGATCATGTAGGGACCCATTCATTTCCGACATTCTCTGTCTGTCCTTCTCTCCGCCATTCTCTGCCTGTCCTTCTCTCCACCATTCTCTGCCTGTCCTTCTCTCCGACATTCTCTGTGTGTCTAAAATTCATCTGGGACCCATTCTTTTTATCACAGATAATCTAGGGACCCATTCTTTTTATCACAGATAATCTAGGGACCCATTCTTTTTATCACAGATAATCTAGGGACCCATTCTTTTTATCACAGATCGTCTAGGCACCCACTCTTTTTATCACAGATCATCTAGGGACCCATTCATTTTATCACAGATCATCTAGGGACCCATACTTTCTATCACAGATCATCTAGAGACCCATCTTCTTATCACAGATCATCTAGAGATCCATTCTTCTTATCACAGATCATCTAGGGACCCATTCATTTTATCACAGATCATCTAGGAACCCATTCATTTTACCACAGATCACCTAGGGACCCATTCTTTTTATCACAGATCATCTAAGGACCTATTCTTTTTATCACAGATCATCTATGGACACATTCTTTTTTATCACAGGTCATCTAGGGACCCATTCTTTTTACCACAGATCATCTAGGGACATTTTTTCACCGGTCATCTAGGGACCCATTTTTTTATCACAGATCATCTAGGGACCCATTCTTTTTATCACAGATCATCTAGAGACCCATTCTTCTTATCACAGATCATCTAGGGACCCATTATTTTTATCACAGATCGCCTAGGGACCCATTCTTTTTATCACAGATCATCTAGGGACCCATTCATTTTATCACAGATCATCTAGGGACCCATTCATTTTATCACAGATCATCTAGGGACCCATTCATTTTATCACAGATCATCTAGGGACCCATTCTTTTTATCACAGATCATCTAGGGACCCATTCATTTTATCACAGATCATCTAGGGACCCATTCTTTTTAATCACAGATCATCTAGGGAACCATTTTTTTATCACCAATCATCTAGGGACCCATTTTTTCACCGATCATCTAGGGACCCATTCTTTTTTCACAGATCATCTAGAGACCCAGTCTTCTTATCACAGATCATCTACGGACCCATTCATTTTATCACAGATCATCTAGGGACCCATTCTTTTTATCACAGATCATCTAGGGACCCATTCATTTTATCACAGATCATCTAGGAACAGATTCTTTTTATCACAGATCATCTAGGGACCCATTCTTTTTTATCACAGATCATATAGGGACCCATTTTTTTATCACAGATCATATAGGGACCCATTTTTTATCACAGATCATCTAGGGACCCATTTTTTTCATCACAGATCATCTAGGGACCCATTCTTTTTATCACAGATCATCTAGGGACCATTTTTTTATCACAGATCATCTAGGGACCATTTTTTTATCACCGATCATCTGGGACCCATTCTTTTTATAACAGATCATCTAGGGACCCATTCTTTTTATCACAGATCATCTTGGGACCATTCTTTTTATCACAGATCGTCTAGGGACCCATTCTTTTTATCACAGATCATCTGGGGACCCATTCATTTTATCACAGATCATCTAAGGACCGATTCCTTTTATCACAGATCATCTAGGGATCCATTCTTTTTTATCACAGATCATCTAGGGACCCATTTTTTTTATCACAGATCATCTGGGGACCCATTCATTTTATCACAGATCATCTAGGGACCGATTCTTTTTACCACAGATCATCTAGGGACCCATTCTTTTTTATCACAGGTCATCTAGGGACCCATATTTTTATCACAGATCATCTATGGACCCATTTTTTTCACAGAACTTCTAGGGACCCATTCTTTTTATCACAGATTATCTAGGGACCCATTCTTTTTATCACAGAGCATCTAGGGACCCATTTTTTTATCGCAGATCATCTAAGGACCATTCATTTTATCACAGATCATCTAGGGACCAATTCTTTTTATCACATATCACATGGGGACCCATTTTTTTAAATAACAGATCATCTAGGGACCCAATCTTTTTATCACAGATCGTCTAGGGACCCATTCTTTTTATCACAGATCATCTAGGGACCCATTCATTTTATCACAGATCATCTAGGAACCCATTCATTTTATCACAGATCATCTAGGGACCCATTCTTTTTATCACAAATCATCTAGGGACCCATTCTTTCACCGATCATCTAGGGACCCATTTTTTTTATCACCGATCATCTAGGGACCCATTCTTTTTATCACAGATCATCTACAGACCCATTCTTCTTATCACAGATCATCTAGGGACCCATTCTTTTTTATCACAGGTCATCTAGGGACCCATTCTTTTATCACAAATCATCTAGCTACCCATTCTTTCACCGATCATCTAGGGACCCATTCTTTTTATCACAGATCATCTACAGACCCATTCTTCTTTTCACAGATCATCTAGGGACCCATTCTTCTTATCACAAATCATCAAGGGACCCATTCTTTTTATCACAGATCATCTAGGGACCCATTTATTTTATCACAGATCATCTACGGACAGATTCTTTTTATCACAGATCATCTAGGGACCCATTCATTTTTTTATCACAGATCTAGGTATCCATTTTTTTTTATCACAGATCAAATAGGGACCCATTTTTTTAATCACAGATCATCTAGGGACCCATTCTTTTTATCACAGATCATCTAGGGACCATTTTTTATCACAGATCATCTGGGACCCATTCTTTTTATCACAGATCATCTAAGGACCCATTCTTCTTATCACAGATCGTCTAGCGACCCATTATTTTTATCGCAGATCATCTATGGACCCATTCTTTTTATCACAGATCATCTATGGACCATTTTTTTTTATCACAGATCATCTAGGGACCATTTTTTTATCACCGATCATCTGGGACCCATTCTTTTAATCACAGATCATCTAGGGACCCATTCCTTTTATCACAGATCATCTGGGGACCCATTCATTTTATCACAGATCATCTAGGGACCCATTCTTTTCATCACAGATTATCTAGGGACCCATTTTTTATCACAGATCATCTAGAGACCAATTCTTTTTATCACATATCATATGGGGACCCATTTTTTTAAATCACATATCATCTAGGGACCCATTCTTTTTATCACAGATAGTCTAGGTACCCATTCTTTTTATCACAGATCATCTAGGGACCCATTCATTTTATCACAGATCATTTAGGAACCCATTCTTTTTATCACAGATCATCTAGGGACCCATTCTTTTTATCACAGATCATCTAGGGACCCATTCTTTTTATCACAGATCATCTAGGGACCCATTCATTTTATCACAGATCATCTAGGGACCCATTCATTTTATCACAGATCGTCTAGGGACCATTTTTTTATCACCGATCATCTGGGACCCATTCTTTTTATCACAGATCATCTTGGGACCCATTCTTTTTATCACAGATCATCTTGGGACCCATTCTTTTTATCACAGATCGTCTAGGGACCCATTCTTTTTATCACAGATCATCTGGGGACTCATTCATTTTATCACAGATCATCTAGGGACCGATTCTTTTTATCACAGATCATCTAGGGACCCATTCTTTTTTATCACATGTCATCTAGGGACCCATTTTTTTATCACAGATCATCTAGGGACCAATTTTTTTTCACAGAACTTCTAGGGACCCATTCTTTTTATCACAGATCATCTAGGGACCCTTTTTTTATCGCAGATCATCTAGGGACCCATTCTTTTTATCACAGAGCATCTAGGGACCCATTTTTTTTATCGCAGATCATCTAGGGACCCATTCATTTTATCACAGATCATCTGGGGACCCATTCATTTTATCACAGATCATCTAGGGACCCATTCTTTTATCACAGATCATCTAGGGACCCATTCATTTTATCACAGATCATCTAGGGACCATTTTTTTATCACAGATTATCTAAAGACCCATTCTTTTTATCACAGATTATCTAGGGACCCATTTTTTATCACAGATCATCTAGGGACCAATTCTTTTTATCACATATCATATGGGGACCCATTTTTTTAAATCACATATCATCTAGGGACCCATTCTTTTTATCACAGATAGTCTAGGGACCCATTCTTTTTATCACAGATCATCTAGGGACCCATTCTTTTTATCACAGATCATCTAGGGACCCATTCTTTCTATCACAGATCATCTAGGGACCCATTCTTTTTTATCACAGGTCATCTAGGGACCCATTTTTTTATCACAAATCATCTAGGGACCCATTTTTTCACCGATCATCTAGGGACCCTTTTTTATCACCCATCATCTAGGAACCCATTCTTTTTATCACAGATCATCTACAGACCCATTCTTCTTATCACAGATCATCTAGGGACCCATTCTTCTTATCACATATCATCAACGGACCCATTCTTTTTATCACAGATCATCTAGGAACCCATTTATTTTATCACAGATCATCTGGGGACAGATTCTTTTTATCACAGATCATATAGGGACATATTCATTTTTTTATCACAGATCTAGGGACCCATTTTTTTTTATCACAGATCATCTAGGGACCCATTTTTTAATCACAGATCATCTAGGGACCCATTCTTTTTATCACAGATCATCTGGGACCCATTCTTTTTATGACAGATCATCTAGGGACCCATTCTTCTTATCACAGATCGTCTAGGGACCCATTATTTTTTATCACAGATCATCTAGGGACCCATTCTTTTTATCACAGATCATCTAAGGACCATTTTTTTTTATCACAGATCATCTAGGGACCATTTTTTATCACCGATCATCTGGGACCCATTCTTTTAATAACAGATCATCTAGGGACACATTCTTTTTATCACAGATCATCTTGGGAACAATTCTTTTTATCACAGATCATCTGGGGACCCATTCTTTTTATCACAGATCATCTTCGGACCCATTCTTTTTATCACAGATCATCTGGGGACCCATTCATTTTATCACAGATCATCTAGGGACCGATTCCTTTTATCACAGATCACCTAGGGACCCATTCTTTTTTATCACAGATCATCTAGGGACTCATTTTTTTATCACAGATCATCTAGGGACCCATTCATTTTATCACAGATCATCTAGGGACCCATTTTTTTCACAGAACTTCTACGGACCCATTCTTTTATCACAGATCATCTAGTGACCCATTTTTTTATCACAGATCATCTAGGGACCCATTCATTTTATCACAGATCATCTAGGGACCCATTCTTTTATCACAGATCATCTAGGGACCCATTCTTTTTATCACAGATCATCTAGGGACCATTTTTTTATCACAGATCATCTAGGGACCCATTCTTTTTATTACAGATTATCTAGGGACCCATTTTTTATCACAGATCATCTAGGGACCAATTCTTTTGATCACATATCACATGGGGACCCATGTTTTTAAATAACAGATCATCTAGGGACCCATTCTTTTTATCACAGATCGTCTAGGGACCCATTCTTTTTATCACAGATGATCTAGGGACCCATTCATTTTATCACAGATCATCTAGGGACGCATTCTTTTTATCACAGATCATCTAGGGACCCATTCTTTCTATCACAGCTCATCTAGGGACCCATTCTTTTTTATCACAGGTCATCTAGGGACCCATTTTTTATCACAAATCATCTAGGGACCCATTTTTTTTTATCACCGATCATCTAGGGACCCATTCTTTTTATCACAGATCATCTACAGACCCATTCTTCTTATCACAGATCATCTAGGGACCCATTCTTCTTATCACAGATCATCAAGGGACCTATTTATTTTATCACAGATCATCTAGGGACAGATTCTTTTTATCACAGATCATCTAGGGACCCATTCATTTTTTATCACAGATCTAGGGACCCATTTTTTTATCACAGATCATCTAGGGACCCATTCTTTTTATCACAGATCATCTAGGGACCCATTCTTTTTATCACAGATCATATAGGGACCCATTTTTTTTAATCACAGATCATCTAGGGACCCATTCTTTTTATCACAGATCATATAGGGACCCATTTTTTTTAATCACAGATCATCTAGGGACCCATTCTTTTTATCACAGATCATCTACGGACCCATTCTTTTTATCACAGATAATCTAGGGACCCATTCTTTTTATCACAGTTCGTCTAGGCACCCACTCTTTTTATCACAGATCATCTAGGGACCCATTCATTTAATCACAGATCATCTAGGGACCCATACTTTCTATCACAGATCATCTAGAGACCCATCTTCTTATCACAGATCATCTAGAGATCCATTCTTCTTATCACAGATCATCTAGGGGCCCATTCATTTTATCACAGATCATCTAGGAACCCATTCATTTTACCACAGATCACCTAGGGACCCATTCTTTTTATCACAGATCATCTAAGGACCTATTCTTTTTATCACAGATCATCTATGGACACATTCTTTTTTATCACAGGTCATCTAGGGACCCATTCTTTTTACCACAGATCATCTAGGGACATTTTTTCACCGGTCATCTAGGGACCCATTTTTTTATCACAGATCATCTAGGGACCCATTCTTTTTATCACAGATCATCTAGAGACCCATTCTTCTTATCACAGATCATCTAGGGACCCATTATTTTTATCACAGATCGCCTAGGGACCCATTCTTTTTATCACAGATCATCTAGAGACCCATTCTTCTTATCACAGATCATGTAGAGACCCATTCTTCTTATCACAGATCATCTAGGGACCCATTCATGTTATCACAGATCATCTAGGAACCCATTCTTTTTATCACAGATCATCTAGGGACCCATTCTTTTTATCACAGATCATTTAGGGACCCTTTTTTTAATCACAGATCATCTAGGGACCCATTCTTTTTATCACAGATCATCTAGGGACCTTTTTTTATCACAGATCATCTAGGGACCATTTTTTTATCACAGATCATCTGGGACCCACTCTTTTTATCACAGGTCATCTAGGGATCCATTCATTTTATCACAGATCGTCTAGGGACCCATTCTTTTTATCACAGATCATCTGGGGACCCATTCATTTTATCACAGATCATCTAGGAACAGATTCTTTTTATCACAGATCATCTAGGGACCCATTCTTTTTTATCACAGATCATATAGGGACCCATTTTTTTATCACAGATCATATAGGGACCCATTTTTTATCACAGATCATCTAGGGACCCATTTTTTTCATCACAGATCATCTAGGGACCCATTCTTTTTATCACAGATCATCTAGGGACCATTTTTTTATCACCGATCATCTGGGACCCATTCTTTTTATAACAGATCATCTAGGGACCCATTCTTTTTATCACAGATCATCTTGGGACCATTCTTTTTATCACAGATCGTCTAGGGACCCATTCTTTTTATCACAGATCATCTGGGGACCCATTCATTTTATCACAGATCATCTAAGGACCGATTCCTTTTATCACAGATCATCTAGGGATCCATTCTTTTTTATCACAGATCATCTAGGGACCCATTTTTTTTATCACAGATCATCTGGGGACCCATTCATTTTATCACAGATCATCTAGGGACCGATTCTTTTTACCACAGATCATCTAGGGACCCATTCTTTTTTATCACAGATCATCTAGGGACCTTTTTTTATCACAGATCATCTAGGGACCATTTTTTTATCACAGATCATCTGGGACCCACTCTTTTTTTCACAGAACTTCTAGGGACCCATTTTTTATCGCAGATCATCTAGGGACCCATTCTTTTTATCACAGAGCATCTAGGGACCCATTTTTTATCGCAGATCATCTAAGGACCATTCATTTTATCACAGATCATCTAGGGACCAATTCTTTTTATCACATATCACATGGGGACCCATTTTTTTAAATAACAGATCATCTAGGGACCCAATCTTTTTATCACAGATCGTCTAGGGACCCATTCTTTTTATCACAGATCATCTAGGGACCCATTCATTTTATCACAGATCATCTAGGAACCCATTCATTTTATCACAGATCATCTAGGGACCCATTCTTTTTATCACAAATCATCTAGGGACCCATTCTTTCACCGATCATCTAGGGACCCATTTTTTTTATCACCGATCATCTAGGGACCCATTCTTTTTATCACAGATCATCTACAGACCCATTCTTCTTATCACAGATCATCTAGGGACCCATTCTTTTTTATCACAGGTCATCTAGGGACCCATTCTTTTATCACAAATCATCTAGCTACCCATTCTTTCACCGATCATCTAGGGACCCATTCTTTTTATCACAGATCATCTACAGACCCATTCTTCTTTTCACAGATCATCTAGGGACCCATTCTTCTTATCACAAATCATCAAGGGACCCATTCTTTTTATCACAGATCATCTAGGGACCCATTTATTTTATCACAGATCATCTACGGACAGATTCTTTTTATCACAGATCATCTAGGGACCCATTCATTTTTTTATCACAGATCTAGGTATCCATTTTTTTTTATCACAGATCAAATAGGGACCCATTTTTTTAATCACAGATCATCTAGGGACCCATTCTTTTTATCACAGATCATCTAGGGACCATTTTTTATCACAGATCATCTGGGACCCATTCTTTTTATCACAGATCATCTAAGGACCCATTCTTCTTATCACAGATCGTCTAGCGACCCATTATTTTTATCGCAGATCATCTATGGACCCATTCTTTTTATCACAGATCATCTATGGACCATTTTTTTTATCACAGATCATCTAGGGACCATTTTTTTATCACAGATCATCTGGGACCCATTCTTTTAATCACAGATCATCTAGGGACCCATTCCTTTTATCACAGATCATCTGGGGACCCATTCATTTTATCACAGATCATCTAGGGACCCATTCTTTTCATCACAGATTATCTAGGGACCCATTTTTTATCACAGATCATCTAGAGACCAATTCTTTTTATCACATATCATATGGGGACCCATTTTTTTAAATCACATATCATCTAGGGACCCATTCTTTTTATCACAGATAGTCTAGGGACCCATTCTTTTTATCACAGATCATCTAGGGACCCATTCATTTTATCACAGATCATTTAGGAACCCATTCTTTTTATCACAGATCATCTAGGGACCCATTCTTTTTATCACAGATCATCTAGGGACCCATTCTTTTTATCACAGATCATCTAGGGACCCATTCATTTTATCACAGATCATCTAGGGACCCATTCATTTTATCACAGATCGTCTAGGGACCATTTTTTTTATCACCGATCATCTGGGACCCATTCTTTTTATCACAGATCATCTAGGGACCCATTCTTTTTATCACAGATCATCTTGGGACCCATTCTTTTTATCACAGATCGTCTAGGGACCCATTCTTTTTATCACAGATCATCTGGGGACTCATTCATTTTATCACAGATCATCTAGGGACCGATTCTTTTTATCACAGATCATCTAGGGACCCATTCTTTTTTATCACAGGTCATCTAGGGACCCATTTTTTTATCACAGATCATCTAGGGACCAATTTTTTTTCACAGAACTTCTAGGGACCCATTCTTTTTATCACAGATCATCTAGGGACCCTTTTTTTATCGCAGATCATCTAGGGACCCATTCTTTTTATCACAGAGCATCTAGGGACCCATTTTTTTATCGCAGATCATCTAGGGACCCATTCATTTTATCACAGATCATCTGGGGACCCATTCTTTTATCACAGATCATCTAGGGACCCATTCATTTTATCACAGATCATCTAGGGACCATTTTTTTATCACAGATTATCTAAAGACCCATTCTTTTTATCACAGATTATCTACGGACCCATTTTTTATCACAGATCATCTAGGGACCAATTCTTTTTATCACATATCATATGGGGACCCATTTTTTTAAATCACATATCATCTAGGGACCCATTCTTTTTATCACAGATAGTCTAGGGACCCATTCTTTTTATCACAGATCATCTAGGGACCCATTCTTTTTATCACAGATCATCTAGGGACCCATTCTTTCTATCACAGATCATCTAGGGACCCATTCTTTTTTATCACAGGTCATCTAGGGACCCATTTTTTTATCACAAATCATCTAGGGACCCATTTTTTCACCGATCATCTAGGGACCCTTTTTTATCACCCATCATCTAGGGACCCATTCTTTTTATCACAGATCATCTACAGACCCATTCTTCTTATCACAGATCATCTAGGGACCCATTCTTCTTATCACAAATCATCAACGGACCCATTCTTTTTATCACAGATCATCTAGGAACCCATTTATTTTATCACAGATCATCTGGGGACAGATTCTTTTTATCACAGATCATATAGGGACATATTCATTTTTTTATCACAGATCTAGGGACCCATTTTTTTTATCACAGATCATCTAGGGACCCATTTTTTAATCACAGATCATCTAGGGACCCATTCTTTTTATCACAGATCATCTGGGACCCATTCTTTTTATGACAGATCATCTAGGGACCCATTCTTCTTATCACAGATCGTCTAGGGACCCATTATTTTTATCACAGATCATCTAGGGACCCATTCTTTTTATCACAGATCATCTAAGGACCATTTTTTTTTATCACAGATCATCTAGGGACCATTTTTTATCACCGATCATCTGGGACCCATTCTTTTAATAACAGATCATCTAGGGACACATTCTTTTTATCACAGATCATCTTGGGAACAATTCTTTTTATCACAGATCATCTGGGGACCCATTCTTTTTATCACAGATCATCTTCGGACCCATTCTTTTTATCACAGATCATCTGGGGACCCATTCATTTTATCACAGATCACCTAGGGACCCATTCTTTTTTATCACAGATCATCTAGGGACTCAGTTTTTTATCACAGATCATCTAGGGACCCATTCATTTTATCACAGATCATCTAGGGACCCATTTTTTTCACAGAACTTCTACGGACCCATTCTTTTATCACAGATCATCTAGGGACCCATTTTTTTATCACAGATCATCTAGGGACCCATTCATTTTATCACAGATCATCTAGGGACCCATTCTTTTATCACAGATCATCTAGGGACCCATTCTTTTTATCACAGATCATCTAGGGACCATTTTTTTATCACAGATCATCTAGGGACCCATTCTTTTTATTACAGATTATCTAGGGACCCATTTTTTATCACAGATCATCTAGGGACCAATTCTTTTGATCACATATCACATGGGGACCCATTTTTTTAAATAACAGATCATCTAGGGACCCATTCTTTTTATCACAGATCGTCTATGGACCCATTCTTTTTATCACAGATCATCTAGGGACCCATTCATTTTATCACAGATCATCTAGGGACGCATTCTTTTTATCACAGATCATCTAGGGACCCATTCTTTCTATCACAGCTCATCTAGGGACCCATTCTTTTTTATCACAGGTCATCTAGGGACCCATTTTTTATCACAAATCATCTAGGGACCCATTTTTTTATCACCGATCATCTAGGGACCCATTCTTTTTATCACAGATCATCTACAGACCCATTCTTCTTATCACAGATCATCTAGGGACCCATTCTTCTTATCACAGATCATCAAGGGACCTATTTATTTTATCACAGATCATCTAGGGACAGATTCTTTTTATCACAGATCATCTAGGGACCCATTCATTTTTTATCACAGATCTAGGGACCCATTTTTTTATCACAGATCATCTGGGACCCATTCTTTTTATCACAGATCATCTAGGGACCCATTCTTCTTATCACAGATCGTCTAGGGACCCATTATTTTTATCGCAGATCATCTAGGGACCCATTCTTTTTATCACAGATCATCTAAGGACCATTTTTTTTTTATCACAGATCATCTAGGGACCATTTTTTTATCACCGATCATCTGGGACCCATTCTTTTAATAACAGATCATCTAGGGACCCATTCTTTTTATCACAGATCATCTTGGGACCCATTCTTTTATCACAGATCGTCTAGGGACCCATTCTTTTTATCACAGATCATCTGCGGACCCATTCATTTTATCACAGATCATCTGGGGACCATTCATTTTATCACAGATCATCTAGGGACCGATTCCTTTTATCACAGATCACCTAGGGACCCATTCTTTTTTATCACAGATCATCTAGGGACCCTTTTTTTATCACAGATCATCTAGGGACCTTTTTTTATCACCGATCATCTGGGACCCATTCTTTTAACAACAGATCATCTAGGGACCCATTCTTTTTATCACAGATCATCTTGGGACCCTTTCTTTTTATCACAGATCGTCTAGGGACCCATTCTTTTTATCACAGATCATCTAGGGACCCATTCTTTTTTATCACAGATCATCTAGGGACCCATGTTTTATCACAGATCATCTAGGGACCCATTCATTTTATCACAGATCATCTAGGGACCCATTCATTTTATCACAGATCGTCTAGGGACCATTTTTTTTATCACCGATCATCTGGGACCCATTCTTTTTATCACAGATCATCTAGGGACCCATTCTTTTTATCACAGATCGTCTAGGGACCCATTCTTTTTATCACAGATCATCTAGGGACCCATTCTTTTTATCACAGATCATCTTGGGACCCATTCTTTTTATCACAGATCGTCTAGGGACCCATTCTTTTTATCACAGATCATCTAGGGACCCATTCTTTTTATCACAGATCATCTTGGGACCCATTCTTTTTATCACAGATCGTCTAGGGACCCATTCTTTTTATCACAGATCATCTGGGGACTCATTCATTTTATCACAGATCATCTAGGGACCAATTCTTTTTATCACAGATCATCTAGGGACCCATTCTTTTTTATCACAGGTCATCTAGGGACCCATTTTTTTATCACAGATAATCTAGGGACCAATTTTTTTTCACAGAACTTCTAGGGACCCATTCTTTTTATCACAGATCATCTAGGGACCCTTTTTTATCGCAGATCATCTAGGGACCCATTCTTTTTATCACAGAGCATCTAGGGACCCATTTTTTTATCGCAGATCATCTAGGGACCCATTCATTTTATCACAGATCATCTAGGGACCCATTCTTTTATCACAGATCATCTAGGGACCCGTTCATTTTATCACAGATCATCTAGGGACCATTTTTTTATCACAGATTATCTAAGGACCCATTCTTTTTATCACAGATTATCTAGGGACCCATTTTTTATCACAGATCATCTAGGGACCAATTCTTTTTATCACATATCTTATGGGGACCCATTTTTTTAAATCACAGATCATCTAGGGACCCAATCTTTTTATCACAGATCGTCTAGGGACCCATTCTTTTTATCACAGATCATCTAGGGACCCATTCATTTTATCACAGATCATCTAGGAACCCATTCATTTTATCACAGATCATCTAGGGACCCATTCTTTTTATCACAGATCATCTAGGGACCCATTCTTTCTATCACAGATCATCTAGGGACCCATTCTTTTTTATCTCAGGTCATCTAGGGACCCATTTTTTTTATCACAAATCATCTAGGGACCCTTTTTTATCACCGATCATCTAGGGACCCATTCTTTTTATCACAGATCATCTACAGACCCATTCTTCTTATCACAGATCATCTAAGGACCCATTCTTCTTATCACAAATCATCAAGGGACCCATTCTTTTTATCACAGATCATCTAGGAACCCATTTATTCTATCACAGATCATCTAGGGACAGATTCTTTTTATCACAGATCATCTAGGGACCCATTCATTTTTTTATCACAGTTCTAGGGACATATTTTTTTTTATCACAGATCATCTATTGACCCATTCTTTTTATCACAGATCATATAGGGACCCATTTTTTTAATCACAGATCATCTAGGGACCCATTCTTTTTCTCACAGATCATCTAGGGACCATTTTTTATCACAGAACATCTGGGACCCATTCTTTTTATCACAGATCATCTAGGGACCCATTCTTCTTATCACAGATCGTCTAGGGACCCATTATTTTTATCACAGATCATCTAGGGACCCATTCTTTTTATCACAGATCATCTAAGGACCATTTTTTTTTATCACAGATCATCTAGGGACCATTTTTTTATCACCGATCATCTGAGACCCATTCTTTTAATAACAGATCATCTAGGGACCCATTCTTTTTATCACAGATCATCTTGGGACCCATTCTTTTTATCACAGATCGTCTAGGGACCCATTCTTTTTATCACAGATGATCTGGGGACCCATTCATTTTATCACAGATCATCTAAGGACCGATTCCTTTTATCACAGATCACCTAGGGACCCATTCTTTTTTATCACAGATCATCTAGGGACCCATTTTTTTATCACAGATCATCTAGGGACAAATTCATTTTATCACAGATCATCTAGGGACCCATTCATTTTATCACAGATCGTCTAGGGACCCATTCTTTTTATCACAGATCATCTAGTGACCCATTCATTTTATCACAGATCATCTAGGGACCCATTCTTTTTTATCACAGGTCATCTACGGACCCATTTTTTTTATCACAGATTATCTAGGGACCCTTTTTTATCACCGATCATCTAGGGACCCCTTCTTCTTATCACAGATCATCTGGAGACCCATTCTTCTTATCACAGATGATCTAGGGACCCATTCATTTTATCACAGATCATCTAGGGTCCATTCTTTTTATCACAGATCATCTAGGGACAGATTCTTTTTATCACAGATCATCTAGGGACCCATTCTTTTTTATCACAGATTATCTAGGGACTCATTTTTTTATCACAGATCATCTAGGGACCCATTTTTTAATCACAGATCATCTAGGGACCCATTCTTTTTATCACAGATCATCTAGGGACCAGTTTTTTTATCACAGATCATCTAGGGACCAGTTTTTATCACCGATCATCTGGGACCCATTCTTTTTATCACAGATCATCTAGGGACCAGTTTTTTTATCACAGATCATCTAGGGACCAGTTTTTATCACCGATCATCTGGGATCCATTCATTTTATCACAGATCATCTAGGGACCCATTCTTTTTTATCACAAATCAAGGGACCCATTCTTTTTATCACAGATCATCTAGGGACCCATTCGTTTTATCACAGATCATATAGGGACCCATTTTTTTATCACAAATCATCTAGGGACCCATTCTTTTTATCACAGATCATCTAGGGACCATTTTTTTTTTATCACAGATCATCTGGGACCCATTCTTTTTATCACAGATCATCTAGGGACCCATTTTTCTTATCACAGATCGTCTAGGGACATATTATTTTTATCACAGATCATCTGGGGACCCATTCATTTTATCACAGATCATCTAGCAACCCATTCTTTTTATCACAGATCATCTAGTGATCCATTCATTTTCTCACAGATCATCTAGGGACCCATTCTTTTTTATCACAGGTCGTCTAGGGACCCATTTTTTTATCACCGATCATCTAGGGACCCATTTTTTCACCGATCATCTAGGGACCCATTCTTTTTATCACAGATCATCTAGAGACCCATTCTTCTTATCACAGATCATGTAGAGACCCATTCTTCTTATCACAGATCATCTAGGGACCCATTCATGTTATCACAGATCATCTAGGAACCCATTCTTTTTATCACAGATCATCTAGGGACCCATTCTTTTTATCACAGATCATTTAGGGACCCTTTTTTTAATCACAGATCATCTAGGGACCCATTCTTTTTATCACAGATCATCTAGGGACCTTTTTTTATCACCGATCATCTGGGACCCATTCTTTTTATCACAGATCATCTAGGGACCCATTCTTTTTATCACAGATCATCTTGGGACCCATTCTTTTTATCACAGATCGTCTAGGGACCCATTCTTTTTATCACAGATCATCTGGGGACTCATTCATTTTATCACAGATCATCTAGGGACCGATTCTTTTTATCACAGATCATCTAGGGACCCATTCTTTTTTATCACAGGTCATCTAGGGACCCATTTTTTTATCACAGATCATCTAGGGACCAATTTTTTTTCACAGAACTTCTAGGGACCCATTCTTTTTATCACAGATCATCTAGGGACCCTTTTTTTATCGCAGATCATCTAGGGACCCATTCTTTTTATCACAGAGCATCTAGGGACCCATTCTTTTTATCGCAGATCATCTAGGGACCCATTCATTTTATCACAGATCATCTAGGGACCCATTCTTTTATCACAGATCATCTAGGGACCCGTTCATTTTATCACAGATCATCTAGGGACCATTTTTTTATCACAGATTATCTAAGGACCCATTCTTTTTATCACAGATTATCTAGGGACCCATTTTTTATCACAGATCATCTAGGGACCAATTCTTTTTATCACATATCTTATGGGGACCCATTTTTTTAAATCACAGATCATCTAGGGACCCAATCTTTTTATCACAGATCGTCTAGGGACCCATTCTTTTTATCACAGATCATCTAGGGACCCATTCATTTTATCACAGATCATCTAGGAACCCATTCATTTTATCACAGATCATCTAGGGACCCATTCTTTTTATCACAGATCATCTAGGGACCCATTCTTTCTATCACAGATCATCTAGGGACCCATTCTTTTTTATCTCAGGTCATCTAGGGACCCATTTTTTTTATCACAAATCATCTAGGGACCCTTTTTTATCACCGATCATCTAGGGACCCATTCTTTTTATCACAGATCATCTACAGACCCATTCTTCTTATCACAGATCATCTAAGGACCCATTCTTCTTATCACAAATCATCAAGGGACCCATTCTTTTTATCACAGATCATCTAGGAACCCATTTATTCTATCACAGATCATCTAGGGACAGATTCTTTTTATCACAGATCATCTAGGGACCCATTCATTTTTTTATCACAGTTCTAGGGACATATTTTTTTTTATCACAGATCATCTATTGACCCATTCTTTTTATCACAGATCATATAGGGACCCATTTTTTTAATCACAGATCATCTAGGGACCCATTCTTTTTCTCACAGATCATCTAGGGACCATTTTTTATCACAGAACATCTGGGACCCATTCTTTTTATCACAGATCATCTAGGGACCCATTCTTCTTATCACAGATCGTCTAGGGACCCATTATTTTTATCACAGATCATCTAGGGACCCATTCTTTTTATCACAGATCATCTAAGGACCATTTTTTTTTATCACAGATCATCTAGGGACCATTTTTTTATCACCGATCATCTGAGACCCATTCTTTTAATAACAGATCATCTAGGGACCCATTCTTTTTATCACAGATCATCTTGGGACCCATTCTTTTTATCACAGATCGTCTAGGGACCCATTCTTTTTATCACAGATGATCTGGGGACCCATTCATTTTATCACAGATCATCTAAGGACCGATTCCTTTTATCACAGATCACCTAGGGACCCATTCTTTTTTATCACAGATCATCTAGGGACCCATTTTTTTATCACAGATCATCTAGGGACAAATTCATTTTATCACAGATCATCTAGGGACCCATTCATTTTATCACAGATCGTCTAGGGACCCATTCTTTTTATCACAGATCATCTAGTGACCCATTCATTTTATCACAGATCATCTAGGGACCCATTCTTTTTTATCACAGGTCATCTACGGACCCATTTTTTTTATCACAGATTATCTAGGGACCCTTTTTTATCACCGATCATCTAGGGACCCCTTCTTCTTATCACAGATCATCTGGAGACCCATTCTTCTTATCACAGATGATCTAGGGACCCATTCATTTTATCACAGATCATCTAGGGTCCATTCTTTTTATCACAGATCATCTAGGGACAGATTCTTTTTATCACAGATCATCTAGGGACCCATTCTTTTTTATCACAGATTATCTAGGGACTCATTTTTTTATCACAGATCATCTAGGGACCCATTTTTTAATCACAGATCATCTAGGGACCCATTCTTTTTATCACAGATCATCTAGGGACCAGTTTTTTTATCACAGATCATCTAGGGACCAGTTTTTATCACCGATCATCTGGGACCCATTCTTTTTATCACAGATCATCTAGGGACCCATTCTTTTCATCACAGATCATCTTGGGACCCATTCTTTTTATTACAGATCGTCTAGGGACCCATTCTTTTTATCACAGATCATCTGGGGACCGATTCTTTTTATCACAGATAATCTAGGGACCCATTCTTTTTTATCACAGATCATCTAGGGACCCTTTTTTTATCACAGATCATCTAGGGACCCATTTTTTTCACAGAACTTCTAGGGACCCATTCTTTTTATCACAGATTATCTAGGGACCCATTTTTTTATCGCAGAGCATCTAGGGACCCTTTTTTTATCGCAGATCATCTAGGGACCCATTCATTTTATCACAGATCATCTAGGGACCCATTCTTTTTATCACAGATCACCTAGGGACCCACTCGTTTTATCACAGATCATCTAGGAACCCATTCTTTTTATCACAGATCATCTAGGGACCCATTCTTTTTATCACAGATCATCTAGGGCCGTTTTTTATCACAGATCCTCTAGGGCCCATTTTTTTTATCACAGATCATCTGAGACCCATTCTTTTTATCACAGGTCCTCTAGGGACCCATTCTTTTTATCACATGTCCTCTAGGGACCCATTCTTTCTATCACAGATCATCTAGGGACCCATTCTTTTTTATCACAGGTCATCTAGGGACCCATTTTTTATCACAAATCATCTAGGGACCCATTCTTTCACCGATCATCTAGGGACCCATTCTTTCACCACCGATCATCTAGGGACCCATTCTTTTTATCACAGATCATCTACAGACCCATTCTTCTTATCACAGATCATCTAGGGACCCATTCTTCTTATCACAAATCATCAAGGGACCCATTCTTTTTATCACAGATCATCTAGGGACCCATTTATTTTATCACAGATCATCTACAGACCCATTCTTCTTATCACAGATCATCTAGGGACCCATTCTACTTATCACAAATCATCAAGGGACCCATTCTTTTTATCACAGATCATCTAGGGACCCATTCGTTTTATCACAGATCATATAGGGACCCATTTTTTTTTAATCACAAATCATCTAGGGACCCATTCTTTTTATCACAGATCATCTAGGGACCATTTTTTTATCACAGATCATCTGGGACCTATTCTTTTTATCACAGATCATCTAGGGACCCATTTTTCTTATCACAGATCGTCTAGGGACCCATTATTTTTATCACAGATCATCTGGGGACCCATTCATTTTATCACAGATCATCTAGGAACCCATTCTTTTTATCACAGATCATCTAGGGATCCATTCATTTTATCACAGATCATCTAGGGACCCATTCTTTTTTATCACAAATCAAGGGACCCATTCTTTTTATCACAGATCATCTAGGGACCCATTCGTTTTATCACAGATCATATAGGGACCCATTTTTTTATCACAAATCATCTAGGGACCCATTCTTTTTATCACAGATCATCTAGGGACCATTTTTTTTTATCACAGATCATCTGGGACCCATTCTTTTTATCACAGATCATCTAGGGACCCATTTTTCTTATCACAGATCGTCTAGGGACATATTATTTTTATCACAGATCATCTGGGGACCCATTCATTTTATCACAGATCATCTAGCAACCCATTCTTTTTATCACAGATCATCTAGTGATCCATTCATTTTCTCACAGATCATCTAGGGACCCATTCTTTTTTATCACAGGTCGTCTAGGGACCCATTTTTTTATCACCGATCATCTAGGGACCCATTTTTTCACCGATCATCTAGGGACCCATTCTTTTTATCACAGATCATCTAGAGACCCATTCTTCTTATCACAGATCATGTAGAGACCCATTCTTCTTATCACAGATCATCTAGGGACCCATTCATGTTATCACAGATCATCTAGGAACCCATTCTTTTTATCACAGATCATCTAGGGACCCATTCTTTTTATCACAGATCATTTAGGGACCCTTTTTTTAATCACAGATCATCTAGGGACCCATTCTTTTTATCACAGATCATCTAGGGACCTTTTTTTATCACAGATCATCTAGGGACCATTTTTTTATCACAGATCATCTGGGACCCACTCTTTTTATCACAGGTCATCTAGGGATCCATTCATTTTATCACAGATCGTCTAGGGACCCATTCTTTTTATCACAGATCATCTGGGGACCCATTCATTTTATCACAGATCATCTAGGGACCCATTCTTTTTATGACAGATCATCTAGGGATCCATTCATTTTTTCACCGATCATCTAGGGACCCATTCTTTTTATCACAGATCATCTAGAGACCCATTCTTCTTATCACAGATCATCTAGAGACCCATTCTTCTTATCACAGATCATCTAGGGACCCATTCATTTTATCACAGATCATCTAGGGCCCATTCTTTTTATCACAGATCATCTAGGGACCCATTCATTTTATCACAGATCATCTAGGGCCCATTCTTTTTATCACAGATCATCTAGGGACCCATTCATTTTATCACAGATCATCTAGGGACCCATTCTTTTTATCACAGATCATCTAGGGACCCATTCTTTTTTATCACAGATCATCTAGGGACCCATTTTTTATCACAGATCATCTAGGGACCCATTTTTTATCACAGATCATCTAGGGACCCATTTTTTTAATCACAGATCATCTAGGGACCCATTTTTTTATCACAGATCATCTAGACATCCAGTGTGACCAGTTCACAAGTCCCCGAAGGCTCAGAGAAAGTTGGTGTAGGGGACCCACTGGAACAGCTATTGGGAGACAGATGGTAGCCTCCCGTCAAGGTCATACAGCGTGTTCTTTAATATTGGATTGTTTTACCTATGAGCGGCAATTTTTTGCACACCATCGGCTAAATGGCCAGGTCACGTGGACCCCGAAGGCTCAGAGAAGGTTGGGGGAGGAGACCCATTGGAACAGCTGTTGGGAGAGAGATGGTAGTCTCCCGTCAAGGCCATCCAGCGTGTTCTTTAACGTTGGATTGTTTTACCTCTGAGCGGCACTATTGGGCACACCATGGACTGAATGGCCAAGGTCACAAGGACCCCGAAGGCTTAGAGAAGGTTGGGGGAGGGTACCCACTGAAACAGCTGTTGGGAGACAGATGGTAGCCTCCCGTCAAGGTCATACAGCGTGTTCTTTAATATTGGATTGTTTTACCTCTGAGCGGCAATTTTTTGCACACCATCGGCTAAATGGCCAGGTCACATGGACCCCGAAGGCTCAGAGAAGGTTGGGGGAGGAGACCCACTGGAACAGCTGTTGGGAGAGAGATGGTAGTCTCCCGTCAAGGCCATCCAGCGTGTTCTTTAACGTTGGATTGTTTTACCTCTGAGCGGCACTATTGGGTACACCATGGACTGAATGGCCAAGGTCACAAGGACCCCGAAGGCTTAGAGAAGGTTGGGGGAGGGTACCCACTGAAACAGCTATTGGGAGACAGATGGTAACCTCCCGTCAAGGCCATCCAGCGTGTTCTTTAACGTGCACAGGGTCTGACTCTCTCCGCACACGGGGCCAAGGATTAACGTCCCATCCAACGGACGGTGTCCTTTCCAAGCCCATCGGTGTCCCCTACTGACCATAGGCGGGGAATTTTGCGGAGATAAGTCTCAACGCTGACCTAGCTGGGACTAGAACCTGGGAACTACAGATTACGAGTGTTGCGCGCTACCAACTGAGCCACCCCCGCCCCCCATCTCGGTGGGAAAGCGCCCATCGGAGTGCGCCTTCTCACCGAGAGAAGTACCAAGTTAGAGCAGAGATCAGTCTCAATGCAGGTGCCTTCTTCCTCTTTGGGGCGGGGGTGGCTCAGTCGGTACGCACCAGGCTCGTAATCTGTAGTTCCCAGGTTCGAATCCCAGCTGGGTCAGCGTTGAGATTTATCTCCGCAAATTTCCCCGCCCTGCCCACGGTCAGTAGGGGACACCGATGGGCTTGGAAAGGCCGCCGTCAGTCGGATGGGACGTAAGGCCATGTGTGCCGTGTGCGGCACACATGGGCCCGTGTGCGGGAGAGCCATACCCTGTGCACGCTAAAGAACACGCTGGATGGCCTTGACTGGAGGCTACTATCTGTCTCCCAACAGCTGTTCCAGTGGGTCCCCTCCCCCAACCTTCTCTGAGCCTTCCGGGTCCATGTGACCTGGCCATTTAGCCCATTGTGTGCAAAAAAAGTGCCGCTCAGAGGTAAATCAACCTTGCACTTTTGGTAATTTGGCTTCTGACCTTTTTTCTGTAATCTGTTAGGACTTGAAAACATCACTGAGCGTTTGCACTTAGTACGGGAGAGAATAAAAATGGTGTGTTTGAATAGCGCCCTTTAATTCTCTCACAAAAGTTTAAAAGCCTCCGATATTCACACACACACTACACAAAACACTTGAAGAAGAAAAATTCTCTAAACGACAGAGCAGCACACTTTTAGGAAATGAAAGAGTATTGAGCTTACCGGATTGTTTGCTTCCTACTTTTCAAAAGCTATAATTATTAGTTTATTCTCCTGTTGCCAGATTCTAAAAGTTACTTTTCGAAACTTTTGCTAACCGAACTTTAGGCCATAAATAAAGTAGACGGAGATTGCTCATGACGTTGCAAAGCGTCATGAGACAGCTGTGGTATCACGTGACTGATGGAAAGTTTTGGGAATGAAGTTGCGGTACTGAGGATTTGCTTGCTCGCAAGATTTATCAGAGGAACAATTACATTTCACTGATGAATAAAGCAATTTTAACTTAGATCGCTTTATTAATTATTTATGACCATTATTGTTAAATTACTTACTTAAAATTATTGAGACATTTTGCTTTATTCGCATTTAACTTAACTTTTAACATGGCTACAGATTTCAACAAACATGAAAATATTGACTATTAATATCAAAACATTTTTATTTTCCTCATATTATTTATATTGTGAGAGAAATGGAAACAATAGACTAAATGGCAGGCCACAAAGACCCCAAGGTCTCAGAGAAGGGGACCCACTGGACTTTGGTTGGTTGTTTTACCTCTGAGCGACACTTTTTTCGCACACAATGGAATAAATGGCCAGTCACAAGGACCCCGAAGAGTCAGAGAAGGTTGGGGGAGGTAACCCACTGGAACAGCTGTTGGGAGGCACATGGTAGCTTCCCGTCAAGGCCATCCAGCGTGTTCTTTGGTGTGCACAGAGTATGGCTCTCCTGCACACGGAACCACGGCTTAAAGTCTCATTCGAGTTGGGTTGTTTTACCTCTGAGCGACACTTTTTGCACACCATGGACTAAATGGCCAGGTCACATAGACCCCGAGGCTCAGAGAAGGTTGGGGGAGGGGACCCACTGGAACAGCTGTTGGGAGACAGATGGTAACCCCCCGTCAAGGCCATCCAGCGTGTTCTTTAGCGTGCACAGGGTATTCTCTCCCGCACACGGGGCCACGGCTTAACGTCCCATCCGACGGACGGCGGCTTTTCTAAGCCCATCGGTGTCCCCTACTGACCGTGGGCAGGGCGGGAATTTTGCGGAGATAAATCTCAATGCTGACCCAGCTGGGACTCGAACCTGGGAACTACAGATTACGAGCCTGGCACACTACCGACTGAGCCACCCCCGCCCCCATCTCATCCGATGGACAGTGTCCATTCCAAGCCCATTGGTGTCCCCTACTGACCATGAGCAGTGTCAGAAGTTTTGCAGAGATAGATATTAATGCTGACCAAACTAGGACTCGAATCTGGGAATTGCAGATTACGAGCCAGGCGCGCTACCGATTGAGCCACCACCACCCCCTGGAATCTAGGAAGAACAGATTACGAATCTGGCGCACGAGCGACTGACCCAATCCGCACAAAATTGACAATATCCTAATAAGCATTGTAGGAAGTGTTTAATATTTGTGTTCAATTATCAGTTATAAATGAAACATCAATTACACCTTTGTTTCCTTCATCACAGATTTATAATTTACGCAATGTTACGCTGCGAGTGAGAGGTACCAAGTCTTCCCGAAACGAGCAGCATCGCTATAAACAGCTTGAGTACTGTAGTTAAACGGGGACGAGTGGCTGTCCATAGCGCACCAGACTCATAATCTGCAATTCCTAGGTTCGAGTTGCACTTGGGCCAACATTGAGATTTATCTTCGCAAAACCTTCACGCTCTCCTCAGTCAGTAGAGGACACCAATGGACTTGAAAAGGCCATCGTCCATTAGATAGGACATAAAGCCCCGGCCATGTGTGGGAGTTTTGGGTTGTTGTTTTACCTCTGAGCGGCACTTTTTTGCATACCATGGGCTAAATGGCCAGGTCACAAGGACCCTGAAGGCTCAGAGGTTGGGGACCCACTGGAACAGCTGTTAGGAGACAGAGCATCCTGTCAAGGCCATCCAGTATGTTAACGTGCACAACTATGGCTCTCCCGCACACGGGGTAACGGCTTAACGTCCCATCCGTTAGACAACAGCCTTTCCAAGCCCATCGGCGTCTCCTACTGAATGTAGGTTGGGTTGTTTTACCTCTGAGCGGCACTTTTTTGCACACCATGGGCTAAATGGCCAGGTCACATGGACCCCGAAGGCTCAGAAAGGTTGGGGACCCACTGGAACAGCTGTTGGCAAACAGATGGTAGCCTCCCGACAAGGCCATCCAGCGTGTTCTTTAACGTGCACAGGGTATGGCTCTCCCGCACACGAGTCCACGGCTTAACGTCCCATCCGACGGACAGCGGCCTTTCCAAGCCCATTGGTGTACCCCTATTGACCGTGGGCAGGGCGGAGATAAATCTCAACTCTGACCCAGCTGGGGCTTTGGGTTGTTTTTACCTCTGAGCGGCACTTTTTTGCACACCATGGGCTAAATGGCCAGGTCACATGGACCCCGAAGGCTCAGAGGTTGGGGGAGGGAACCCACTGGAACAGCTGTTGGGAGACAGATGGTAGCCCCCCCCCCCCGTCAAGGCCATCCAGCGTGTTCTTTAACGTGCACAGGGTATGTCTCTCCCGCACACGGGGCCACGGCTTCACGTCCCATCCGACGGACGGCGGCCTTTCCAAGACCATCGGTGTCTCCTACTGACCGTGGGCAGGGCAGGGAATTTTTGCGGAAATAAATCTCAACGCTGACCCAGCTGGGACTCGAACCCGGGAACTCCAGATTACGAGCCCGGCACGCTACTGACTGAGCACCCTCGCCCCTGTGGGAGAGCCATACCCTGTGAGCGTTAGAGAACACATTGGATGGCCCTAGCATGGCTACCATCTATCTTCTAATAGCTATCCAGTGGGTCCCCCCCCCCCAACCATTGAGCTCTCGAGGGTTCTTGTGACCTGGCCATTTAGCCCATTGTGTGCACACAAAAAAACGCCGTTCAGAGGTAAAACAACCCAAACGAAGTTAAATAAACGTCTAGATTCAGAACATTCTATAATCCATTTCTGAATTTTGCAAGAAAAAAATGGCTTCTACATTGATATTAAAATCTTCAAGCAATCGTATCATTCTGCTTGTAAAATATTTTCATAAATTTTAAGTAAAATTTATAGTTGTATTCCGACAGAGCTTTTAAACATTGAATGAAAGAGTAGAAGCCAGTTTTGAATTCATTTTTTTTTATATCATCTCTGAAATGAACGAACCTTGAATCTTCTTCCTTTGAATGCTAATTTGAAGTTCGACTCATATAGAGTTTTGAATTTACACGATTCTTATTATAATAAAGAGCCGATTTTGAATAAATAAAAACAATTACTTTTTCACAAACAATTTAATGGCATGGTATTTTACACATGGAGGGGGGGAGGGAGGGGGTAAAGTTCACATCCAGCAGAATATGCTCGGTCATCACGGCATCAAAACTTGAATACAACAGAGAAATAAAAGTTCCACCAACTGCTAATGAGATTGGTATTCAGCAACAAGGAGGTTGTTCGTGAACATTGTAATAGTTGATGAAAACTTCTGTTTTAACTACGTTATTGGTATACTAAAAATTCCTAAAAAACAAATGTAAATCTTTTACTCTAAAGCTTTCTGTGAATAAAATTCTATACATGCAGCTTGAAACAAAACCCCAGTCAGTGGTACAGCAATTTATATTTGACAAGGGGAGGCTGAAAGACGAAAAATTGACCCTTCTGCATAAAATTATTTTTTTTTCTCTTTTTCAGAAGCAATTTTAACAATTTGAACAATTCATAGTTACACCACATGGTTTCTAAAATCACATTATGAAAATCGTCAATATTACTCCATTAGACATTTGCATTTATTTACAATACATGAAACAGCATTTCGTAGACTAAGTTAATGTTATAAATGAAGGGGGAGGGGCATTACAAAAAATAATATTTAATAAAAGATCAGCCGGGAAAGGCTGGAAACCACTCTGCTATTGGAATGGGGACTCGACTGAATTGTTTCACTTCCTACACCACTGGGTATACTTACCGACTCCATTGGTATTATTCAGCTGCTTATGTATGTGAAAGCAATTTAGCAATACCAATTGGACACAAAAATTCGTGAAAATAAATTGTAAATCTCTTATTCTATAATTTCTGTAAACAACGTTTTGTTTATGGAACTCGACTGAACCTTTGACTGCAGTTGATTTGATCTTTCAGCTATAAGAGAGATCGTTGAGTTAACGGTCCTAATAAGGCAGTGTCTCGCAAACTGTGTGCCGCGAGAGATTTTCAAATTGACACTAGATATTCCAAAGATTTCATTTTGACTTGACTTGTGTTATCGACGTACTTTAATAAAAATCTTTCAGATTTTATCAACTGGGATCTTGTAAGTATTTATCAAGCTTTTTCCAAATTTTGGTATTAATTTTTGATTATTTCAAGCCATAGAATAGACAAATATTTAAAACAAACACCGAGTTATGATTAATTATATTTATTGTTATATTTATTTTAAATAAAATGCATTTAACGAAACTTCAATTTTCCTCTTTTTACGTAACCATAAAAAATACTTTTTTAGGTGTGCCGCGGAAAAAAAAAATTAGATTCAGTGTGGCGCGGAATAAAAATTAGATTCAGTGTGCCGCAGAGTAAAAAAGTTTGCGAGACACTGTAATAAGGAATCAAACGCACAAATCTCGCTAAATGCGTGGTAGAATGAGTGAGACATAGCACCGGCTTGTTCAACAGTTGATATGATTATTATTCAACTATTCTGCAATATAAATTTAACGAATCTATGAAAATAAATTTTCCTCTCGCAGTGAACATATCACATTATAGTTGAAAGCAGGGACGACTTCATAAGGCATCTTATTACAAAGAAAAAATTTTGATATCAATATCTCGGAAAAAATTTATTAAAATAGTCGATTTGTGCTAAAAGTTATCAACATCTTGGACGGAGAAAACTTATACATAACAGTTCTTTCCAAGTTTTAAACTTTTTTTTATGCTTCGAATAAGTATCAATTTACTACCTAGTTTCCTTTTTTTATTTACCATCTGCTAACAATAAAGCTTTTTTAACTTCCACTGCAAAAGACTTTTTAAGTCTGCCTCTACGAAAAATTTAAAAATCAACATATACTTTTGATTCAGCGATTGGTTCCAATAATCAACTGAAATTGATTTCAAAAGTACATACATTTTTGATTTCACTGACTGATCTGGTTAACACAATCTGCAAATACTGAGGTTGCCCCTGACAAAGTGGAAATATCTGAAGGCTTAAATCTGATCACAATTTGGAACATTGAACCACGACTGCTTGTTGCAGAGTTGTACACAAAAGTTAGAAAAGTACCTCACTTGGCAGGAAATAGGGAACAGAATCATCTAGCTAGAAAACTGTTGGTGGGAGGAAAATTGTTAGGGGATGCATTTAAGGCAGGGGTGGGCAATTGTTTTCGTATCTACACTGCGCATGCGTATTGACGTGGCCGTCCTATTAGAAAATACGAGACGAATCTTCGGTCGCGCACGGGAAGGAAATCTCGGTTCAAGACGGATTTTTCTGACTGTCTTGGCGGGCCACAAAAAACTCTTAGCGGGCCGAATGTGGCCCGCGGGCCGCTATTTTCCCACCCCTGATTTAAGGGACAAAACGGTGAAATTCAACACCTAAAACACGTGGGACAGAATCATATCTGCTAGGCCTATTTTGTACAGCTTAATTATGGATCACTGCAAGCACTTAAACATTTTGCATGCTTTTCCTCCAATCTTCTGAATCGGCAATCAATATTCATACAGAATATATAACATACTTGAATAACCTAATTTAAATATTCACAGTGATCCACAATTTTATCTCATAAATTTACAAGTGTTTCTGGCATCGTTATTAAAATATTCACATAATCTCCGAAATAATGAGATTTGCTTATGGCTCTGTATGCCAAAACTCTTGAAATAAAGCTTTAATAAGATATTATACATTGGCACAACTTCTTTACAATTGTTTTAGGAAAAGCACACGAAAAAACACTGCTTTACACACACGACATTAAAATTATGGACATAGAATATACTTCACCATTGCTATGGCCACATAATCAAAATAAGATATTTGAAATTTAGCCTCAGGTAAAACATCAGAAGCATCAACAAGATTTCGTCCAAGGAATTCTGTTTGGCGGAAGGGGGCCAAAAGCACGATTTTGAAAGTTCCCAACTCTTTCTCATTGATTTATTCTAAGAACATTTTCTCCTCTGCCGCTACCGCTATACCCATCCACCTTGGGGGCACGAGGGTGACGTCAATCCATTTCACTAACAAACAGTTCTTTTCAACACTGATTTTTACACTATTATTATTCATATGAAAATCATTTAGTGGAACGGCTTTTTTGAAATTCAGGTAAAATAAGAAGCAACCCCGACAGTTCTCTTAATATGCATATTTTTGCTTCATTATTAATGACTGTCGTTTATATTGATTTCATTATTTCGAATTTTTTACAACTGGCTTGAAGACTAGTGATATTTTTGACAACTTGTTCAAGGGAACTGGGTGAATGACACTTCTGAAACATTCATTTCCCATTCTACATTAAGATGGTGAACAAAGAACTTTCAAAACTTCAGCTGTCTTCTCCCCATTCGATATACAGTGCTCCAAATCACATGATGAACAAAGAATAACTTTCCATTTAAAAGTGTGAAAAAAATCTATTTGATTTTTTTACCTTAGAAACATACTTAAAGATCTGTGAAACTCAGAAGTGTTTCGAATATATAATAAAACCTTTTAACATGAAATATACTGCTTTATGATGTTTCAATAGTACTTGATACAGATTAGACTTTAAAAAAATTCTCTCTGGTTGCATTATCAAAATAAATAAATAAAACTGTAGACATCCAGATCTAATCTATTGTTCACAATTCAATACTGTATCTGAAAATATACCATTAGAAGCTTAAAATTCCCCCTGAAGTAAAAAAGCATTTTACTTGCTTCCCAAAAACAAAAAACAAATTTTTATTTTGAGCAATTCTTTCTTGTTTTAAGATTAGTGAGCAAGACGTTCTGTTTTTGCTCATTTCATCTGTAAAAAATTGAAATATATGTAACCTATAAATTGTTTGGTGGTAAAACAATCTCAGCTTAAGCAATTTTAGAACCTGAAAAAAAATTTACCACATTCATATACTCCATGCAACATGGAACACCACTAAAGAGGAGAGGTAGAGCCAAGAAATCACACCGAGCATTATGCTAGATGAGATATGAAAAGATTACAATTTCACAACTAATTTCAAGTGAGAAACAGGGCGGGGGTGGCTCAGTCGGTAGCGCACCAGGC
This sequence comes from Ryuthela nishihirai, assembly GCA_038380435.1. NCBI lineage: Eukaryota > Metazoa > Arthropoda > Arachnida > Araneae > Heptathelidae > Ryuthela > Ryuthela nishihirai. Next base: position 118,445,107 of record JAWZYU010000002.1, on the reverse strand, counting down.
TCGTAATCTGTAGTTCCCAGGTTCGAGTCCCAGCTGGGTCAGCGTTGAGATTTATCTCCGCAAAAATTCCCCGCCCTGCCCACGGTCAGTAGGGGACACCGATGGGCTTGGAAAGGCCGCCGTCCGTCGGATGGGAGGTTAAGCCGTGGCCCCGTGTGCGGGAGAGCCACACCCTGTGCATGTTAAAGAACACGCTGGATGGCCTTGATGGGAGGCTACCATCTGTCTCCCAACAGCTGTTCCAGTGGGTCCCCTCCCCCCAACCTTCTCTGAGCCTTCGGGGTCCACGTGACCTGGCCATTTAGACCATGGTGTGCAAAAAAGTGCCGCTCAGAGGTAAAACAACCCAACCCAAGTGAGAAACTGGTTATGTGGGAGGAATGCTGGCAAAGCATACCAGCTACTGCATTAGGAGACATTTCGTATTGTGTTCGCTGTGGGAAAATAGCATCTGCCTACGACTTTACAAGGTTGTACCTATAGCCAGGTGATGAGCTGTGAAGATCATCAAATTGCAGTATTTAGAATTGGAGTCATTGCCACATGGGTGCTTCAATGTTAGAACTGTACAACAATTTTGGTATCATTAAGTTATAGTACATAAAAGCATATGGCAGCCTGAGAATGAGTCACAATGCAGGACCACAACTGAAAAGGTTAATCATATTTGGTGAATGGTATTATAAGGCCACTTTGCTATGACAAACCAGCTCAGGGGTAACCTACAGAGAGACAGTGGTACACATCAACCCAAATAAGCTGATGCCATTTACATGATACTGGTCTCCAGGTACATAGCACTACTGCCACAGCACAAGATCTGTTAGGTGATATGGCTCATAGCCCAGAGCCACAGGAAGGAGGAATGGAGATCTGTGGTGTTCACTGAAGATCCTTGGATCTATTGTGGATGGAATGATGGCAGGACACACATAAAGAGGCATGCACACAAGGCACTTGCAAAAGCATGCAGAGTCCAACATCTTTTAAGGGAAGCCCCAGAATACTGGTGTGAGATGGCATCATGTATGGAAGATATAATTACATATTCCATATGCTGAAACCAAATGATGGTACATCTACTTCATTGTGAAACCTGTAGTTCTACCATTGTACCAAATCATTTTGAGCAGTATGGTTACTGCAGGAAAATACTCATCTATTTACTGCATATTACCATGAATGTAACATATCATCCTGCCATAACCTTTATCAGCTGTCCCAGTGGCCTAGTGGATAGCATGCTTGGCTATTGATCAAAGGGACTTGGGTTTGGGTCCACTTGGACTTGGATCAAAGGGACTCGAGTAAGGAATAGATGTTTGTGTTCTTTCTGCTGTCCCATCATCCTCACAGACCTACTTTGGTGTATTAAACTGGCAGGCTTCTATCAGACCTGCCTCTGTGGCAAGCAGCTGCTTGAGGTATTTATTTCATAGCATTTAAAATCACCAGACCAATAAGTAATCTGAGATCACATCGGATGACAATTCTGTAACAATACTTCTACTTACACCTTACAGACACTGCAAGAGAAGATCAATGCACTGTGGATGAACAACCAGGTCAGGAGTGAGGTCTAATCCATCAATGCTTTGTCATCTCAATGGCTGTATCACTACTAGTAGTGGGCCTACTGCTTACTAAATAAAGGGTAGTGTCTTATACATTTCTGTCTCTAATTTCAATCCCTTGCTCTCACGATGTTCTTCATATACATACGACTCCATGGGACTCCCTCATTAACTTTGTAATATTGCAATTTCCATGTTACATAGTGTATTAAAAATATCCATATATATATATTGTGTTTTCTAAATATCATCACTGTCCAAAATTTTGTTCTTTTTCCAGATATCAGAAGATACCTTGAGCGTTGTTTAGACTAGAATACAATAAACTTGAATATAAAAATATTAAACACTTTTTACTTCATAAAACCAACACATATATTTCAAGAGATAACTTTCCAATAATCTGTCTCAGTTAAACTAAAGAATTTAGGCTAAATTTCAACTTCACATATTTTGCTACTTAGTATTAAAACAATAGAAGTAACTCTCAAAGAATGTAGGGAGAAAGGTGGGGGGGTTCAAAGCATATACAAAATAAATTGAGCAGAGACTTCAAATGAGCCATAGAAAACTTTAAATGTGAAACTGAACTGTACAACTTAGGAAAATAATTTATGATTTTTGTTGACATATGAAAGGAGGGAAAAGCTACAAAAAAAAGATCAGCAATGGTAAAGCCTGTACATTGTGCCTACAAAAATGTTAATGACTTCTACAAATAATAACAATGAATAATAATGGATTTGTCATGGCACAGGGTATGGTATAAAAAAAAGCAACAAATCACAAGACCCGTTGTTATAACAAATAATCTACAAACACCATGAAAAAATAACAAATCAACATGTAATATGTTTGTACTGCCACACCTGCTCTGTCAATGAAATCATAATCACAATGTCATTGGAACATCCAGCGTGCCACAATTACACAATGCATTTCCACGCTTACCTGTCCCTGAGATATGACAACACACACAGGGTGCTACAGTCAACTGCAAATAATGTAAATATTAATAATGCATTGGAAAAATGGTCGATTCACACTGGGTGGATATAATAATATTCTATTATTCTTTTTTCAATATGAAAATTATTTTAATATTAAATTAGACCAGTGGTTTCAAATCTTTTCAGGTTTTCACCTAAATATCTGCATCTGAAATTGTCAACCTCCTCCCCCTCTTCTCAATTTCAAAACTTTGATTAAAACATTTCATTATAGTAATCTACAATTTCATTTTTAGTTTTGAATGTTAAGAGACCTTTACTAACGAAACTACTTCTCTTCCAGCATAAGCATCAATCAACTTTTATTTCGGGAACCGTGAAATATTACTCAGCTAAACCCTTTCATTGCCATGTGCCCATAAAGGAACATTAACTTTAAAAATATTTTTTATACAAAACTGTTTAAAATACATTTTTGAAAATTGTGTTCCACATGAGAAAAAGTAATATATTTGCAATTAATAAAAGAATTTTTTCTTAGTTTTTAAATTAGCTTTGTTTTGCATAAAAACTTTTTTTTAAAACAATTCCTCAAGCAATCCCCTTAAGCAATTGCTTGCCACAGAGATCTGAAAAGAATCCGTCAGTATAATAAGCTATAGAGAAAATTCTGTAAGGAAGGCAAGACCTCAGAGCAGAAAAAACAACATGATAAAGGAACCATCAGTGCCTCCTCTGGGGCTTAAACCTAAGTCTCTGTAATCAGTAGCAAAGCATGCTAACCCTTTGGCCACATTAAAATGCCACCTCATTGGTGCAGTAGTATCACAATGATTCTTGGTGACTGCAACTGCTGGGGTCCATGTTCGATTCCTGGGTATGGACTACAATAAGTATTTGTCTTAACCTGCAAGTAGCTTTTTGGGTCTGATCAAAAATTTAAAAGTTAACTAAAAGGGTTAAATTATCTTTTGTATTTGTTTCATACCATATTCTGGGAACTTCATAATTGTTATGCAATCAGGTTTCAGTCATAAAAATTAATTGATATCGCTTGCTGTCTAGAATTTTATTTAAATAGGAGATTTGCCAAGCTGCAATATCTGAATGCTCTTTTTAAACAATTTCATCGAGACTCCATCAGAATTGCACACTATAATATCAAGATTGGAAACCACTGAGCTAAACCTATTACAAATTTCGAAAATAAAAATCAGTAAATAATGCATTAGACGATTATATTTATTTTCAAAATTTATTTAATCCTTTACTAAAATGAATCTCTTATGAGAAAGCATGGTAAAGGTAATATTGGTAAGTCATGATCACATACCTACCATTCAAGGTAAAACACAAAAAAAATTTAAAAGTAATTATTTTAGATTGCAACAGAGATTAAAGGAAATTAAATGCATTTTACAAGCTGATAAAATTATTCACACACATTCGGTTAGAAAGAATAAATGATATTCAATGTTTAAGTGTGTAAATGAATATTAAGAAAATTTCAAGATTTTCTTTGACACACCAGACCTTTTTTCATAGAATACGCTAAAAAAAATTGGTACCTAATAATAAAATATTTCATTATGATAATAAAAAAATGTATTCATCAGGACAAAAAAAAATTTAAAACGTTGCAATGCATAATTTTAGCTACCAAAAAAAATATCAAAACTAAAAATCTCATTCCCATTGTAAAAACACACATTTGGTTATGTGTCAATTCTATCTTCCTAAACTTCACTGGAAACAAAACGTGGACATCCTTTATATATACACAATAATATGACCACCTACTAGGTATTATCTATTGTAGGTGGTCATATTATTCTGATGTGACTGTATATCCTTACAGAGATGGGATAAGAGATATTTTCTGCGAGTTAAAACTTTAAATAAGAAGGATCGGTTAAATGGCATGTAATAAAAGCTTCCAGCTTATATAGAATTGGGTAGTGGATAAATCTTACAGACAGAAATACTACACACAGAACATGCAATTAAAATATAAATGCCAGATGGAGTTAAATGTCAAACATTACAAATAAAATCAAATTTACAAATCAATTACAGCAGTTGACTGCAACACTACATTAATACCAATTCTGTACAATTTAATTTATCCCTAAAATAAATTTATCACACTTCACATATTGTCGATTCTACCGTGGGCACTAACTGAACAAAATAATCTAAAGAACCATTTCCTTTGGTTCCTTTACTCAGTCTGTGAGCCTCAGGACAAGAGTTGCTATCTCTACAGTCTTTGACATTTGGCTCAAAACCATTAATGATTTTAGATGTAGGTGTTACTTTGTACCTTGGAACACAGCCATTACTAACATGTGTTGGCTGTGGCAGATCCGAGAATTTATTCTGTGATGGAACCAGATGAGCAGAATGTGGAATGTGGTCCTTTAAATTGACATCCAAAGGCAATGTTCTCAGATCGTTATCTAAACACTCTACAGTGCTTTTTGTCTCTTCAAGTGCATTTGGCACACTTTTACACATATTGTTCACAGATGATAGTGCACCAAATGGTATGTAGCCATTCTGCTTCATTACAGGACAAGAGTTGTTTTCATTTGGAGAACCAGAATAAATTATTTCAGGCTTTAATGTATCATCAGCCTCTGATGTCCTCAATGGTTGCTCTTTTAAAACAATACTTTTATGTGGGAAGGAGTCACAAGTGCTTGAGATTGGTGTTTGATAAGGTGGATCCAATAATGGTGGCAAATCAGTGTCATAGTCATTCAAAGATTCTGTATCCGATACATTTACCCCAGTTTCATCAGTTGCACAAAACACATCAGAATTTAAGGGGAAATTTTCATAATCTGCAATAATGTCAGTATTATTATCAAATGGCAAACTGGAAGAACCATCAAAAGGCAGATCTTCGGAAGATAATGGTAGTTTTTTACACTTTGCTTCCTGCAAAATCATATCTTGTGTTCCTAAAATTTCAGGACTGGTTGTGTTAGTATAGTCCAAAGATACAAAATCAGTCGCAACTTTTTCTTTGTTATAAGTCCCAAAATGATCAGTTGTTGGTGATAAATCTAGTGAATGACAGGAGAGTTGATTAATATGACAAACATTTCCATTCACTGGTAAAGGATAATGTGAACCACTTTCAACCATCATGGAAGGTGGTGATGATACAGTGAAATCACATCCAGTGCTCCTACAATTGTCCTCTTTGCTTTCTAAGTTTTCATCTTCATCTAAGGGTATAAATGAACCAACTGATTTGTCATTGGTTTCTAATGGACAATCTGATTCATCTCTAACAATGCTTTGTACCTCTTTTAAACTAACATACCCAGGGTTACCAAGATCGGGATCTTCTGATAGATAATATTCTTTGTGATCAGGTACTGAACTAGAGAGAACACCTAATTTAGTATAAGCAGTTTCCATATTTACAGGATTTTGACTCTCCATTCCAACAGTACTTATATCATTAGGTACAGCCGTTTTAACTACTTGATCTAATGAAACATAATCTGATCCATTTGATAAGATGGGATCTCTTTGATAAAAGCCATTACTACCAAATTGGCTTTTTCTGCCATCCAAAAATTCAGGTTTTTGTACTAGTTTTTGAATGGTACTACAGTGCTCCTTAGAATTTAAACCGTGGACTATTGGTTCTTCAGCCATCACCAGCATACTAACAGTAGGTAAGGTCATATCTGGTGCACACAGCACAGTGCAGTTGGTTCTCCCATTGGGCTTATGCTGCAGCCCTTCGAGATTATGAAGCATTCCAAATTTAGAATAGCCTTTTTCAGGATTCATATTTACTATTTCCATTATGCTGCCACTGCTTTTCGCCAATCCAAATTTCGAATAGGGCATCCCTTTACCATATTCCTTTCCCACCGATTCATATTCTATACCAACTACAGAAGGCTCACTGTTAGCTAAATGGCAGCTATAAAATGCTAAGGCATTCATCCATGCTGGTGGGGCACAAATACTACCATTAACACCAAACTTACTATATGACTGATCGATTTTCAGCATGATGCCATCAGCCAGATTGCCATCTTTTACTCTTTGATGTTTATTTGTTACAACTTGCTCTTCCTTTTCTGTGAATTCACTGTCTTGCACATCTAAACCTTGTACTTCCATCACAATCGGAAGAGGGGGTTTGTGTAAGCTATGGCCATTCTGATCGATAAATACCACATCTGGAGAAGGTGGTGGAAAATCAGACTCTACTCCGGAATCGGAAGAAAGATGCATTCTAGTGGTGTTCGAAGATGTGCTACTACAACCACTACTCTCACCACTTGACTTGCGTTCAAATTTGGTACACTTTCCATTTTTATAGAGAAGCTAAAAGGAGAAAATAAAAAAAATTCAATCAAGTTGTTAAATTATTACTAAATTAATATCATCATTAATCAATTGTTTTGCTAACTGACAATTATCATTAATTTTTAATGCAGTTTTTAATTATAAACATAAATTGTTTGCTACCATTACATTTACTCCATGCACTCCTAAGGACATGCCCTACTATGTATCCTGTGTATACTCACAGATGTATATTTGTCTCATATGGCAGTTCAATGTGCTTCACAGCATCATGCCAAAGTTTCACTTAACTATTAATATTAAATGGTAACTGAAGCCAAAAAAAGGCACTGGTTTAAAAATACATCAATATATCATGAAAGACAAAATGTGAATGAGGGCATCTGTTAAATACAAAATTATATACACAGTCATATCAGAATAATATGACCACCTACCATACATATACTATGGTAGGTGGTCATATTATTCTGATACGACTGTGTATGCTTAACCTCTTCATTTCAAACCTATGGAGCAATGTCAAAAATTGATATTTTTTAACTTGCAACTTGTATCATAGTCTAAGCGTCAGAATAATATATTAACATTTGTTAATAGTTCATAATTTAATATCTGGTCCATGACAAGGAACAACCATTTTTATGACATAAAAAGTGACATCTTGTGGCTCTCGGCTGATTGCATTGCCAACTTAATTTTTTTTTAGTAATAACTAGTAATAGTTTAAAAATATAAGTTAAATGCATTCCAATGTTTTACTCAGATGATTTTGGCAAAAAAATTGTGGAGATATTAAATTTCTCTCAGTGTAATCTTTTTCACGTCAACAATCATTGACATCAACAATTAAATTGCATTTTTAAATTTATTTACTTTAAAGAATCAAGTTTTCAAAACCTTTCTTTGCCTAAAGTAGTCAGCATTATGAATTTGGTGTGATGCAAATTGACATGCATGAAGATGGTTGATCAACGTGATGGAAGGGTGAGAATATTTTTATTTTATTTTTTTTGAATGCCTGGTTACCAATTATATTCAAAAACTCAGATGGAATAGTGGTTCATATAATAAAGGCTATATAATAAAATATATCTATTTTATGCTAAATATATTTAAATTTCTATAGGGATGACTGTCTTTCCATTTCAATATAATAGTGAATATATCCACTCTATCACTGTATATACTGCTGGTTGTATCCGAAATCTTTACAAAAAAAACTACTTGTAAAAATATGTATCAAGAGTGGAGACATGAAATGTGCTCAAGTGACAACAGTTTCCTTTGGAATGAATCTGTTTATCATAGATGAACTGATAATGTGATGTTATATGAGTGAGAAACCAGCACATACAAATAGGTGTTTCTTAGTGGAACAACAAGTAAAAATAGCCAAATTCAAGGAGTATGTTCTCCAAAAATGTAAACCAAATCTTCAAAAACCTTCACAAAATAATTTCAATTAATGCAACTTCAAAATATTTAAATTAATATTACAGAAACTAAAATTCCAAGGAGGCGTTTTTTGCAAGAAGACTGCATGCAAAAGGTAACTGATCTTTTTCAGATCTCACAATACAATTACATAAACACAATACAAAAATTTGGGTTGTTGGGTTGTTTTACCTCTGAGCGGCACTTTTTGCACACAATGGGCTAAATGGCCAGGTCACATGGACCCCGAAGGCTCAGAGAAGGTTGGGGGAGGGGACCCACTGGAACAGCTGTTGGGAGACAGATGGTAGCCTCCCGTCAAGGCCATCCAGCGTGTTCTTTAACGTGCACAGGGTATGGCTCTCCCGCACATGGGGCCATGGCTTAACGTCCCATCCGACGGACGGCGGCCTTTCCAAGCCCATCGGTGTCCCCTACTGACCGTGGGCAGGGCGGGGAATTTTGCAGAGATAAATCTCAACGCTGACCCAGCTGGGACTCAAACCTGGGAATTACAGATTACGAGCCTGACGCGCTACCGACTGAGCCACCCCCGCCCCTACGAAAATTTGGAAGCATGGAAAATAGCAAGAAAATATAGAATTTCATTAATATCATTGCTTTGATATCTATCGGCACAGTGACCTCCACTATCTAATGTTTGAAATGAATATTGCCCCATAGAAAGTGATATTTAAAATTTGCAGCATATTCATAGCCTATGACATTCCCTGCATCAGAAGTATAAAAAATTGACACCTCATGCTTTCTCCCCCCCCCCTAACAAAGGGAAAATATGAAAACTATTGTTTTAATGAATATTTATCCACTATCAAGCTGTTTTTAAGTAACAGAAGATGGGTGTAGAGGAAAAATTGTCTTGAGCCAGGTAGGATCTGAATTCATGACCTCCTGATGACATATGTTATGCTATATCTCCAGAAAGTGAATGCTGAAAGTAACAAGCTATTCCATCAGATGAAAACTTCTGATGCAGGGAATGTCATAGGGTATGAAAAATTGACCCCCTATGCTTTCTTCTCCCCTAAAAAGGGGAGAAATAGAAAATGATTGTTCCTCTATATCTCTTGAACATGAGTGCAGAAAGTAACAAGTTATGTGTCAAATGAAAGACTGTGATGCAGGGAGTTTCATAGGCTATAAAAAATTGACCCCCCCATGTTTTCCTCCCCCCTAAAAAATGTGAAATGTGAAAGTCATTCTACTATAGCTTCCCAACACGAGGACCTACCGTTACAAATTAGGGGTCAAATGAAAGCTTATAAAATGATGGTCATAATCTATTTCGAATTTTTGCCCCCACTATTTCCCCTGATAAAACGTTCAAGGGGTTTGACTTTAATGAGTTGTATCTCAAATTAAAGCTTGTGACATCTCCAACGTCATGGACTACTTCAAATATGATTCCAAAGGGGGGGGGGGGGAATGTGCTTGATGTTTATGAGTCATATATAAAATGAAAATTTTTGAAGGTAGGGTATTCACTTCAAAGGAAGATCAGGGGTCAATTTACCTACTCAAGATTGCCACCACCTTATCTTCCTTTGAAGTAAATATGAACTCAGTGACTGATTGCACCATCGATATGCATTAAGTATCGATATACTATAGCATCGACATACTATAGAAAGATGGGTATTTTTTAAATTTATATTTTTTCAAAGTACAAATTGCTTCCTACAGATAATTACGATATCTATACAATGGAGAGTATGCATATTGCCTTGCATAAGATGAGAACCATCACTGACCATCCACTCCTAAATTCTCAATAAAGAGAAGAAAGGAATTTTACATATTTCCAGAATGAAGTGACCCATATCCATGGGCTTTGAGTTTCAAGGAAGGAAAGGCTTAAAAATGTTCCAAGAAAACGCAGAGTCATTTCATTAATGAGCAGATACCTCCTTACATCCCCATCCTTTTAATATCCATTTTAACATCCCCATCCTTTTAATATCCATTTTAATATCCAGGAAATATAATCTGAATATTGCAAATGTATACTTTCAGTTCTTGTAGGAATATTTTGTGGTGAAATGAGGATGCATTATTTCAAGAGTACATGGAGTGGTATTCATTATAAACCAAGCATCAATGAAAAGCCTAACCTCATCTGTAGAAGAGTTGCTATATTGAGAACTTCCTGAGCCATGTCTATTCTTACTGTCACTGTCATCTGCTGAAGGAGACAACTGTTCTACCCTTTTACTAACTGCAGTCTGTTGCAGCAAACCATTCTGGAAATTTTCATAATTATTAAGTGGATTCTGTGTTGAAAAAAAAAGAGAACAAAATTAGTATATCATTGACAAACTGAACATAAATTATTCTTGAAATATTAGGATCTCACTGATATACACCTGGTAGTAGTTTGTTAGATAAATATAGAGGAAAAATTGTCATTAGTCAGGTGGGATCTGAACCCATGACCTCCTGATAACATGTCAGGTGCTCCGACCACTGAGCTACCAGCCACCGAAAAATCATCCTCTATGAGTGGCTTTCCTCTCATAGCACATCCTCTATGAATGACTAATTCTATGGTATAATGCTTAAAGGCACTCACAGAGGCCAGTAGCTCAGTGGTCAGAGCATCTGAAATGTTATCAGGAAATTGTGGGTTCAGATCCCACCCTGCTAATGACAATTTTTCCTCTATATTTATCTAACATATTACTGCCAGGTGTATATATGTGAGATTCTGTTAGTTCAGTATATAATTTTTTTTAATGTATATTTCTTAACACACCTTTTTCATACATACACTGAAATAAAAAAAGCATATAATATACTTGTTTTCATCTAAAAAAAATAAACAATTATTACAAATTAAATAAATCTTGAAACTGATAGTTTGGATCAAAATCTTTTAAAAACATTAAATTTCATTCAGAAATGGCTAAAATACTAAATGCACATACATTGACATACCCAGAAAGTTCTAGTAGTGGGGGTTTAACATATTTGAATTAGAGGGGGGGGGGGGGGGGGGGAATAAGTTCAGAGCTTTGGAAAATACACAGTTGTATCAGAATATGACCACCTACCATAGTATTATGTACGGTAGGTGGTCATATTATTGTGATATATGTTTCAAACCCTCAAAATGTGTCAGAGCTAACATTTTTTCATCATATAACTTTAAGCTTTAAATCTCAAAAATAAAATAACCAAGAAAATACATACAGTTTCAGGGGCTTCTAATCCTTTCGGAAGCATTACTGTAATATTCTTTACTTGATGAATTTTTTCACTCATCCTATACGATAAAAAACAGTTATCAATTAATGAACTATCAGAGTAGTTAATGAGCAATTGTGAGTTTCAATATAATCAATCACTGTCAACATCCGTGAAAGCTGAAAAAGTTAGAACATTAGTAAACACTGACTAAGAATATTTCAATACATTAAATGATATTTTGCTCCCTATGGTAAATAACATATTCTGGGGGCATAAATGCAAACAAATAAATAAAAATTAGCATTTTGCTTTCAATATTACATAAACTGCATATGCCTAACCTTGAAGCTTAGCTACTAAAGCAATTAAGTAACTCATCTACTTTGATGCTCATTGCTTGTAAAAAAAAATTACCTGAATTATTATTCATTGCTTGTAAAAAAATTTTACCTAAAAAAAATTAAATTAAGCAATTATGAGCAAAAATAAGCTGTTCAGAGGTAAAACAACCCAACCAAAGTAAGCAGTTTGATATGTTACTGCCATCTATAATCTCAAAAGTTTTAACGGCAAGTAGGATAGCTAAAATAAAAAAAACTATGAAACAGGTTTCCACATCAGCTAAAAAATTGCTTAATTCCTTCTTAGAGACTGTACATATTGACAAAATTATTTCGCATAATTTCTATAAATAAAATAAATAAATACCCCCTCAAGTAGCTGCTTGCCACAGGGGTCTGACAGGAGCCTGTCCAGTTTATATGCCATAGTAGCAGGTCTGAGAGGATGACAAGACCTCAGCAGAAAAACAACACGCACAACCATGCCTTACCCGGGGCTCGAACCCAGGTCCCTTGGATCAGTAGCCAAGAGTGCTAACCACTCGGCCATGGGACGGCAACTTCTATATCATTGTCAAATTAATCTTAGCTGGAATTGTGGTTAGCAGGAACTGTTCCAGCATGCATAATTTGCATGGTGTGTTAGCTCTGAGGCAATGGTAGTTAAATCTGACTTCAGTCTTAATGGATCATGTCCTTGTATGAGAATGCCAGCAAAAGGTAGGATAGAGAAGAATCCTAGAAGCTACTCCTAAGTGTTGCAAAAAATATTAAATGAAGTAACACAATACCATTTGTGTTCAATATACATAATGACAAACATAAATGGTCATCATATAGTATATGTGAATCATTATCATAAATGGCATAAAAAAGTTTGAAATAAAATAAAAATTAATATCTCTGAAAATAATAGCTGCATTTCAAAAATATTTAAATATATAATAATACTACACTAAACAGTCTCTAGCTTTTCCAAAGCCTGGGGTGAGAAAAATTTGTCTTCCCCTGAAACATTATTGTATATCATTCAGCCTATTTCATCCAATCTTAATAATATTTGGATTAATAAAAAAAAACATGGTGGTGTATATGGTGTCTATATAAAGAATAAATTTAAGTAATTAATGAATTAGGTAAATAATAATATTCTTTATTAGTATATTTTATAACATTTACAGTTGAATCCATATATAATGAAGTCAAAGGGAGTTTAAAATATTTTCATGTATGCCAAATTCAAAATAACTGAATTTAAAAAGAAACATTTTCACTATGTTACCTACTTTAAATAACATGTGAAGTAATAAAAGAGTGCATAAATATGAACTATAAAATTAATGCAAAATGTTAAATTTTAATATAAAATTTTTAACTTTTTTCTTTTGGGTTTTAATGCTTTAAAACACACATTTTCAATCATAGTCCACATTATGTTGGTTACAAAAGTCACATTGTTTTTTAACAAGTATGCAGAATATATCATCCACTTTCAAAATTATTGTAAGTGAATTTGCTCTGATTAATAACTTTTCAAGTTTTTTATTAAAAATTTTCACACTTTGAATTTTACACACTTGAAGATATTTTTTGCATACAACAAACTACATGAAACAGATTTGTAAAGAACTCGGGCACTATCTAAAGTTCTGAAAAATTAACTTGCCGACACTGATATTCAGAGGTCTAGGTTCTTACAGTGATTTTTAGATGAGAAGGGCAATAATTAAATAATGCAGTAGGAAATACAACTGCCATACTTCAAAAACACATTCACTGAGCAAATGAATTTGTTTAATGATTAGCTCTTTTCACCTTTCATTTATGGACAGATGAAAATGAAGATAATTGAAGGTAAATAGGGGCAATAACTAAAGCCTTATAAACCAACATAAGTGTTCTTTTATCCCTCTAATACAATCCCATGATGTAAGCATTATATATTTTGTAGTTTGGCCATAAAGGCATGTCACCTCAACACATTAAGGGTTAATTGACTTATGGGCATTACACACTCAATGTTTTCACTTGACCCTGCAAGTCTATCTGCATATCAAGGGTTATGTATTCTAGTTGCCTTTCACTCTTTAATTCCTTTTGAGTATTATCTGAACCACTATGAGGGTATTTTCACTTAATCTTATCATTAACCTGAAATTCCAATGAAATGAGAATAAATGTATCACAGACTTTAATAATCTCATAATATATTCAATTAATGGTAGATGGATAAAAGATACATATACCTTGTTATATCTCGTTCATCAATCAATATAGGTTTACAAAATCAAGTAAAATTATCCTTAGGTTGGTACATGAAGTAAAAGGGAATCAGAAAATCTATACTGTGGATCTTGTAAATGTAAAAAATATGTAAACATTTTGTGTTAACAGAATTTCACATTAACAGTAGAGTGATGAATAAACTACATTTTTGACTTCTAATGGCATTCATAGTGTACACTGTATTTTGAGAGTGAAGATCAAGAAAAAATGGGGCGGAGGTGACTCAGTCGGTAGCGCACCAGGCTCGTAATCTGTAGTTCCCAGGTTCGAGTCCCAGCTGGGTCAGCGTTGAGATTTATCTCCGCAAAATTCCCTGCCCTGCCCACGGTCAGTAGGGGACACCGATGGGCTTGGAAAGGCCGCCGTCCGTCGGATGGGACGTTAAGCAGTGGCCCCATGTGCGGGAGAGCTATACCCTGTGCACGTTAAAGAACACGCTGGATGGCCTTGACAGGAGGCTACCATCTGTCTCCCAACAGCTGTTCCAGTGGGTCCCCTTCCCCAACCTTCTCTGAGTCTTCGTGGTCCATATGACCTGGCCATTTAGCCCATGGTGTGCAAAAAAGTGCCGCTCAGAGGTAAAACAACCCAACTCAAGAAAAAATTTTCAATGAGACCTTTATTGATTAAAAATCTGGTATCTGAGGCAATCAAGCCTTCATTATAAATGTTATTCCCAATCATTAACTATGTTGACAATCTAAATGGAGGTCTGGAAATTAGACATAATCAGCAGACAAAAATTATTAACCTGCATCCCAAGTGTCAAGTCCAAAACACACTAGTGTATTTACAACAGCTGTTAAATGCTAATAAGCAAGAATATTGAAGCTGTTCAAAATTTATCAAACAGTGGTTGGGATTACATTTGTCAATCTTCTATAAATTTTGTACTATCCACAGAAATTTGAATAGAATTTTATTTACTGAACATAAAAATTTTCACAAGCAGTTCTTTTGTATACATCATAAATATTCTATTGCCCATTAAAAGAATATTTATGAGGTATAAAAGTATTGTTGTTTTTAATTTAGTGATGACACTTCATGTTGTTCATTTGTATATTAAGATGGAAATATTTTGATAATGATATGCATAAAAATGGTTGAATTAATGCAATCACAGTATAATGAATTCCAGTCACTGTTATACATTCTATTAGTTCCACTTACCATTTAACAAGATAATATAATAAACAAACTGCTACAGTGAAAGCAAAGGTTCCTCCAATAGCTAGGCCAACTAACATTGTGGTTCCTTTGGAAAACAAAAATTTCTTTTGTTATAATACAGCTGAACAATGATATTTTAATGTAAATTTAAAGTAAAGAAACTTATATACATATTATGAAGAGCTGCAGCTTTTAAATTAATTGCTTATTTAAACTCAGTTTGAAACCATACTTTATGTGCTTAAAAGCTAATAATTAGTTATTTTTAATAACCTTAATTAATATTTCTGAAAAAAAATTCTCGGCGACACGGTGGGAATCGAACCCGCAACTCTCCAGATTCATACCAGAGTGTACTACCATTACACCACACATCAAACAAGGAAATCTTTCAGAATAAGACCTTATAAATCTGTCACTGAGATGTGGCGAACCTTGTGCCATCTATATTTCAGGAGAGGCAACTTTTCCAATTGTTGCTATTGATGTCCAATGGCTCTCTTTATGTTTCCTGATACAAAGGCTTGAACATTTAATCTTTTCTCCAGTACTAGTTTGGTTGTATGAGATTTAATAGCACATTAATAACTAAGGCTATAACACACCAAATGAGATTCTCCAATACTAGAGAAAATATTGATAACTGGGGGAAAAAAATCAATAAATGTTCAAGACTACACCACAAAACATTAATAAGGGCCACTGTACTTGCCAAAAGTATTATGGATACAAACTGCAGTAAAAAAAAATGCAAATTATCTATTATCAGATATTAAGTATATTGAAATAATAATGCTCTGCTATAATACTGCTATTAAATATTCTAGCCTCTAGCTTTAAATATGTGGCCAAGTCTCTAATTTTACTCCAACAATATTGTTCAGCTAGACTTTTTTGGCCAGTACATGTACAGGGTAATACGACAGGTATATTGGTAACTATCTTACATTTCACATTATAATTAGTACACTATTTTCAACCCTATGTTTATTTTTCTACCTCTGTTTGCTGTGTGCACTGAGAACTGATTTTCAGCAACACAGATTTTTGAAAATCTGGAATTTCAAATTTAATTTTCCATTGACATATGAAACTCACTGTATCCTGCGAGTTCACAGAACATAAAATAAATTAGCAGAATTACTATCTATGAACATTTAATGTTAATAAATCTATGACTAAGGTTTTAAAAAATTAAATTTTCTACTTCAAATTCAGATTCATCCACTTCCATTTTCAAAAGAAAAATATACTTCTGGCATATTAATACAAATCATCAAAAACATAATTCCTACTTAAAATAATCATGAAATACTTAGTTAAATCTAGTTCTAACAGGATATTCAAATAAACTATGCTGTTATTTTCTGCACAATTAATATTTTTTAGGTTTCATAACTATGAGATCTCCCTTTAATTTTAAGTTTTTCCTGCTTAGAATCAACATTGACTGTTTTCAACCATGTGACGATATAATAAATATCAACAGCATTTCTTACTTACCAACCATTAATTCTCAGAAAATATCCTCTTAAGGCGAACACTAGTGTGCAGTTCCAGCAAGTAATGGCTACTGGAATCTAAACCTTAAAAAGATTGGTTCTCTGGACAAGCCAGACAAGATTAGGTATTTCCTGTATGAGATTATCAGTCCAAGGACCTAATGGAGCTTTCTATTTTAATATCAGCTTATCTAACAAGAGGATGTTTACAAGTGTCTTGCACAGGAAATAGCTCTTTAAACAGCTACAAAACAGAGGTGATGGATCTGCTCAAGTTTTTTTTTAAACCAACTTATTACCTTGAATTTTAAAAGAAGTGTAAAATTATACATAGTATCACAACTCTTAAACTTTATATAGTAATTTTACAAAGGTTCTCTATCAGATTTAGCTGTTTATTACCATTATCCAGTTCTAACAATCTTTTCTGCTTAAAATAAATTTTAAAAAATTTTAGAAAACATGTTTTCTTTCAAAAAGAAACTTAAGCATTCTGCAAACAGCTGATTAACTGTTCAAAAATAATATTCCTTATAATTTTACACTTAAGACTCATTCAACTATTTGCTTTAAAATAAGAAAAAGAACATTTAATAAAGAAAAATTACCTTGTGATATAAAGCATGCTTTGATCTTTGCAGCAGCTGAAAAAGGACCATACAGTTTGTTTTCATTCACTGCTCTTATCATGAATGTGTAAAAAGATTCTCCTTCTGTTTCAGAGCAGTTGAGTTTTAACAATGTAGAATAACCTTTTTCAATTTTTCCACCAAATACCTTATCTGATAGAGTGACATTTGATTTTTTATGCTGTTCCCATCTTAATTCATAAAAACTAATTGGCCCATTGGGTTCAAGTGGGCGCTTCCATGAGATCTTAACAAATGTCGAGTTTACTTCTACTGTTGGAGACTCCATGGCACCAGGAACTAAATAAATATATGAAAGTTTTAAATTTAAGCTTCAGACAGTGCAGATTTTACAAGTCAGTATTACTGGATATAAACTTATATTAATAGAAATCCATTGAATCCCATTAACTTAGCAATTAAAAAAATTATCACAAATACCAACACTGTGAAATATTCAGTTTGCATAAGATAAACATACAATGCAGCCTTACACTTCTTCAAAAATATGTAATTAAAAAACTCAAACTGGTAATCAAAAGTAGGCATAGTTATACACATAACACATAATCATTTAAAAAATATGGTAAAAATGTAGCTTTAGTTGGTAGTTCACCATTACACTCAGAATAACCAAATCATTAAAAAAAATTACCCAAAATCAAATGCAATATTATCACATTATCTGGATGGCTTGCAGAGTATTTAAACTGTTAAATTTTTGAAAGCTAAAATAATTTTGCACTGTACTAAACATAGTGCTTAAATTCATTATTGAATACATGCAAACAACAAATGTGTGTGAAAATTAGCAAATTTACCTGGTGTTGCTTGGGTCTTTCACTTAATTAAATTCTTTACATATAAAATAGATTACATTTCCCATATTTAAAGCTTTCATGTCATTACAAACAACCCCTATGAAATTTCCCTCCCTTTTTTCGGAGGGGGCAGAAAGGTAGGGACACAATTTGAGATAGCCCATAATATTCCCCCACAGCTAAAGCTTTGAGATATAACATGCAACATTCAGAAATAATTTATGGATTTGAATTTCCCCTTTCTTTGGAGGAAGGAATGTTTCGGGGGTGGAAAAGGAAGGTTAGGAGGCCAAACCTTTACAATGCTTTTAGTGATAAGGGAAGCTGTACACCACACTCAGTGGTCCAACTCTCACATGTAGGCTCTAAGAGTTTAGATACATCATCATAATGTACTCCATATGCATATATTCCATCAATGAATAGCGAGATGCACACAAACAGTTTGTGGTACTATGTAATTACCATGACCTTGTTAAGCAAGTGCTGTGAAATCTGCTGATCATACTCTTCACACAAATGTCAAATAGCACACAACATCCACTGCAAAATCATACTATGTGATAAATGTCAACAACACGCTACAGACAAAATATAATAGAACATTTTCCTGATGAATGTGTGACAACTCAACAGACTGTCACAAATATCATGGCACATCTCAGAGAAATAGGCATCATTATGAACATCTCTCATTAAGGTCAACCACAAGAATTCTGGATCAGTGATAGCTGTTAAATTTGTATCATCTTCTTGCACATCCTCGCTATAGTAGATGTGAGATCAATGACAATTGTTTTTAAAACAAATCCCAAGTGCTGGTAATTGAGAAACAACATACAGTTAGTCATTTCATATCTTTGGCCACCAACTATTGCATGAAAGCAATGAATGGCATCGGTGAAGGCACAATAACCATCACTGGACCACTGACAATCCCCATTTCACACACAAATGTGGAAATTAGGTGAAACGACCCATCAATATATGGCTGATATTTGAGTTGATGCATTAATATAGCCTATATTTTATGAAGGTACATTGGAATGCCAATAGTTAAAATTAAATGTCAAAATGCCCTATTTTAACCTTATGGAATTTTTATTGTTGTTAGGTTATCTCAAGATCCAAGTTTATGCAACACCAATTGGCAGCCAGGATGATCTTGTATGCAAGATTCACAATAACACCAAAGCACTTTTCCATGAAATGCTGGATAACATTCATGCCACCTTAACAAAATGCATACAAACTTGTATTATGGCTGAGAGTAGGCATGTTGAGTATGCTCTTAATACATAGAACTGTAATTATGTGTTGGATTTTCACATGCTTTCACCACTAGTGTTGGTTCTATGTTGCATGTTTGTTCTAAGATGCTTTATTCTACATCATCAACCTGTTATGTGTTCATTGTATGTCTGGTTTATATTCAATAAATGTTGTATTATTGAGACATATTGCAAATGCATTTCAGTGTGTTTGGCATGTATTGTGTTGGGCAACTTTGCACATGTGATGCATATTATAATGGTGATCCATTAAGGGCTGGGTTGTTTTATCTCTGAGTGGTACTTTTTTTACACACAACAGGCTAAATGGCCAAGTCACAAGAACCCCGAAGGCTCAGGTTGGGTTGTTTTACCTCTGAGCGGCACTTTTTTGCACACCATGGGCTAAATGGCCAGGTCACATGGACCCCGAAGGCTCAGAGAAGGTTGGGGCAGGGGACCCACTGGAACAGCTGTTGGGAGACAGATGGTAGCCTCCCATCAAGGCCATCCAGCATGTTCTTTAACGTGCACAGGGTATGGCTCTCCCGCACACGGGGCCACGGCTTAACGTTCCATCCGACGGACGGCGGCCTTTCCAAGCCCATCGGTGTCCCCTACTGACCATGGGCGGGGCGGGGGATTTTGCGGAGATAAATCTCAACGCTGACCCAGCTGGGACTTGAACCTGGGAACTACAGATTACAAGACTGGCGCGCTACCGACTGAGCCACCCCCGCCCCCCGAAGGCTGGAGAGGCCCCACTAGAACAGCTGTTGGGAGACAGATGGAACCTCCAGTCAAGGCCATCCAGTGTGTTCTTTAATGTGCACAGGCTCCATTAAGGAGGAACTCTTCACTCTTTGATATCCAGTCATTTTTCAATGTTATGCATACACAAGTTTGTTTTAACATAATCCAAAACAATTTCATGCACCCAACAACTTTCATAATGGCAATTTTCATACTGACTGCTCAAATGTATAGTGGATGCAATAATCATGATCAGAAATGTATAACTGTAATTAGTTTCATGAGTGATTTTACTGCTACATTATGCACATGTTAAAGGGGATATTTGCAGTGCAAGAGAAGTAAGAAGCTACCATGTATAATATATGATAATAATTGACATTGAGATTTCTGCATTTTCTTTTTTTTTTCTGGCCTAGACCACTCTTAAGTTATGAAAAAACACAATGCATTGGCTAGTTGGTCAGCCAGAAAATAAAATATTGTATTCAATATTAATATCTTATAGACAAATCCTCTATGGAATTAAGTCCCACCAGTGGCAGTCATAAGGAGGGGGCTACAGGGGCCATGGCCCCCTCAAAGAGACCCACAAATGTGTTTCATTTCAACAGTAGTCGATTTCTTTTCCCAGAAGGCAAACCTCTCACACCTTTAGTACATCATACGAAGGCAAATGTAAGAACATATAAAGGATTTTCCACTCCAAAAATGACACTTTTCACTACAAAGCCTTCATATGTCCCTAAATGGCTCCTTCCATGAATGAGATTTATGGCCGCCCCTGAGTCCCACTCCACCCAAAACTAAAACTTTTTCAGCTAATGCTTCACTTGCAAAATATGTTAGTTCTCAACAATAATGAATTTAATTAAATAGTTTAATCATGGAAACTTCTTTGAATCATAAACTTTGTGGAATAATCAAAACGTGTTAAAGGTAACTGTTATTTTATGGTGAATTTTACATGATTCATCATGAAAAAAAAAATATTCTGGAAAGAAAAGGTTGTATGCTTTAAAGTTTGTAAAGCAGCACATAAAACTGTTTAAACATCATATTTATAAACATTTATATGTGACATCAATATTCATTTTTAGCAATATTTTGCTAAAATTTAAAAGGAATTTTGATAGTGGACTAAAACTTAAATGTAATTACAATTGATTATAATATTTATAGATTTTATACAAACTGTTGAAAGCTTACCATTTTTAAAGTTAAAACTACATTTTAAATTTTAATCAGAAATTTTTAGTATAAAGTGGGCATTTTTACCAAAAAACAAATGTATTTTTCAGAAGTGAAATAAATTTCTTTTCATCAGTATAAGTAGGATAAAATAGATAACTTTAAAGCATAAAACAATACATACCTCCAACATCAGTTTGAACAGTCACAGCTTCAGATTTAGGTGAACATTCATGTTTAACACAAGCATCAAGTCTGATACTATAGTTAGTATAGTGACTTAATCCAATAAATTCATGTTCATATATTCCAGTAGTGGCATTCACAGTTATTATAGTATTATTACAGTAGATATGATAATGAGTCACTTTGCCATTAAGTTTTAAGGGTGATTTCCATGTCACATAGAGGGTAGCATTACTTTTAGGAAGAACAATTATATTCTGTGGAGAATCAGAAGGTGCTGTGGAGAAAATTTTGAAAATGAAAATCAATTAAGCATTATCAGAACTAAAAATGCACAAACGTCAAAATATTATTTTTAAATAGTTAAATAACAGATTTATTTCAGAATTATCAATGTTAGGAGATTATGTTTCCTGTGTTGCAGCAGAGATGCTAAATGTTTCAATTGTAATAGTTTGTTTTAGGTGTGCAGTTAAAGGCTTAGGTATATTTACCACTATGGGAGGATAATTCTTGGCTAGTGGCTGGTGCACTCACCATAAGCTTCAGCAGCAACTATGGCATACCAGCCAAGGATTATCCTCCCATAGTGGTAAATATACCTAAGCCTTTAACTGCACAACACCTAAAACAAACTATTACCATCAAATCGTTTAGCATCTCTATTGCAACATAGGAGACAAATATCCTAACAGTGATAATTGTGAAATTATTTTTAAAAAATGTTGCATTAAAATCAGTATTTAATACTATTTATCCACAGAAAAAATATCAGAACAATAAATGTGAAACTTTTATGATTTAAGCAAAGTCCACAGAGAGAGAGAGATTGGTTATGGTTGGTATTCATACAGTATTACACAGTTGGTTGAGTTAGTTGGGTTGTTTTGCTACTGAGCAGCATTTTTTTTGCATACAATGAGCTAAATGACAGGTCATAAGGACCCCAAAGGCTCAGAGAAGGTTGGGGAAGGGGACCCACTGAACAGCTGTTAGGAGACAGATGGAAACCATCTGTCAAGGCCATCCACTGTATTCTTTAATAAGCATGGGTATGACTCTACCACTCATATTTTGTGGATCATAGCTTTATGTCCCATCTGACACATGGAAGTCTTTGAAAATCCATCAGTGTCCCCTTTATGGCCAGGGCAGGATAAGGGTTTAGCAGAAATCTAAGCACTGGCACAGGTGGGACTCGATCCTGGAACTGCAGATGACAATCCTGGTGCACTAATCAACACTGAACCAACCTCACCCTACACATTTGGCATTGTTCCTGATGGTATTCTGTAAATTTCCATTGGTTATCTTTAATGACATACAGAAGCATTTATTCTTTGCAATAGTTTATTCCAGAAAATCATTAATACAGCTTATTGATTGGATTATTTAATCTTATTTTCTTAAGTGCAGAAAAGAAGTGTCTTGTTCAGGAATATGCATTGTTCAAATTAGCTGCCTCTGATTGGATTATCTAGTGTCAGTGATTTTTATTTTTAAATGTAGAACAGAATTGCATTGAAACATCATATCAAAATGATCCAATCAGAGAAAACTAGTTAGATAGTGGGACCTCAGCAGGACAACAACATCCATGCCTTACCCAAGTCCCTCTGATCAGTAGCCAAGTATGCTATCCACTCGGTCACAGGATAGCTATTACAAATATTTTATATAATACATATAAAACTTACCAATCCCATTGGTGTTCCCCTTACCAAGGTTAGAGTGGGGGTTAGCAGAGAAAATTTCAATGCAGCCACAGTTAGGACTTGAGAACATCATGTTACAAGTCTGGGGCATGAACACCCCTCCCCTCCCACATCTCTATAAGTTGGTTTTACTCTATTGTACACTGGTCCCACCTGTTTTGAAGCTCATGAGCTGCCACTGCATCTATAAAATGCACCTTTTATTTTTTATAGGGTTTCTAATTTACAAATTTCCTGACATTATATGGAATTTATATGTTGATTTTTTTTTTTCAAACTATACATTTCAATACCTAGGTGTGTTAAAAAATAATTGTTAAAAAATACCTCTAACGATTATTTTTTTATTGACATTTTGGTGATCGATGCTCTACTTTTGATGAGCAATGTATATAGTTCACATTTCCTTTCCAAAACCATTTGGGCTCTATAATGGAGTGCATATTACAATAGAGAAAAGTAGTGCTCTAGTATTTTTTTTCCCAATGGCATTCTAAATGGGAACACAAATCCAATGTAGATTCAAAAATTGGCAAAAGAAATTTATTATAAATCTTCCTTGGATCATTTACAAATATATTTCACTTAAATCATATACAGTATATTACTCTCATCAGTTAATTTAAGATAGTGTAATTATTGAAAGGGTTTCAAATTGAATCTGAGCTTCATCACTAGTTGCAAAGTCCAATACTACTGTTATTTGTATAAACATAGAGCCTGTAGGAAATATTTTATAAAAACTAAGTTTATGATTCTCACTGTAAATTGTGTTTGTGGACCATTGGTTATTAATATTTTAAAAAAATTATAGCTGCAAGTTTTAACACAGTAAATATCAACTATTAAATAGATCTGAAAAAACTTTAAGCTCAATTTTTTTGCCTTATTCACATACTATTCGAAAATCAAAATTTAAAAAACTTACCACCCTCAAGTGTCTTCTCACAAAAAAATTCACTGTCTTCACTTGCCTGTCCTTTCAAATTGTATGCTCTTATCACAACACAGTATCTTGAATCAGGTTCCAAGTGATGAAGTATATGAGTATCATTTGATTTTGTTACATTAACACGTACTTTCTCTGTAAGAAAAGATGCAATTTATTTTTAAATATAATTATTATTTCAAATTACCAAATAACACTTTACTATAACATGTAGCTACTTCAATTTGAAAAGTATATTTAAAAGCACATTAAACATTGACAGTTGTTTATAATAATTACTGCATATATTTTGAGGATTTCACACATTAATGAAACAATTAAATGAACCATAAATATGGAAAATGCTAAATTATTTTATAGGTGCCCTTTTTTATACAGGATTAAAATTTGGTGTCAGTCCTTTGCAAATATAGGCAGCAGTCAAATTTGACTCAGCTATACTTGCATCTTCCCATTCAAAGTATGCTTTTCACTCTAATATATGAAGATGGCTAAGCCTCTGCAATCAATGAAGATTTTATTCTCTTCTAGTTAATGGTTAGCTTTATGAATACTATACAGCATGCTTATCTAAATGATAGCATAAGGTAAATTAGCATAGTAATCTGCCTACCATCCATAGAAATAAATGGAAAAATCTATAAAAATTTAAGACTGAAGAAAATTCAAGAAGAACATAATTTGGAGAAAATTGGAGAAACCATGTAGAACTAGAAGGACGCATATCACCTCTAACGTATATCAGAATCTCGTTTTCAAAGAGAAAGAAGTTTTTCCTTTACCTACTGTTTCATTCCTTAAAAGTTTTAATTTGAGCTAACGGATGATGGGAAAAACACAAATATTATTTCATTATTATATTTTATCATTATACAACATTAAAGTATTCATCTTTTAATTTTTAAATCCAAAAAGTTGCATTTCCCACACCTCTCTCAGAAAAGTGGCTAAATTACTTGTCAGTGAAATATCTCTTAAAAACTACCAGTAATTTTTCAAATTCCCATTCTATACATATATATTATTTGTAAAAAAAAAACTCGGTAACAGCTCTGCCATTTCATCATTTCAGTGATCTGTAAAGATATATATGTTACCGCTAAAGCTCGAAAGCCGTTAATGTGCACATTACCTAGCTAATCTGCAGATTAACTGATTTGCTCCGTTAACGTGCGGAATCAAGAGTTTTCCGCATTTTACCTAGGTAATGTGCACGTTAACGGCTTCCGTATCGTTAAAGTTCAAAAGTTTGTTTCTCTCATAGTGGTGAATCTCTTGAATATGAATCTTCGTGTCATGTGATTCACTTGTCCGCATTATAAAAAACGCCCCGGATGAGTGGAGGCCAAGTGAGAACGAATTGGTAAAGTGATTCATTCTTGATAACGAATCACTCAAATGATTCGTTCTCACTTGGCCTGCTCATTTTGGGGGCGTTTTTTATAATTCAGACGACTGATTCATGTTGACAGAGGGATGACCCTGGTTTCAACTCTACTCTCGGACACTAGATAAATAACATTATGCTAATTTAAGCGTACAGAAACTTTTTATGTTGTTCCAGCAAAGATCTTATTTTCACTTTAACGAGTGCCTAGTAGGTAATGTGAAGATTATCCAGGTAATTTGCAGATTACCTAGGTAATTTGAGAAATGAAACAATTTTCTGCACGTTAACGGATCACCCTAGTTAATCTGCACAATACCTAGATAATCTGTAGAATAACTGATTTCTGCACTTTAGCGGTAACGTATATATTAAAACTACTAATCATTTGAAAAATGCAAATTATATTTCATTTATAACAATAAAATTTAAAAAAAAAAAAGAGTTTTCTAATTATCATTTTCATTGTTTCCAATGGAAACTTCATGGCATTCACATTCCATCATCAAAATCTCATATTTCTATCATTAATACATCGTTGCAATATTGGTTTGAAATTTTTGAATTTTCAAACTTTTTCACCATTAGAGGGTGCAATTATAGTGTTCGAAAGATTCCAAAAGGGAAAATCATAATATTTTATCAATTCCTATCTAACACTAAAAAGATTTTTTTTCATTTATCTCTAAATACAAACTATTATCTGCTAAAACAAAAAATTGTCTTTTCCCACCCACCCTGGGTCTAAGAGATCAATTCATTATTGCCAATGGAAACATTATGGCATTCACATTCCACCACCAAAATTTAAAATTTCTAGCATAAATACATCATTTGAAATTTTTGAATTTTCAACTTTTTCCACCACTAGAGGGCATAATTTTATCTTTAGAGAAATTCGGAAAGTGCATATCATAATATTTCATCAATAACTATCCAACACAAATAGAATTTTTAATTTACATCTGTAAACAAAAAAGTTCAATGTCTATAGACAGACAGACGACAAAGCAAAACTATTATCTCATTTTCAAAGAAAACGAGATAAAAATTACGAATAAACATGCATCTGGATTGGGTTGTTTTTACCTCTGAGTGCCACATTTTTTGCTCATAATGGGTTAAACAGCCAGGTCACATGAACCCCAAGGGTTCAAAGAAGGTTGGGGAAGAGAACTCACTAGACAGCTGTTAAAAGACAGATGGAAGCCTCATTTCAAAGCCATCCAGTGTGTCCTTTAACGTACACAATGTATGGTTCTCCTGAACATGGAGCAACAGCTTAATGTGTCATCTAATGGACAACAGCATTTCCAAGACTGTCAGTGTTCCCTTTCTGACCAAAGGCAGGGTGGGGCATATGTGGAGATATATCTCAATGCTGGTGCAAGTGGAACTCAAATCTGGAAAATGCATATTACAAGCATGGCATGCTACTGACTGAGCCACTCCCCCCCACCACCACCATCACATAGATGAGACAAAGAAAAATATACTAATCCTAGTATGAAGTAGAAATAAGAATTGTATAAATAAGAGCAACAAAGAAATTTCCTGAAATACTATTGAAAATATTTGGCAAAATTCCTATTTAATACATATAGAGATATAATTACAGTTCTGAAATGTAGATTGCTGAAGAGCACATCCTTGATATACAAACTTGATAATATTGTTTAGAAATTTCAAATAGTTAACGTCATAGTTAGATTATGCACATTGCAGGAACAAGATTGGTTAAAATTACATCATAGAAAACTCAATGTAGCACAAAATATACCATGCACAAATACAACGGATCTAGATTTCGAATGTACTATACATTCTTCATCAGTAAAATACCATTTTTAAAAGTTTCAATAAATTTAAAAATAAATACTAAAATTTCACCAAGCTGGACTAAAATTGTGATCTTTTATTCATCTTAAAACTGACTTCCAAATATATATGGGAATATATATATGTATACAGTAATCATAGTCAAATATGGCCTTTTCAGAACAATTTAAATATCTGATATTTTGTTAACACTCTTTAATATTTGCTTATTGGTGCATGCAATGCATATTTTGGGTTTTCGAATTAAATATGAGTCACAGCAGAATATAACAACATTAATACTTTCAAGCAACTTTACAATGATAAATATATATATTAAAAATTTAGGGTGGATTCAATAGCTCAATATTTAAAGAAGCCAACATGTAGCTAGTGATGTGCCATGTGTAGCTAGTGACTGTGTATCTATAGACACTAGTACAAGTTCAACATATCAAATTATTTATACACCATTTTTGCACCCTTGATCACAGAAATACAATAAAAAGTTATTTTCCATTTTTCAACTGAATAATTAAACCATTGAAGATTACATTAATACAACAGAAAAATAATACAAACCTCGACATTGATTTTCAACTGATTTGCAGTACATTATTTCAATTCTATTCACTACAGCTTTCTGAGCAGGACAATCTAAATTCCATATAACTTTAAGGCTTGTCGAAGTTTTTGGTTCTATTTTAACAGATGTCAATTTACCTAGAGCTAAAAATTCATACAAACAGTTTCAATATTTTAAAAAAAATACAGAGAGAATTAGCATTTTAAACATTTTATAAAACTTATTTCAACAGTGCTTTAAAAATATCGAAGAACATTTTCACATATCAGAGAGAGCACAGCATAAAATAGTCACTGCATTTCATGTTTCATATTCTAAGTTCCTCAATGCTTAGAAGCATCAGTTGAAGTGCTTTCAACATGGAAACTAAAAAAGAATTTTATCCTAAAGTAATAACTAACAGAACTTGGCCACGTCTTTATACAGAATAAAATTTGTTACTTTTTGTGATTAATTTACAAAACTTTTAAAAGTATGATTCATTTTTGCAAAATAATAAAAATTAATAGCACAGTTCATTGGAAATTCAAGTATCTTAAGCACCTTACTGACAGCCAACAATGTTTCAGAATAGCAATCCAAAACACTAACAGAAAACTTTTTTATGAAATTTCAATCTACAACCTGAAAATCAGACATTGCCTTGGCCTTACTTTATACCATTAAAAAAATAAACTTCGATTCCCTTGATCTGATCCAACTCTGAATATACAAATACAATTCAAAAGTTCCCAAACTGTACTCATAAAAAATATATGTTCAGCACCTCCTTTGATTTTACCCGAATCACTTTGACACAGTCAAATCGTCGACATTAAAGTGGAACTTCATCTTGGGAAACAGGAAAAAGTCGCAGAGGGCAAGGTCTGATGAGTAGGTAGAAGTACTGCATCCATGCCATTTTTTACCAAAAACTGCTGAACAGAGCATGGGCTGGCCCATTGTCACAATGCAGACTCCAGTCCTGTGCATGCTATTTGCCTGGATATTTCAGACACACAATCTCCCTTAAATACTTCAGGACTTTGGTGTAGTAGTGTTGCTTCACCTTCTGGCCTATAGGAACAAACTCCTTGTACACAATTCCCTCCACATCAAAGAAACAAATCAGTATGCTCTTTACATTGTTCTTCACCTGCCTTACTTTCTTTGGTTGCAGTGAAGGAAACTCTTCCATTGGGGTAATTGCTGCTCTATTTCTGAGTCACTATCCATAAACCCATATCTCATCATCAGTTATGACTTCAGAAAGAAAGTTTAAGTCCTTTTAGACTTGCACACAGTGGACCGATGTTGCCTTTGGTCCTGAGTCAGAAGTCGAGGCACAAATTTGGCAGCAATCTGGTCAATAAAGATCAATTGGCCCATAAAGGCTTGTTCCAACTGTATCCATGGAAAACTTGCCAAAATGCTTGACAAAGGAGTAGGAATGTGATATCTAGCAGCAGATGTTGAAACTATGCCTAGATGGCACTATATGTGGTAAAAGTGGGAACTTTTGATTGCACCACATATTAGCAGAATATATCAATCTTCTTCAGGATAAATATGGGAAAGAAAAAACTTTGATTCAAGCATTTTGTAAGATATGAGAATGATTTTTACCAAGTCTCTGCATAATAGGTTTCCTCTATGATAATTTATGCTTCTACAGCACAGATTCTGTGACAAGTTATTGATTGATTGGGAAGGTATTTCATTTTTATAAAAAATGTCTAAATAATTTCAAAATGTTTCAATAAATTTAAACCAAAGCATGAATAGTGTAAACTTAATAATTCTTCTCTGCCAAATACAACCAAACAAGGGTTACCCAACTTCTTATTGTTTATGGACCAGATAGGTTTGTATTCCTGCAATGTCAGGACAGGTTTATAATATTAACTTGATAGTGTGGATCAGATAGGCTTAACAATTAATCTTAATAGATAAAATAAATTAATCACCTAAATAGTATTTTAATCATCTGGTGGGATAAAATTCATAAGGTGGTAATGTTTGAATAAGACATTACTATTTTACATCATACAATTAGCAGAAATTTTAGAAAATTATTCTTACCTAATCAATGTTGGAAAAAGTTGCCTTAGTGGTTTTGCAGTTTTAGCTCCTTTTTTAAACAAAAAGAGGTGGATATAGCACAGTCAATAAAAAGCCAGACTTGTAATCTACAATTACAAGCCTGGCTTACAATTCCAGATTCAAGCCAAAGTCCCACCTTTACAAGTTCAAGTCCCACCTGGGTCAACATTGAGATTATCTCCACAAAACCCCCCACCTTACCTTCGGTCAGTAGGGGACACTGGTGAGTTTGGAAAGACCACTGTGCAACAGATGGGATGTAAATCCCTGGCCCTATGTGCGTGAGAGCCATACTCTGTTCACATTAAGAACACGCTGGATGGGCTTGAAGGATATCATCTGTCTCCTAACAGCTGCCCTGTGAGTACCCTCACCCCAACCTTCTCCGAGCCCTCGATATCCTTGTGGCAAAAGGCCATTTAGCCCATTGTGTGCAAAAAAGTACCATTCAGAGGTAAAACCCAATTCAAAACAAAAAGTTATTGCTTTAATTTTATCATCTGTTTGTCTACCCATCCAACTGTAGACACTAAACTTTTTGGTTTTAGAAATATATGAAAATTCCTTTTGTGTTAGATAGATATTAATGAAATATTAGGATTAACATTTTCTGAATCTTGAATAGCATTATTTTTCAGTTAGATGGTGCTAAAATTACAAAATGGCAAGCTTTTAATTAAATATTGTAAGCAATTTATTCAGGCTAAAAATTTCAAATTTTGCTGGTAGTACATGGTCAAGGGGTGTACACTGACAGCACTGATTTACTCCCTTATCCCCCTCCCTCATCTTTTTTTATTTAGAGGGGGATGAGGGATTTTACTCCCTCATCCCCCTCTAAGGAGTGGAAAAACTTAGCATTCCTATTTTAAAAGTTAGATGAAAAATTCATTTGAGTTGGACAGGTACTAATAAAATATCACTATTTGCATTTTCTGATCATTCATTAGTTAGAATATAAAGAGCATTAAAGTTAGAAAACGTTAGACATGATTCTCTTTGGAAATGAGTATTCCATATTCCCTAGAGGCGATTTTTCTATCAAGTTTTCTTTCTTTACACAAACGTAGCTGTGATGTGGAACTGAATTGTAGATGGCGGTCTTTGAGCAAGTAGTTAGCCTGAGTTAAAGTCCTTATTAAACATGGATATCTCTTTTGTCTGTCTCCTGAAGTCTCACCTTCCTCACAGACTTTGGATATGATGTCAAACAGGCTCCTATCAGACCTCTGTCAGAAGTAGCTGCTTAAATACCCCTCAAGCAGCTACTTACCACAAAGGTCTGACAGGAGCCTGTCAGTTTAATGGGCAATAGCAGAAGGTCTGTGAGGAAGGCAAGACCTCAGCAGAAAGACAATACAAACATCAATGCCTTACCTGGGGCTTGAACCCAGGTCCCTTTGATCAGCAGCCAAGAAGGCTAACCACTCGGTCACAAAACAGCAATTAGGTGCTTAAGGAATTTTTTTTTTCTTTTTGTGGTGGCCAGTATGTTGCATCTTTGTATGATCAAATCAGTACAGGTTGCAAAGGGCTTCTATATTTTGATTTTTAGAATAAGCAGCAAAAAACATTTATGCAATTTGTCTTTCTGCAGCTAAGAAAAAGGCAGACTGGGCTGGCTAGTCATTAGAATAATTTCCTCCTTAGCCTTTATTTAGGCAAGTTGTTTTTTTTTCTGAAAATAAATTAATATTGATGCCATTTGTTGGTTTAAATTCTTTAGATTACACATTAACCACAATCATCAGTAGGAAAACTCTGAAATATATATTAAATTTAGAATTCTCTTAAGAGTGCCACATTAATAATAAAGTGAACATACCTTTTCCAAATGGAACTATACAAGTAGCCCAATGCATACCAGAGCTAGCTATTTCAGTCGTAACTGCAACAGCAAACTGAAAGTTTGTAGCATCATCAGGAAGATTCAGAGTCATGCTATCTTCTATGGAATCATTTGACCATTGAATGGATCCATCACAACGGAGAAGCCATGGTTTGAAACTAGAGCACCAAAATACTTTATAGTGTACAGCATTGAAATTATAGTTGCTTTCAAATTTCCAGGATAGTTGATAATGCCCAGCATCACGAGAAATGGCAGTAACATCTTGTACAGAAGGTGGCACTATTGGAATAAAAAAAATATTTCAACCTAAAAACAGATGTTAAACTTTAATTAAAAAATAAGAGGCTGATATTGAATGTCAAAGAAATAAAAATATCGTTTATGATATTTAATATTATGAGAAACAATCTAAATATCACATATTTACTTCAATATAAATTTCACAGTCAAAAAATATCTGAATAAAAATCTGTTCTTGCTGTTTAAAACATATTTCTATTTAATTTGCATGCATATCAATATAAAGCACTTGTTAAAATTAAACTTACTCCTCTTGTGCTCAGCCACTGTAAAGTTAACACTATTATTGGATAATCCATGCTCATTTGAGGAATATAACTTGAAAATATAAGAAATATTTTTTTGAAGACATTCAAAAGTTGCATGAAGTGAAGTCACACTAATGTTCTTCTCCACAACTTGAGATGAAATCTGATATTGCTGGACAACATATTTGAAGTCTTTTCCATTAAAGTATTTTTCAGGAATGGGCTGAATTAAAAAAAAATGCTCATATTTATTAACTACATGATATATATTTGATGAACATAACTTGTTAACTGTAATTAAAACTAAATAATTACAAATAAATAAATATAAATGCTTACATCACATACATTAATATATAGCTCTTCTTTGCAAAGTTTAAATTAAATAAATCACTCTTTATAGCAGATTTAACACAGCTGAATTAAATTAAAAAGTTAATCACTGACCGAGCTGTTTTGTATCATTTTAGTGATTCAAAATAACATTTTGATCAGTGACTATAGGATGGTAGAGATGTTACCCACTTCTTGTAGCAGGTGAAGTAAGTCCTTTCCTGTTATACAGATCACTTAACCAGTGGTCAAAATATGATTAAAAACGTTTATAGGAATGCTCTTTGAAAATCACTTAAAATTAATATTAGACCAACATTTTTCAATTATAAAGCAACAGACAATTACCTACCAGTCCTGACACCTGGTCCCCATCCTGCCTATAGTCAGTAGGGGACACTGATGGGCTTGGAAAGGTCGCCATCCATTGGATGGGACATTAAGCCATGATCCTATGTGTGGGAGAGCCATACCCTCGCATTAAAGAACACGCTGGATGACCTTGACGGGAGGCTACCATCTGTCTCCCAACAGCTATTCCAGTGGGTCCCCTCCCCCAACCTTCTCTGAGCTTTTGGGGTCCTTGTGACCTGGCCATTTAGCCCATGGTGTGCAAAAAAGTGTCGCTCAGACGCAAAACAACCAACCAACCAACCTGACACCTGGTTTGAAATCTGGAAAAATCATGTTTATTCCTATACTTTTTACACTAGCTGACAACTGAACTAAATTTTTGCTGAAACAAAATTTTTGAACATTCATTTTCTATACTCTGTACTGCCCTTGAAATAAAATACTGTATACATATGAATAAAATATGCAAACAAAAATACTTCTGGTCTGCAATACCTTTCAGTTTGAGAACCATGATATTAAACTTGCTACCAAAGATACATTTAACAACTGTGTTAATGATCTAGATCCTGGAATTTATCATCATCGTATTTTTCATATAGTAAGGACCCCTAAAAGTATAGGTGCTTTGGGAGCACAGCCTGCTAGGAATTACTGAAACAATCATGTCTGAGAGCTTAATCTTTTAAGAACTCTCACTGTAGAAAAACTTATGAATCTTCAATAGAGAATATCTTTGTGGTATTAGTTCACTCCAATATTGATCTGTGATTGTTAACTTTTAACAATTAGATCTGAATCCACAGTCCATGAATCTGCAGAATGAAGTCTTTTCTAGCTGAACCTAGAATCCCTAATCTTATGATGGCCTGAAGATGTTTAGTATGCAATAAAGACAGATGCATTTATCTGTTTCAAAACAGAAAATAATGTTCAGAATTGTTAGTAATTTTAAAACTATACGATTTACGAGACAAAAGAATTAATATATTATTTGAACTTCATTTCTTACCTTCCAATATAAAGTGACAGATCTACATTCATCATAGTGCCGCAACTCAAAAGCTTCTGGAACTGTGTCAGGAACCAGATATGGAACTGCAATGAAAAAATTTTATAATGGTTCATTATATATTGGAATTATATTCTGTCTTTCCTAGAAAGTATATTCATTTGAAATATTTTTAGAATGCATAACAATTTCAAGATGCTTAGAGTCATGAGCTGTCAAAATTCATTATAAATATTGAAATTTTCAAAGATTAGGTTGCTGTGCTCATCACAAGAAGTCAAACAGTAGCTGCATCATTTTATTGGGTGCAGGTTATTAGACAGTTTTAAAGGACTTGTGGCATTGTCTGTTGTACATGAATGCTGTGCATACATTTTTCAGAAGGCTGACATTTCAGAGATCAGTACTTCATTTATGGTTGCCACCATTTCAGGTTTCATCTGAAGTCTATGGATTTAAGCCTCGTTTTTTTGCTTTGAGATATATTTTCTAAATCTTTGGGTTAATATGAATGCTGACAGTCAAAATTCATTAATTTTATCAGTTGATTTCATTTTATATCCATGTTAGAAGCATTTTAAAGTTTTTAATTCAACTGATACTATTTATGAAAAATTTGTAAATGCTAGCTGCAATTGCCTATGTAATTATTGATGAGAACAAGTTGCATAATGAATTAGTATTAGAAACAGTCATATCAAGTATGTAAAATATGCAACTCTCACTGAATCAAAAATGAATCCATTTATTTGAGAATGGGGAATGTTCCAAAGGAGTTAGCACTATGTTTTTAATCCAATTATGAATGTCTATTTATGAAAGATACAGAGAGGTATTATTTATGAGAGGTCCATTATATAAAGGGTATTTTTGGAGATGGGCAATATTTGAACAAATAAGCAAAATCAGTTACACATACAATGATATCAGAGCTTCATATTACATTGGGTTTTAAGATGAGTTGCTTGTAGGCCATTTCATTCATCATCAAAGTCCAAAAAATTCTAAATTTATGTTTCAACTAATTCAGATCTTCAAAAATTTTCTAGAAGCACCAAAAAAAAATCCTTTGAATTAAAAGGTATGTATGTTCCAGCTTCAGATTGACACTGTGGAAAAACTAGCAACCCTAATGTCATTGTGAAATTATATACATACATACAAAATCCTCATGCATCCATGGGGCTAAGGAAGTCCAATCAGACTGTAATTTTCCTCTCCAGAAATGTCTCTTCTGAACTACAGCTGCTGCATTTGGCCACTCTAAGCAAATTCTAGCAAGATCTCAAAGGAAGTTGACTCCTTCTTCTAACCTCATCATTACTTACACAGTCAAACCACCTAATGTCCAAAATACTGA
Organism: Ryuthela nishihirai; assembly: GCA_038380435.1. Taxonomy (NCBI): domain Eukaryota; kingdom Metazoa; phylum Arthropoda; class Arachnida; order Araneae; family Heptathelidae; genus Ryuthela; species Ryuthela nishihirai. The sequence goes on along the minus strand of JAWZYU010000002.1, from coordinate 118,409,449 downwards.
GTAAGCATATAGAATCAAAGGCATCAAGTTTCTTGCTATCCTACTTACAAAGGGTTCATGTTTCGCTACCATAACTAACCTTAGAAAGAACCAAACTGTTACACAGCCTAATTTCAATCTTTAGATGTATATGCCTATTTTTCCCCACTCTCCATAGATTCTTAAAAGTCCCAGCAGCAATCCCTATTCTTCTATTTATCTCATACCGCACATCACCAGTATCTGTTACATAGCTCCCAAGATAATTAAACTGAGACACTTTCTCAAGAGTACAGCTATTCAAAGCAACTGAAGCACCATCTGCCTGACCAATTTTCATCACTTTAGTTTTTTCTCTGTTTATCACCAAACCTACTCTCATCAACAGACCAGTCTCATCAACAGTCCTAATGAACGAATTCATCTTGACATCAGCAGCCAACAGGGCTAAATCATCTGCATAATCTACATCAGAAATTTTGAAATCTCTAGACCATTTAAGGCCAAAATCGTTCCCTTGCAAAGAATTTTGCATAGCATAATCAATAACCAAACTAAAGAGAAAAGGAGACAAAATGCACCCTTGTCTAACTCCACTAGCAATGCTAAACCAATTGCTGAAAGACGTAATAACTCTCACACACGACTCAGTGTTATTATAGAGAGCTTTCATTACACTAACTTATCAGATATTCCATATGATCTAACAATCAACCACAAATTATGTCGATCAAAAGAGAGTCAAAAGCATTTTTGAAATCTATAAAGCTAACCACAGGTTTCTGAAACTCTAAACATTTCTCAAGAATCTGCCTTAGTGAAAATATTTGATCAATACATCACCTGCCACTTCTGAATCCACACTGTTCATCATGCAGTTGCCCATCAAATAAATTCTTAATTCTATTACGTATAATCATCCAAAGAACTTTACCTGAAACAGAAAGTAAACTAATTCCCCTATAATTATCAAAAGAACTGCTATCACCTTTTTCAAAAATTGGGACAATGATAGCTCTAGTAAAATCCTTAGAAATAACACCTTTATCATACAAAAATATTCAAAATTTCAGTCAGCCATGTGACAACACAAATGTTCCCAGCTCTAAGCATTTCAGTGGTGATTTCATCCACCCCTGGGGATTTATGCAGTTTTAAGGTGCACAGGATATGGCCCTCCCACACATGGAGTCACAGCTTAATGTCCCATCCAATGGACCAGCCTTTCCAATCACACTGGTATCCACTACTGACTGAAGGCAGAGGGGGAGTTTTAGCAGAGATAAATCTCAATGCTGGTCCAGGTGGGACTCAAAACTGGGAACTGCAGTTTACAACCTGATGTGCTACTCACTGAGTCACCCACACTCTAGGCTCAGTTAGAATAGCTGGTTTAATAAGCATAAACACTGTGTAGTAAAATGCTCTTTTTAAGATAATTTGCATAATTATGAATATGTCCATGTTTAAATCGAGTCTAAAATTGTGGATATATATGGTGTAGATTTTTGCTCTGATAAAAATCTCACACATTAAAAAAAAACACATAAAAAAACTACTGTCCTGAGCACATAAAAATTTTGTAAATTTCATGCTTCTGGACATATATATTTGTTAGCTGGAAACAGGAAGGAGATGCAATTCAAATTACTAGCAGTAATTATGAAAATGTCTACCTATGACACTGGATTTATATATTATAAGATTTTATGGAAACAATTATTTTAATAAAAACAACCTCTCAAACTTCAGAAGTCTCAATCTTAGTATTTCTAGTGAATTTCAAATATATTAGTGAATTGAATTTGAAAGTTTAATTGTAAACTTTTATAGAATTAGTTTTTGAAAAGCTCAATACTCAGGGCTTACAACAGGTGGACATAATTTACATTGAAAAAGCACATGTAATATACATTCATATTTTAAAGAAATCAAAATATCTCTGTACAAATAATAGTTCTGAAATTCTCAAAGAACTTCATAGCTACTATTTCAGAAACAGTTCTCTTTCTTCACAAAACATTTACTTCATAATTAACAGAATTCAACATTAGCATTTCAAACATTCTACATCTTTCTTTCATTTGCGTCTAATAATATCTAATAGTGAATATATTTTATTACATATGATTAGACATTTTGGCAGCAGCAAACATTAATATTAGCAGAAATGGAAATTATTTTATGAACTACACTTACCATCTGGTAATGTTCTATCATTAATTGAAATAATAGGACTCCACATATTTTCACTAGTAGAGAAATTTGAGCGACATCTCAGTGAAATATTATAAAGTAAATTTGGAATTAGACCTACAGTGGTATATGTCAGTGTATTCACGCCAACATCAATAACCTATAAAAGAAATTGAATATATATATATTGTTTTACACATATTAAAATGCATGCATATTCTTGAATTACACTAGAAAAAGAAACACTATATTCAGAATTTTACTCCCTTTCAATTACTCTTTTTATTTTCTACACCAACTTTTAATGTTAACATTATTATCTTTGTTAGTGGGAAACTTTAAACTTTAATTCCTGCAGTCAGTCAAATGCATGTCAGCAATACAGATAAATACACATCAAAATCATCACAGTTGAGGTTCACACTATAAATTTTTACTACAAATTAATTTTTCCAAGTAAAGGTCAAAGATATTCACTGTAATTCAGTTCCAACAAAATATTATTAGAAGTAAAAAAAATCAAATCTTATTGAAGTGATGGATACATCACTTCTCTAATAAGAGCTACAATTATTACTGAAGCCAATTTAAGTGCATCTATGCTACAATGCAAATATCTCTGTAGTGTCATTACCCTTAACATGCCAGGTTAACAGAACTCTGGTAGTCAGATTAATTTTAAAATGTTTCCAACAGAAAAAAAAATGAACCTTAAAATTTTATACCGAAATAACTAATAGACAGAAATAGGTAATGTAATATACCAAAATAAAGACAACTAGAATTTTTTCAAAAATAAAATATTTGAGAAAAATAAAAAGCATTTTAATTTTAATAGTGCTTATTTAAAATAATAGAGTAAAAAAAAGGTGCAATTTCATTGGATTTGAACCTCGTTCTGAAATAACTAATGAACAAAATACTGTATATTATATCTTAAAAGAAATAGCATTTAATTCTGCATAATAATATATAAGTATATTTACCTGAAACAAGATAATTATATAGTTCCATGTTGTTTTCTTGTACAGTACTGCCAGATGTTTCATAAGAGTCACTATATTGTGTACTATCACTGTTTGTATCAACATTTACAACTGACTCATTATATAAGCCTTTTTTTTTTTGAGGGAATTTTAAAAGATCAAGAAAAGGTTTAATGACAGGAGTTCAAATAAATCTCTCCGTGAAAGTTTAGTTTGGGAACATTAAAAGAAGGAAGAAACGGCAAAGTTCTGCTTCTCGATTGCCTGGAGATCTACCCAGAATGTGATTCACCACTTAATACTTAAAATAAATCATGTTATACCCTTGTGGCTCAACCCTTTTTCTCCCATAGTGGAGAAGTACTACTGTTCTACTGAGTTACAGATATACTGCAGCTTTGTCCAAAGGAAGTTTACACCTAAAATGTTCAATGAATTGAAATAGTAATTGCCACAGCAATGTAATGGTTTCTTTCTCATTTTTGGCAACTTTATTGGATATATATATATATCAGGTTTATATCAATTATCAAAATTCAATTCATAAACTTTCAGGATTTTTTTTTTGATTAAAAATGGCCAATCTCAATGGGGGGGGGGGGGGGGGGCAAGGAACTCTTGGAGCATATTATCTTTGGAAATATAAGTTCCCAACAGATATGAGACTGCATTTGGCTCTGTGAACTACAGTGTCTTCTGGCATTTAAGTATTAAGTGGTGAATTGTCTCACCTTACAGCAAAATCTTAAAGATCACTGCCTGCACTACAGCCTATATCCAGTGTTTGATCAGTATTTCATAAATATTATCATATATTGAGCCCACAGAAGATATTTTTTGCTTGAACTGAATCATGGTGCAACTTTTTTAACTTTTATTTGTAAAAATGTAAAATATTATTGCAATCAGTGTCTTTTATGATCCACAATTTTGATAATTTTGTTGTATTTGATATACAGTTACTTGTACTTCTATTGCACATTTGACTGATTGCAGTGATAAATTGTTTCATCTTAACAATACTTAACAGCATTAATTTTAACTTTTTAATCAATCAAACATTGTGATTAAACAATAATTTTTAACTTTTAGTAGTTCTCCAGACTTTTAAACTAGTAATAATGATATAGTTGTTCAACATATTTAAATTTAGAAGCAATGTAGTTTATTTATAATTCTTTAATGTTTTATTTCTCAACTCCTAGTTTTGCTATTATATTTTCAAGTCACAATTTTTTTAAATTTAACAGAATTCTGTTATGTTAAGATAATTATTGTTATGTATAAAACATCCTCTGTGTAAAGCCTAGAGTTATGATCATTTGAAGTAATAATTAAATGTATTTAGGAATTGACTTCCATGAAAGATAGTTGGTTAGGTTGTTTTATTTCTGAGTAGAACTCCCTTTTTTGCTCACAATGGGTTAAATGATCAGGTTACAAGGACCCCAAGAACACAGAGAAGGTTGGGGGAAGGGAACCTACTTGACAGCTGTTAAGAGACAGATGGCAGCCTCCTGTTAAGGTCATTAAGCATGCTCTTTAACACGTACAGTGTATGGCCTTCCCCAACTTGGGGACCACAGACTCATGTGTGGATTTTTTACTAAAATAAATGAATGTCCCATCCAACAGATGGCAGCCTTTCCAAGCCCATTAGTATTCCCTTTCTGACTTAGGGAAGGGTGGGGGTTTAGCAGAAATAAAACTCAGTGCTGACCCTCGAATCTGGGAACAGCAGATCATGCAGAACACAATAAGAATTTAAATACACAGAAAAATGAATTGTAATTAATTTAGTCAAGTAGGAAGCAAATTTATGACCTCTTGATAACATATCAGGTGCAGTAGCACTAATCTACTGACCACTAGGATCCAATTGGCAGAAACATCACATGACTTTATGCACCAAATGGAGAAATAGAGGATGAACTGATTCTTATACAGAAAAATAGTATTTGTATAGACTTGGGGTTGGGAATCAGTGGCTCTGAAAGTAACACTGAAGGATTACAGTTTTTTAAATAATTATTTTCAATACACTTTTATTGTATAATCTGAATATACCTATTTTAAAAATTATAAAATATCTTAGGATTTTATTTTCCTTATTAAAATATAATAATTCGTGTTTTTATTTTAATTTTTTTTAAATTTTTTATGTTATTGCTCTTGACCAAATAAAGGTTCCCAACCCCTGTTATAGATCAATACATTAATTCAAAGTAATAAATGGGATTATAATTTGGCTTGATAACTTGACCGACAAAGCCGAGGAAGCAGCTAGACAGCACAACTGCAGACAGTTGTATCAGATAGTTCATTCTTTGTGTGGGAAGATACAAACCAGCACCAAGGGATTGAGGGATTATTGAAGGTTAGGATTCTAGAAATGTTCAAAACAGTGTATAGTTCTACTCCCATTGTTTGTAATGAGGACAGATGCATTACTGGTTTCAATGTTAAACTTATATTACAGTCTGAAGTTATTTGGCAATTTCTAAATTAAAACTAAAAAAAATCACCAGGGATAAAAGAAATTACTACTGAAATACTTAGAGCTGGAAATATTTCTTTTGTCACACTGCTGATTGAAATTTTATGATAAATGTGTTTGCTGTTCCTAAGGATTTTACCAGAACTATTATTATCATTCCTATTTTAAAGAAGGTGATCACAGTTCTTATGATAACTATAAAGGTATCAGCCTACTTTCTGGTCCAGCTAAAGCATGATTTTGATGGACAACTATATGATAAGCAGTGTGGATTCAGAAGTGGTATGTATAAATCAGATTTTTTTTTTTTATGTAGGCAGATTCTTGAGAAATATTTAGAATTTCGAAAACCTCTTGCTACTAGCTTTGTAGATTTCAAAAAGTTTACTCTGTTGATCATCATAATTTATGCTTGACTGTGAGATAATATGGCATACCTGATAAGCCAGCATAATGATAGCTCTCTATAACACTGAGTGATGCTTGAGAGTTGGTAAGGCTTGTAGCATTTGGTTTAGCACTGCTACTACAGTTCAACAAGGGTGCATTTTGTTTCTTTTTCTCTTTAATTTGGTTATTGATTACATCATGTGAAATTCACTGCAAGGAGAAGATTTTGGCCTTAAATCGTCTAGAGAATTGAAATTTTCATTTTTAGATTATGCTGAGGATTCTTCCTTTTCAGCAAATGTTGTTGGTGAGATGAACTCTTACATTTGAGCTGTTGATGAGACTAGTAATAGAGTAGGTTGGTGATAAACATAGGAAAAACTAAAGTGATGAAAACTGTTCAGGCAAATTGTGCTTCGGTTGTTTTGAATGGTTGCACCTTTGAGCAAGTGTCTGAGTTTAGTTATCTCTGCAGATGTGTAACAGATGTCATTAGTTAAATAGGTATAAATGGGAAATTATCATTGATAAATCTACCATTTTTCACCATAACAATCATTTTTTCCTATGTTTCTCCGACTGATACATAAAAGTAATGTGATGCTTCTGTCAATCACTTCTACTTGTGAACTTCATTAGCAGAAATCTTCATCAGCAATCAGTAGATCAAAAGTGGTAGGAAATTGACATATTATAAGGAAATTTTGAGCTCGTATCCACTCTGCTGAAATTTTCCCATAAACTTAAAATGGTTCTTTGATCCACAGGTTATTACCAGTGATTTATTAATAATGAATTAACACAATATTTATATGTATTTGTATTTCCAAAACTTAATTGTACAATTTCACTCTATAATTCGAGTTAAAATAATTGAGAAGCTACATTTCAGTTATTCAACTTAAACATTTTTCAATCGACTATCTCGTAATGAAATTAAATCTTCAGATTTCATCTTTAACTGACCATGGACAAGAACATGAAGATAACTGAACAAGTAGCCTATCATTATTTTAGCTCAAATTATAGTGAATATGGCAGTTGCCACTGCACTACCCAAAAGACCAGTGATATTGTACATTTTGCTTTTTTTTAGGTGTGATCTCATTGGGATTATTCAATTTTATTTCTATATCTGTCTATACAATTTATAACAGTTTCTCTCTCCCTCTTATAGGAATAGTGAAAAATACAAAGAAAATAAGAAATACCTTTTTTTCTTCTGGGTCTTCCACAAGAGTCTCTACCCACAGTTGGTATTGTAAAGGAAGCTCTCTTGTAGCATTTTCCAACTTTCGTGGAGGTTTCCACTTAAGTGTAATGCTACGTTCTTTTATCCTCACAATGGTAAGATGCTGTGGTTTATTTGGCAAAACTGAAACAAGCATGCATGTGCTGTTAACTTGAAACAAGTTTAGAAAACATTTGAATGAAAAGAGCTAATGTTAGGGAGAAAAAATGTATATTTTAATTCTTCTGTTATTTTAGCAGATAGATACAAATAAATCCATAAATATTAATCAAAGAACTATAAAAAGCTTCACAAAACTATTCTATTGATCAGATAAAAATTACTATTGTTAGATGATTTCAGTGGCTAAATATGTTTTATGCATTTTTATCCATTCACCGAAGGGTTTAAATACATGGGATATGCCTTGATTGATATATTTTTACTATGAATGTTTAGGAACATGCATTACTATCAAGAACAAATCAAGAATTAGCACAAAAAACTTGATTTTGATTTAATTGAGAACTCTCATTTACAATCCAAAGAAATGCACAAATGAAATATTAAAAACTTGGCAAGTACCTCTCAGACAATATTTCTCATTTAAAAATGTGTGTTGACTATGACTTAATTTATGTCTTTAACTAGTGAATAAAAATATATAAATTCAATATTTTCAAAAATATCTACATTTTTATAGGTAGCCTAAAAAGAGATTTTTTTTACACCCAACTAATAACGTGTGAATCCACCTTTCACCCTCACAACAGCAGCAACACATCATGGTAGGGACTCTACCAAGTATTGGAAACATTTGTGTTGTACTGCAACCCATGATTTCAGGACAACCATCCATAAAGCACTGATAGTTTCCGGTAGTTTCAGACTCAAATGCATCACTCCACTTCATCCCACAAATGTTCAATAGGGATCAAGTCTGGAGGGTGAGGCCATTCGAGGGTTGTGAACTCACTGGAATGCTCCTCCAACTAGTTCTTCACTAAACTGAAGTAATGAGATGGGGTGTTGTATTGTTGAAAGAAGGCATCCTGCTGTGGGAAATGGATAACCATGAACAGATGTAGATGGTTGGCAAGTATGTCAACAGTCTTGTGTGGTGATGGTGATATCAATAGATACAAATGGCCCCAAGGTGGCCCATGTAAACACACCCCAGAACATTACATCATCTACACCAGCCTGTAATACCCCAACTTGACAGTTCTGATTCAAGCCTCATGTGGTCTACACCACATATGCAACCTCCCACTGGCATGTTGTAGTTGGTTGATTTGTCAGACCAAGCTACCCATTTCCATTCTTCCATGGTCTATTGGCAATATTCCTTCACCCACTGCAACCTCGTAGCTCAGTGAAGTGCTGTTAACAAGGATACTCGATGCAGGCATCAACTGCCATAGCCCAGTCATGCCATCATACACTGAATGGTTTTTGCACAAACTTTTGTAGCTGTCATTGAATGCCAAAAATTATCTGCATTGTGGCCCTCCATTCCGATATTATAATACAGGAGGGGTGCCACTCACCTCAAACATCAACTGTCTGGTTAACTACATTCTTTCCAGCAGCTGCAGGTTTTGCCAGTTTAGATGTGGTCCTGGGAAGAAATGGCTAAAGAGAAGAGCTTCCATAAGTGTAATGTAAACTTTGTGGCTGCAGTGCCCTCTAAACATGGCAAATCCATGCATTTCAGTGAAGCCACCTAGCCAAGAAGAGAAGCGAGTTCACTGTGTCTACCGAGCAAGGTTTTTAATTGTTTACATCATGTGACTAATTTTATATACACTTTGATTCTAAAAAAGTTCAGTTTAAAATGTCTTCATGAGCTGCTATGATAATTTTCTTTCATTTTGAAGGAAAATAATGAGCATTCAAATTATATTCTTTAATAAAATATGTTTGTAAAATAGGTAGAAACTGTGCTCAAACAAGAAAATGTTAATTTTCTGAACACTGTGATATTTACTATATTATAAAACATTGAGCTTTATATTTCAATACACAATAAGAGGTTTTATGTTAAGTATCATACAATTCAACACAAATAAAAATTGTATTGAATTTATTACTTGTATGAAAGTCAACCGCTTTCATACAATTTTTCAATACTTTTACTTAATCACCAGCTACCACAGATTCATAGACTGCTTTCTCACCCATTATATGTAAGTTTGAAATAAAAATGGTTGGTTGATATTTTAATGGTAAAACATTATTACCAAATGATAGTAGACTAAATTGTAAAACTGTTTAACTATTGATACTACATATTTCATCTTTCTTTAAGTGAAAAATTCAGATATTTTCACTTTACAGCTACACCTAGAAACAGCAAAAAGCACATCTGTGTTATAAAAAGTATACTTCAAAACATCAAATAAGAATAAATTAAAATGTTGAGTGATTTGGAATACATACCAATTTCATAGTGATTAACACTAAAGTTTTGGGTTATTTTCCCCAGTTTATTGGTTCCCACTACAGTAAAATTCAAAATTTTTTCTATCCTGGCATTAAGTGGAGGATCAGTGACATCATTCCACTGACAAGATGTTGGCTTTGATGTTTCCTTGGGACACTTTGTGGGAGTGTAACTAAAATGTAGTTGAAAAAATCAGAATATTAATTGCATTACATACCAAAAATGTGCAAAAAATATTACAACACATTTTAAATAAAAGCAGAAAAGACATCATATTTAATGACATTACTATTGACTTTACCATTTCTACATACATACATACAAAATCATCATACAGCCACGGGATATGGAGGTCCTACCAGACTGCAATTTTCTTCTCCAAACCTGCCTCTGAGCTGTCCTCTTACAGGCCCATTGCTCTATCATCTTACCTCTGCAAGATCCTAGAAAGACGTCCTTCTAGGTATCCAATACCTAGAATGGTACCTAGAGTCCAGCTTCTCCATGACAGCCTCTTGGGTTTCCGCAAAGAGAGGTGCATGTCCAATAATCTTATCAACTTCACCTCTGCTGTTGACCAGGCAATGTCTGAGGGACAAACCACCGTCGCTGTCTTCTTCGACATCCGGAAGGCTTTCAACTCCCTTTCTCATGCCAATATCCTCTGCAGACTCCATGATCTTGGCCTCAGAGGAAATATCATGCCCTGGATCATGGCATACCTCTCCAACAAGACAGTTCATGTCAAGCTGGGCAACACACTATCAATCATGGAGTACCTCAAGGGGGTGTCCTCAGCCTGATGCTTCTGCACATTTTGCTGTCAGACCTACCCTCTCGACTCAAGAATAGAGTGGATATTTCCATCTATGCGGACGGCATCTGTGTCTGGTTCCCTAGCCAGGACCCCTACTATGCTCAGCTCAAGATGAAACGAATGTAGCCATGGCCATCATGTTCTTCGACAACCTCAGCCTCACTCTTTCCACCGATAAGACTGTGGTCATGGCTCTTATGGCCAGTCTTATCTTGACGCCTTATGCCCACCTTCCCTAGCATCATGCTTGGACCTGACCACATCAAGTGCATCAAGCAGCATAAGTTCCTTGATGTCATCCTTGACAATAGGCTGACCTGGGGACCTCACATCCAGCATCTTAAGACAGTTGCCACTGCACAGAGAAGCATATTGTCTTACCCACTAGGGAAGTTCCTGCAAGACCCTCCTGGTCTTGTACTGGCACTTGATCCTCTCCTGCATCAACTACAGTGGTCAACTTCTGAGCATAATTCTGCTTCACAAATCAGCAAGCTGGCCACTGGCCACACTATATCCCCCACCTCTGTCTCAGACTCTGCTCTAACCACCTAATGTGTCTGTCAGCGAGGTGCCACTGTTCAGCTGACTGTACACTGGAGTGAACTATATGCAAGCATTGCTGAGAGTCTGTGGACACATGCAAGACTGAATGTTAATTTTAATTAACATTTAATTAACATTTAATTTAAGGTTTTGGATTTTTGGTGACACGACACCTTTCATGAACATTATGCATTTGACTTTGCTTTTTAATTCCCTAAAAATGGAAGTTAGAGAAGTTTATTTATTCGGTCTTTATTTCTTTCTTACTTTGAGCTACTCAAACAAGGTGAATACGTTTTTATGTGTGTTTACTTCCAGCAATGACAATGAACTGTGAACAGAAGGGGGAAGACAGGAGACTAGCTGAAATTAAGACATGGTCCAATTGTAAATGGGTGAGAGGTGTAAAGGTCCAGCTTTCACTGGGTAACAAAAGAGTTCTACATTCTAATGGAGAAAAAGATGTCCAAATATAGCAACCTGGGTAGCTTCCAAAAGCCAATTCTGAGAATATGAAGCAATAATTGTGCTTCACCTATGCCAGAAGCAACTCAGGTGATCATCAGAACACCTATGCTAATTTCTTCATTCAGTTCACATGAAGTGACTGAGGAGCGCAGGCAATTTTGAAAGAAAGAACAATCTGATGAAAGCTTTGTGAGAAGGAAAATATTAAGAGCAGGCATCTATCTCCAGCCTTTGTTCAGGCAGTTTCCTTTGTTGCAGTTGCACCTGCAGTGTGAAACCTTTGGGCAGTCTGAGCCCCACAGGATGAGTACCTGTTGCTAGATTCCTTAGTGTGGGAGACCACAGTGAGGTCTTCAACAATTGAGCATATATATTTCTAATTACTGTAAGTAAATCAATTGGGCTGCATAAGAATATGATTGATTATATATTAATTAACAGCAAATGGGCTAGTTCTGTTAGAAATACCAGGGCATATAGGGGAGCTGAAATTGGATCTGACCATTACCTTGTTAAAAGTGTCTTGCAACTTAAACTTAAAAAGTGTTGTGCTAGGGTTAAAAAATTTACCTTTAATACTGAAGCTCTGAAAGACCCAGTTATAGCTAAAGCTTACCATGATAGGTTACTTAGTCATTATGACAGTCATGATTTGCTTAATACTGAAGTTGAGGAAGAATGGGGCCATTTTAAACAGGCTTTTTTGGAAACTAACAGTACTCTTTTAGGGAAAAAGGAGCAGAGGAGGCAGAATTATTTAAGTGATAAGGCACTTGAGCTTATTTCAGAAAGAAGGAACTGCAGGAATGTCCTTAATCAGTACCCTACTAGTCCTAATAGAAAGCATTACAAAGAACTTAATAAACGTGTAAAGGGTCAGTTAGCTACTGATAAGAATCTTTGGCTTGTTTGATGGCCTTGCTGACAAAGCTGAGGAAGCAGTTAGACAGCACAACAGCAGAGAGCTGTACCAGATAGTTAATGTTTTGTGTGGTAGAAAACGAACAGGTATACAGGGATTGAAGGATAAACAAGGCAAGGTTATAGAAGGTGAGGATTCTGTCATGGCTAGGTGGGCTGAGCATTTCAGTGATGTTCTAAACAATGTGGTTAGTTCTACTCCCATTGTTTGCAATGATGATAGATGCATTGTTGGCTTTAATGTTGGCCCTATAACACAATCTGAAGTTAGTTTGGCTATTTCTAAACTTAAACTTCATAAATCCCCAGGGGTGGATGAAATTACTACGGAAATGCTTAGAGCTGGGAATGTTTCAGTTACCATTTGGATGACTGAAATTTTGAATAACTTTTATGATAAAGGCATGGTTCCTAAAGATTTTACCAGAGCTATTATTATCCCTATTTTCAAAAAAAGGTGATCGCAGTTCTTGTGATAACTATAGGGGTATCAGCCTACTCTCCGTTCCAGGTAAAGTTCTTTCCATGATTGTGCTTAATAGAATTAAGAATCTGGTTGACAGGCAATTGCATGATGAGCAATGTGGATTCAGAAGTGGTAGGGGATGTGTAGATCAGATATTTTCACTTAGGCAGATTCTTGAGAAATGTTTAGAGTTTCAGAAACCTTTGGTTGCTAGCTTTGTTGATTTCAAAAAGGCTTTCGACTCTGTTGATCGTCATAATTTGTGGTTAATTGTGAGATCATATGGTATACCAGACAAGTTAGTTAACATAATGAAAGCTCTCTATAATAACACTGAGTCATGTGTGAGGGTTGGTAAGTCTTGTAGCAATTGGTTTAGCATTACTTCTGGTGTTCGACAAGGGTGCATTTTGTCTCCTTTTCTCTTTAGTTTGGTTGTTCATTATGTTATGCGAAATTCACTTCAAGGGAAAGCTTTTGGCCTTAAATGGGCTGGAGATACGAAAATTTCTGATTTAGATTATGCTGATGATTTAGCCCTTTTGGCAAATGATGTTGATGAGATGAACTCTTTCATTCGAACTGTTGATGAGACTGGTAGTACAGTAGGTTTGGTTATAAACAGAGAGAAAACTAAAGTGATGAAAATTGGTCAGGCAGGTTGTGATTCAGTTAATCTGAATGGTTGCAGTCTTGAGCAGGTGTCACAGTTTAATTACCTTGGGAGCTGCGTAACTGATACTGGTGATGTGCGGCATGAGATTAACAGACGAATAGGTATTGCTGCCGGAACTTTTAAGAATCTATGGAGATTGTGGAGAAATAGGCGTATACACCTAAAGACTAAAATTAGACTGTATAATAGTTTGATTCTTTCTAGGGTTAGTTATGGTAGTGAAACTTGGACGCTGTGTAAGCGAGATAACAGGAAACTAGATGCTTTTGATTCTAGATGCTTACGCAGTATCTTGGGTATTAGGTGATTTAACTTTGTAAGTAATGATGAGGTTAGGCAAAGGAGTCTGCAACCTCCTTTAAGCAGCATATTGTGCAGAGAGAGACTCCGCTGGTTTGGCCATGTTGCCCGTATGGATAATTATAGATTGGCGAATAGGGTTATGAACAGTGTGCCTAGAGGCCTCAGAAGGAGGGGGAGACCTAGGATGCGGTGGGAAGACAATGTCAAACAGGACCTTGTTAGAATTGGTGTACAGTGGCCGGATGCAGCAGATGTAGCTCAGGACAGATATGCTTGGAGAATTAAACTGCGCGGTCTGGTTGGACCTCCGTAGCCCATGGCTGCTTGATGATGATGATGATGATGATGATGATGATGATGATGATGATGATGATGATGATGATGATGATGATGATGATGATGATGATGATGATGATGATGATGATGATGATGATGATGATGATGATGATGATGATGATGATGATGATGATGATGATGATGATGAATCAATTATGTAAATATCAAATTATTTATCCGAGTCATTTCCAACACCACCAGATTTCTGAACTTCTGTAGTTATTGTACTATGTTCAAGGCTCCTACCCACCTCATATACCCTCTACAAAGCACACATCATTATAATGTCTTTTCTTTAAGATAAATAAATACATAACATTTTAAAACAGTCCAGATTAGTATTTTAACTACATATGCAGAGTAGACAAATGTTTTCAATTCAAGTTGTATATTATGGAATGCTAAAAAGAAAAGAAAAATTGAACAATTACATTTTCTTAATCATTTGTGGGTGCATTATTGCAGCTGAAATTTCCATTGAATGTTACTTTGGTTAAGCATATACTGTACTTCTTTTACACAATTCATTATGAAAAGAAAAATGGAAAAATGGCTCCCATAAAGTTGAAATAAATGTTCTATAAGTATAAATAGTCTGAATACTTGATACTCTAGTCTACTAGCATTTGACTTATTTAATCCAGCCTATTTCCTTAGCAACAATCAGTTTCACGTATTAGAGTAATTCAGATGTTTAACATTGGCACCATGTCCACTGGATTTTAATGAAATTGAAACATGAAAATACTTTAAAAATATCTTTAAGATCATTTAAATTAATGATACTTAATTTTTTTTTTTTGCATTCTAAGTCTCTGTAAATTTTTGAGATTCACCAGCTGAACAAACATTTGAGATAATGAAAAATATGAAGTGAGCAAAATCCTTAAATAGATAAACCACAAAGATTTATAACATATGAAATTAAACATCATTTACATTAGTTGATTAATATATCATAAAATACTCACTATTCATTGATAAAACTTTTGCTCAACACATAATCTGTCTGCACTTTATTGTTTTCAACATCCCACATGCAAGTTAAATTTTCATTGTACATGTTAATGCACCTGAAGTTGGTAACTGGCTTTGGCCAATCTGTACAGAGGGAGAATAAAGCAATAAAAATTATTTATTTACCTGTTTCTGAAAAGCTACATTTTAATGCATCTGCAATGAAACATTTCATTCAAGTTACAATTTCACAATAAAATAAAAGAATATATTTTATATATGTATGTGCAGGGCCAGAGCTAGGAGAGCAAGGGGTCCCCCACCCCATGAAAATGTCAGCAATTGTAATAGAGGCAAAAAAATTATTAAACTTATGTATATTTCATGCATTTTAAAGACCTCTATAAAATGGAGGGGGAAATGTTATATTGCAATGGAAATCTAGTCTCTTGCCCCCCCCCCCCCCCCAATCCCTTTTTTTCTAGATCTGGGCCTGCATGTGTGCAATCCAAAAGAAAAGATATAAATTTATTATGCTATGCTACTAAAGTAAAAGATAAAACAAAATACTGCTCAAAAACCTGCTACCATAAGTGTCTATCAGTAATAATATGCAACAAGGTTTATGAGGAAAGCGAGACATTAGCAGAAAGACAAATCACAAAAGATACTTCCACACACTGAGATTGCACTTATTATCCTTTACATTATGCATAACTTAAATCAAGTATTTTCATATTTCTAGACCATCTAAGCATCAACATCACTCTTGCAATGAATTCTTCAAAACATAATCAATACCCAAACTAAGGAGAAAAGGAGGCAAAATGCAGCCTTGTTGGATTCCAGAAGTAATGCTAAACCAATCGCTATAAGCTTTATCAATACTCACACACACACACACACAACTCAGTTACATAGAGAGGTATTTGGATGTCATCTTACTAATTATTGGTATGCCATACCATCTCAATATCAGCAACAATCTATGACAGTTAACAGAGTTAAAGGCCTTTTTGTCACATGGCTGAATGAAATTGTGAAAAAGTTTTTGTGATAAAGGTGTTGTTCTTGAGATTTTACTAGAGGTATTATTATCCTTATTTGCTTTCAAAGAAAAAAAAAGGCAATTGCCATTCTTGCTAATATTACAGGGGCATCAGTGTACTTTCTGTTCAAGTTCTTTACATCATTATGCTTATAGAATTAAGAACTTGGTTGATGGACAATTTTAAGATGAACAATGTGGAATCCGAAGTGGTAGAAAATGCATAGATCAAATTTCTTTCATGTAGACTCTTGAAAAATCTGTTCTCAGCCAGTTTTAAGATATGTATTATGCACAATTATTGTTCTTCTGCATATATCCAGCATTGCTCAATGAATTCTGTGCTTTAAGCAAAAGAAATATCATCTGCTTCCTTTCCCATTCCTAAATATATATTCTAAAATATTTTCAAATTAAAAAACAGCATTTAAATATGAAGAAAAAAAACTCAAATGAATGTAGCATATATAACCATAGTATTATTAACAATTTAAAAATTTGCACTAAATAAAACTAGCAAATATTAGCAACAAAAAGGAATTCCTTACCTCCTACATTGATAGAAGTGCCACATACTAATTGTTGGGCTAAGCCTGGTGTCAACAGATGACAACCATAAAACCCAGAATTTTCAACTGTGGCATTTGGTATCCTTAACTCAGCAGTGAGATCATCAATAATATGAATTTGATCAGAAGATATGTTCAAAGAATTGTGAGTAAATATGAGATTTGAAGAATTCACAAAAACTTCTTCAGGACTCTCTCGTTTCAGTTTTACTAGATTGTTGTTTAAAACGCATTTTACAGTCAGAGTATTCCCCACAAGAAGATCATAATCAGCAGATGTATCTGAAAGGAAAACTAAGGTATTAGTGGGTGGAACTGTTAATATAATGTCTAACATTAAATGAATGCATAACTCAGTTTCACTCATTTTTGTTCATCTCAATTTACATAGGTTCATATTCAACTTAGAGCAAATATAGTTTTCAAATGTTATTATTTAATGCTGACATAATTAAAGTATGGATAATTTTAATGTTTTTTTAAGTATCACTACTTTTCTGCACATATTATATCATGTGTGTAAAGAAGGTGGTAAAGATAAATATTTTATTAAATATAAATATTGAAAACAATTACATTTCTAGATGTGGATAATAAGAGATGTGTTACAATTCTCATAGCCCATATGGCAGATTGCCATATGTATTATGAATGGTCCCCTAAAATACTTTACATATGGAAGGGGTTTAGCTATCTGTTATACTTCTATAATAAAGATAATATATGTTTTAAGCAATGTTTCATGAAAATCTTTAAAGGAAATGGGAGGATTTGTATTTCTCTTATTCCTTATATTTTTTTTTTCCTTTAGTATTCAGATTCACAAATTTAGTAGCTCATGAAAGACACAGGATGACAATAACAACCGAGGATTCAACATGTGGCCCACAGCTACATTGCCATCTCAAGCCAACATTGTGCCAGTCAGGCAACAATGTTAAGCAGCCATGAGCTATGGAGGTCCAGACTATGTAAGACCTCTAAATATATATATATCCTGAGCAACAGCTGTTGCATTTGGCCATTTAAGGCAAATTCAAACAAAGTTCTGGTTAGCATTGGCCTTAAGTGGTCTGGAGATTTGAAAATTTCTGATTTAGATTATGCTGATGATTTGGCCCTTTGGCAAAATAGATACATAAAGAGTTAAAAGAAGTATAAAACAAAAGACAAACTACCATTTAATGAGCAACAAAAATACTGTAAATTAATTCTGGAACAAATGATAGAGATCAGAGCAAAATATTTACACTAAAAACAATTTCAACTTAATGTATGTATCAAACATGCATGCAGTTCTTAACAATTAATGAGGTTAAAGGAATTTATGAGTGTGTCCTGTCATGTTCTCTTGACTGACTGCAACTGAACAAGCACAAATATAGGACTGTCTTCATTGCCTTCCTGCATGAAGTAGCATCTTAATACAGCAATAAATTTCCTGGCATTCTGGTTAGTCACTCACTCAAACTCAGGTGTGTCATCCTCATCACTTTCTTGGTCTTCTCATATCTTTGCTGCAATTTGTTCAACATTTGCTTCCTCACAATCTTCATTTCCACATTAACATTGAAAACTATTGTCGATGCATGTAAACTCTTCATGGTTTTTGACATGTTGCACTTCCAAAATGGTGCCATTTTCACAGTCAGTTGGTATCTGGCATCTCTAAACCTGAAAGCTTAAAACCACAGTGAGCAAAAAAGTTCTGAATGGTCTTGCTGCTTATTTCTTGCCAATTATTGGCAACTGTCCCAATTAAACAGAATGGTGTCCCAAATAAGCAAAGCAAATTTTCATTATTTTCTTGACGTTTTTGTTCTTTAAAAACTGTCCTAAATAAATGGCTGCCCATATTAACTGATGGCCCAATTAACCAGAATCTACTGTATATATAAAGACATTTATATTATGTTCTTTAACATAAGGTTTATCCCAAAACACTTTTTTTTTCCTTCAAAAAAAAATAAGGGAGAAAAACAGAACTTCTCCTAAATGATAAGAGTTAGGACTATGAAATTCTGCATAATTTCTACTGATCATAATTACAACAAGGGTCTGATCCTCACCTTTCACTCTCCTCTTCCCTACCAAAGAAAGAGAAATTCCTAAACGATTGCTGAGAATAATAAGTTACATCTCAAATGAAAATTTCTGATATGGATAATATCGATAGTTACCTCATATTATTCTGTTTAAACATAAATGACAATAACAGCATTACCTGTTGACTTTTTAACATCTATAAATCAATAAATTTTTTGTGGAAAAATTTCACCAACATATGGGACTTGAACCCGCATCTCTTCAGAAACATGCCAGAATATTCTACCATTGAACTAATGTCAGCTCTGTTTTTTTCAACTATATATGACTTTGAACTCTTCCTGAGATTTCAGCACCACCAGATGGAAGTCTGGTATGCATGTATATATCCTGTATGTCGGCAAAAATTTTTCCACAAAACATTTATTGATTTATAGACATTAAAAAGTCAAAGGTAATGCTGTGATTGTCATTTATGTTTAATTTATTAATAATGCTAAATAGCGTGAAGTGACTTTATTATTTATTTCCATCTTACTATGTGCAATTAAAAAGAAATAGTTTCCACCCGACATTATAAATGGTGCCAACTGGAGGTGCCAAAATCTCAAGAAGAGTTCAAAGTCATACACAATGGAAAAAAGACAGAACTGACATTAGTTCAAAAGTAGAATACTCTGGAATGTTTCTGGAGAGATGCAGGTTCAAGTTCTGTATGTCGGCAAAATGTTTTCCAGAAAACATTTATTATTCTGTTCTTGGTTTTGCAAGATATTTGGTGTTTCATAGAATTTCCCAGCTTCTGTCTTGAACAGGTGCCCTGGTTCAAGCATTTTCATTGTCATCTCTTCCACTCTCCCAAGTTTTGATGTTAAGGTACAGAAATAAGAGCTTGAAGCATATACACTGAGAAGCAAATTAAGTGTTCAGTATTTAAAATATCAACATAAGATATTTTAAAATTATCAGATTTTTATAGATTTTTAAATTGATATTTAAATCAGAGAAGAGATCTATCTGTCTGCTAACAGCTATCCAGCAATCCCCTAGTGCAATATACAGACTATATAATTTTAAATAAAAATTTTTACATACATAAACAAATAAAAATAACACAATAATTACTTTGTGCTAAAATACACTTTTATATTATTTTGTAGGACATTTTCTGCATTTTTATATAAGCTTGTTTATGTATAAATGTAGCATGATTTTATTCATATAACCCATGATATAACAGAAACACTTGAAACTATTTAACATTTAACCATTATTAATGTTTTCTATATAGTAATATATAGAAACACTTATAAATATTTTTATGGATTTAAAAGACACAGCATTAGAGCTCAGTAGCCCCCTCTCCCACCCATGGTCAGATTACCATGTCCATGCACTTGTTTAGCCAAACCTCTTTAATCCCCATAGCTACATCACAGCTGTAGAGTCTTTTAATATTAATGGACATTTTGCTAATGCTTGGAATGAATTCTCTTCAGATCCCAGTCACTGTATTACTAATGGGATGCAAATGATTATACCAAAACTTAGTTTGAGGATGCTGTGGTTTCTCCAGAATTTAAATGGTTTTTGCTAGTTACTATAAAAACACCTTAATCATAATTAAATCTATAAAGAAAACTAATTATAAAAGAAAAATAAATCTCTTACTTCCATATTTTGGAGCACTAATTCCCCAACAACCTTCAGAGAGCGGAGACAGTGCAAGCAGGAGAAACAAAATAAGAAGACTGGTATAGGAGAAAGGCCAGTGGGCTCCTGCACACTTCAGAAAACATTTAGCAAAAGACAGGTGCATCTTCACTCTAGAATGATAACTGCTGACTCCTTTGCAGATTGCAGAATGCTTTAATATGAAGTGGTCATCAGGAAGACTTGAAACCTTTCATTTTCTACTTATTTGTAACATCTTGGTAAAGCAGAATCATCAAGAGGTCTTAAGCATAAGCATTGGAAATCCTATTGAAAGAAGCATATTTCTTTAACTTATATCACATTGGTCATTTAAAAACTTATTTAACTTGTGTGCTGACAGTATATATGCATCTACAACCATGATATTAGATATATTAAAGACGATTCATTTTTCTCAACAGATACTGAAAAAAAAATCCCTACCAAAATCATTCTCACACTATTCAAATTACTATTATTAGCTATCGCAGTTACATTCTTATCAAGACTATTCCAACAACATTCTTTGGTATTCCACTGATAACAGAGAAGAGGATTGGCTCAGTCAGTATGGAACAAGGCTCATAAACTGATATTCGTAGGTTCAAGTCTCAACTGTGAATTGAGATTTATTGCTATTAACCCCAACCCTGCCTTTAGTGAAAAAATGGATACTAAAGGGCTTGTGCAGTAATACTCTGTGCATATCAAAGAACATACTGGATGGCCCTGACAACAGGTCTATCTGTCTGCTAACAGCTACCCAGTGGTCCCCTTTCCCTACCTAACTCTGAACCCTTGTGACCTGGCACTTTGGGCATGTGTGTGCAGAAAAGTGTTGCTCAGAGATGGTAAAGAAGACAGAGGAATAACAGCAGCAATAATGATGAGGACAACAACCCACTGATAAAACCAGGCTAGTTATCATAAAAAATATTTCTAAATTAACATATTTTGATACCAAGACAAAAAAAGAATGGATATATTTTTCCTTAGAGTTGTACCGGGAAAAAATGTTAACATTTAATTTGGGAAAGAAAATATAGGAACATTGAAATATTTGAAGACTAGCTTCTTTTCATAATTAAGAAAATATTAAACCATCAATAATAATTCCATTAAGTTGCAAACAGAACTGCAATTAATATAATTATTCCTACTGTTATTGGTATATATGTTACAGGGTGATTCAAATGTCATGAAACCCAGCATTTAAGTTTATTGCAATTTGTGGCACATTGAAACTTTTCCTGCTGGTAATAATTAATACCACCTGTGTGTCACAATGACTCACAGATACCAATGGTATTGTCAGGTGTCCTTCCAAAAAATGCTTTATCTGAAACAACAACATATTGTTTTTCCAGACATAGCAGGTGTTCATAATTGAACATTATTTTGCAACTTGTTCAAATACACAGGTATTGTTTCTGAGGATATATTCTGATGTTTCTGTTCATAAGATGATTTTATGACTGGTTGACCATTTAATGAGATGAAGATTAAATGACAATATATGGATTAAATGACAATATATGACAGAATATATGGCTCTTTGTTAACCTAAGAAGAACTGAGCAATGTGTGTGGTTAGAGTAGTCTTTAAGGAAAAGTTTTAGGGAACTTAAATAGCAAGTGTGTATGTCCTATTCGAGTGCACACAGGACTGCAGACATTACACCATATGGCCCATGAACTGAGGAAACTGGACAAAACAAAATGCTTAAAGTATTGCAAGTGGTGTAGGCCATTTGTCAAGAGCCAGTATGATCTGGTATAGAGAGAATCCACATTTCTTCCATGAAGTGCCCTTGCATCCTGAAAAACTTGGAATATGGTGCACTCTGTTCTCATGGTATGGTGTTGAAGCAACACAGTTGATGGTAGCATATAATGGGATCGCCTGAGGCATGGTTTAATCAGTAGAGCACTCCGGCATGTATTTGGAGAGTTGCGGGTTCAATTCCTGCTGCGTCGGCGATAATTTTTTCACATAAATATTTGTTGAATTCTATATCTACAGATAATCTGTGTATTTAATATTGATGGATTTTTTTCATAAATAATGCTAAAGCATGAAGTGACTTCCTCATTAACATCTGAATCATTAGCAACAATTGGAAAATAAGTTGCCTTTTCTGAAATATAGATGGCACAACTGCTACATTCAGCAAAGATTTATGTCACATTGTGGAACTAGGTTATTGTCCAATGTGTGGTTTAATTGGTAGAGCACTCTGACATATATCGGGAGAGTTGCAGGTTCGATTCTCATGGCAGCGCCAATAAGTTTTTTTGCATAAATATTTGTTGAATTCTATACGTATTGCCATCCTGTGGCCGAGTGGTTAGTGCATTTGGCTCCTGATCTAAAGGACCAAGGACCTGGGTTCAAGCCCCAGAAGGCATGGATGTATGTGTCATTTTTCTGCTGAAGTCCTGCCATCCTCTCAGACCTTCTACTATGGCATATAAACTGACAGGCTCCTGTAGAAAGCAGCTGCTTGAGGGGGTATTTATCATTTATTATTTTTATTTTACATCTACAGGTAATCTGTGTATTTAATATTGATGAATATACTGGGAATCTTCACCCAGTTCATTTCACTCCTTGAAATGGGTGAATATATATTTCTGGTTTCAGCAAGATGACACCATGTGCCATATGTCTACAGAAACCATGACCTTCTTGCACAAGTTGTTTAGTGATAATCTAATTTCCACATTAAATCAAACTTCTAACTTTCCAGATTAAAACCACTAAATATTTTTAAAATGTTTTCAATAATGCAGAAATTTTCTTAAATTATTTACTGTTAATGCTAAATGCCCACTGACAATGCAGAGAATTGTAGCTGTTTTGAATATTATGCCATACATTGTGGTCATGTTCATTTGATCTTTCCATTGGTCAGAAAGGAGACACCATTGGGCTTTCCAAGCCCAATGTCTGCTGGATGGGTCATAAAACCATGTGTGGTCCAGGCGAAGTGTTCAGTGTGAAGAGCACACTGAACACTTGGCCTGGGACCTCAGATTTCTAAAGGCTTCATTCCACTTATTTACAGGATTAGTAATAATTGCAGCAAAATGGATCATATGAACCATAACAACATGGGTGAAAGTGTAGTTGCCAAAGTCTTACTCCAGATGGCTTGTAAAATTTGCAAAGGTGCTGCCACCACTATTGGTGGAATTATTGAACAGCTAGCTATATTGAAAAAGAAATTACCAATGAAATTGATTATGCTGATATAACTGACCAAATTTTTAAAGGCTAGAAAAGTACAAATGTAATTTATTTCTTATTTATTATTGTGTTTTTAAGTATGGAAAACAAAATACCTCTCTGTTTGTCTTGTTTTTATTTCATTAGATAGGGTGCTATATGTTATTGTGTTCCCGAGTTAATAGCCAACAAACAAAATAAATCACACATATTCTTACATTCCAAACTTTAATGTTTTTCTTAAGAGAGTTAGGATTATTCAAAATATTGTTTATGATACTGAAATAATTATTCATTTTTTTAGGCTTGTATATTTAGACTATCATTAATAAGAACTATGGCTTAAATCATCAAGTTGTGAAAAAAAAAGACTGTAGAGCTTCATATTTTCACAAGAGCTATATATAAAAAAATTTAAAATTCCACCAAAAAGAAATTCAATTTCAATTTCAAATTTGAAAGGATCTCTTCTATTTATTATACCTTATTAATTAAACTTTCTCTCAATATCACTGTGGCACACAACTGTCTCCATTGAAGATTACTCACAATTACTAACATTTTATATCTCAATCATGTAATATTTTACATGTCATTTAAGGATAAGTAATAACTATTAACACCATAAAATACTGAATTAAAAATTAATAACTCAAAGTTAATTACCAATATAATAAGAGCTATCACATTACAATAGCTGCTGTATAACTACCGAGAAAGACAAAATCATTATGAAACAGTTACCTGGAAGTCCCGACACTCCAGTCCATACTCTGAACAGACAGGTATTTGAATTATCATTAAACATTGGACAAGATGGCTACCTAGGGAGCTGGCTGGACAAGGCAGGAAGTTGGTGTTCCTGCAGCTCAGTGATAAGCAGATAGGAAATGGTGCCTCTTCACACTCTGCTACCACAAAGACATGCACACTACATGTATGCAAGTATGATATTTGGTTTACATTTGTTAAATTTATAGTACCTTTACACTCATGCTGCTTACAAAAAAACAGACATCTGATATATTTTATAGTCAATCCAGAAATTAATTTTTGCCTATTTCCCTTGCCAATTCTGGAATGCAACATTAGTCTACTAATGGGATTAAATACTTTTCAGATAACATTCAGAATTAAATAGGAAATTAAGGAATTTTCAAAGCAATAATGTACCTTTAATGGAAGATTTAGACCATTTGGCATAATCTCAGTTAAATTCTTTGTAAAAATTTTACATTTCAGAGGTATTTTTAAAGTAACTTATGGAAGGAGAAAAATTGACATTTATATAAAATACTGCATTTTTTCCTCATATTATTGTTTTCCATGAAAAAGTGCTTTTTAACATACTTTAACCAACATATCCATGGCATTTAAAGAATGGCAATTTTATAATGGAAGAAGAGAAATATTTAATCATTGAGTGAAAATACAAAGTAAAAGGAGAGAAGAAATGGATTTTGCACACACCCATCACTTTAGACCAGTGATTTTCAGTCTTTATAATAAACCATCAGAGAGATTAATTTTGTATGGTTGACTCTGTATGAATAACTTTGTATAGGATGGAGATTAGTGATAATGAACCAAAATGACTAGTTTTTACTGAGTCCTATTGACTAAGATATTGAAAAAAGAGATACTTATTAATTTAAATAAAAATCAGTTTAATTCATGTATGCATGCACTAATTTTAGTTGTTTACTTTTTTGAGTTCAGAATTTAGGGACTACCTTGGTAAATGCCTATATAATATCTTTGAAAATGCTGCTTTAAACTGATGCAGTATTCAATTACCTCAATGACATGTGATAAATGAAATTTTCTCAAATTAATACATGTATAATAAATGCTCTTAAAAGAAATTTATATCAGAAATTGAAATCTCAGTAAAGAATGTCTCTTATTAAAATCAGCATCTTCATTTCAATTAAATCCTCATGAAATAAGATGCAATTCCTCAAGATACTGACAAATAATATCTACATGACCACATTTACTTGTTCACCACCAAAGAAAAGGACAAAGTAGGATTTAGAAGATAAATCTTCTAGGCCAGTGATTCTTACGCTTTTTGCTCATGGCACACTATTTTTCACCTTGAATAATCACAGCACACTAAAAATTTAAGTTGGCAATACTATGGGAGATTCACACATATGTAGTTTACCTTTAATAACAGCAGACTTCTCTGTGGAGCCATTTTTAAATACAGAGCAGTTCTGTTCAAGTTCTGACATTTATTGAGTATTGAGGTTACCGTGTACGCCATACATGTTATGGGCATATTTTGTGTTTATTTAGGATTTTACATTAACATGGATAAATTTTTGATTAAATGGGAAAAGTTAAATGATGAGAATCTGTGGCAGAAAATAGAAATAGTTTATAAATTTCATTTTATCAACTTATCTGAAATTTCGTGGCACATCCTTTGAATACTGTTCTAAACCAATAGTAAGTGAAGGTATTAAAATTTTTCATGCAATATACACCTATTGTAATTTCATACATCTGATATTGAGATGCTGTTGAATTGCAAATGAAAGCAAAAGGTCGGTTTATCAATTAGTTTACCATATAACCTTTTGCAATAAATTGGGCTTTGACTTGTGTAGTGGTTAGGGAGATAGCTACTGTTCCAGCAGGGCAAACTTTGTGTGTTGTATTATAGCTCTGAGGCAGTGGTAAGCAGTGACCTCAGTCTTAGTAGGGCATGTCCTTAATATGAGAAGACCTGTAAAAGCTAGAAGTAGCTTCTACGATTCTTCTTTATCCTATAAGCTACAAATGAAAAAAAAATTATATGGACTTCATCTGACTATAGGTCTCAGTCTGATTTTTCATATGAACATTTAACAATTTCTGTGTCAATATCAGTGGAAAAAGTATGTACATATTTTTTTTTATTTCTTATCATTTCAATTTCTCCAATGTGTTAAAAGTAACCATAAATTTAAATGTTAAGATGATCTTTAATAAAAAATTTTCTGAAAGAAGAGCTAGTTTGCACTGACACCTAGTATACAAAAAATAGTACCTTAAGTCAGTAAAGAGTAAAGTTTCTCCAATCATGAGAATGCTTGATTAATTTTCAGCCATCTTCCCCCAATTGCTCAAGAATTATACTAAGAATTTAAAACCTTTTCATTTCAAGTAATAAACAAACATGAAATGACTGCAGATCATGAGAGTTACATCCTGTGAAAAGGCCATGATCAGCCAAGCAACGATTCACAAATCTAATAAAAAAATTATAATAATAATAAATACCCGCTCAAGCAGCTGCTTGCCACAGAGGTCTGACAGGAGACCGTCAGTTTTTATGCCATAGTAGGTCTGTGAGATTGGCAGGACCTCAGCAGAAAAACAACACGAACATCCATGCCTTACCTGGGGCTCGAACCCAGGTCCCTTAGATCAGTAGCCAAGCACGCTAACCACTCGGCCATGGGACGGAAAATTTTAAAATGGGAATACACAACTACCCTCAAGCAGCTGCTTGCCACAGAGGTCTGACAGGAGACCGTCAGTTTTTATGCCATAGTAGGTCTGTGAGATTGGCAGGACCTCAGCAGAAAAACAACACGAACATCCATGCCTTACCTGGGGCTTGAACCCAGGTCCCTTAGATCAGTAGCCAAGCACGCTAACCACTCGGCCATGGGACGGAAAAATTTAAAATGGGAATACACAACTATGGAACATAGTATATGGAAACATAAAGGTAACATATGGAAACACATTTGTTTTTCATAAATAAAAGCCTAAGACTAAATATTTCTACATATATGTGGAATAAAGAAATTTGAAAATAAGAAAATATGAGAGTAAAATCCATGCACTGCAGTGATTTGAAAGAGTAACATTGCAGTTCTGATCAGATATTGAAAATAAGAATATAATGGTGTTTTAGTCTACACTTTTCTCAGCAATGGATAAATATCTTGCACTTACGGTGCAGATATTTGTGTGCTACCATGAACATGTTCTTCCCATGTATGAATACTATGTATAGTCTACTCATTTGCTTGCTATTCTTGAGCAAGAGATGCAGCATTCATGCTGCCAAATAATTTGTCTAAAATGACAATTTTTTCAGCCAAAGCTATAACCTTATGTGATAATTTTTCTGTCTTAACATATGAAAAGACTTTTGTTTAAAGTTGTAGATCAGTTAAATGAAGATTTCATCTAAGAGGAGGAAAAACAAATTTCTTAGGTAAAATTTTAGAATATAACAATAACTACACTGACACTGAGAGCATACAGGCTGTTGAGTGTCACTTGTAGCAAGAAATTCATGTTCATTTGTGATATCATTTGCATAACCTGTTGAGGGCGATGTACCTCATATGAGACCCAAACGTGACTATGTGACTCATATGAGTTTTTTGCACTTTCCACATTGTGCGAGACTTTTAGGAAGTTAAATGGATATTTATTATATATTTATTCAACCACATAGATGCATGTATTCATTAATATTACTCGTACATCAAATTTACATTTTGTTGAATAAAAAAACTCAGGCCCTGGGGTACTGCAATGGCCAAATAACCTAGTCCTTAAAAGGTTAATACAGTATTAGTTCACATTCAATCCAGAGTTCCCACTGATGTTACAAACCATGGCATGTCTATATTAGGCACATAAGACCAGATCAAATCATTCATCTGACTGTTGTTTACTTTCTACCTAATAATGAATGCTTAGATGTAAAGTGATATTTTATATGTCCTTTACTGGATATGGGATTTAATATAACATATAGAGTCAATTTTTTTTTCGTGCTGGGCCAAAAAGTATCATGTTTATTTAAGTGCAGGAATGTTTGCTACAAGAAGTATGATAATAGCTTCCCAAGATTCACATGATTATGATGATGCATATAATTATATCTTTGATCAGCAAAGCCATGATCAACAAAGGTTTCCTATAATAGAAAAATATGGAATTTTATAAAAATTTACCTTTTTTCATTTTATGACTACAAATAGTATTTTAAAAGTAATTTGTGTGTAAAGGTCACTGAAATGCCATTCTAATGCAAAAAAAAAAAGTATTACATATAATAAATGTCATTTTTCTAACTTACCTATGTAGTTATCTTTCACTAGACCTATTCATTACTTGCACCTTTTATATCTGCAAATCAAACAAAAAGCTGACATATAATAACTAACTGAAACATTAACAAAAAGTTAGATAACATATTTATTGAAAATGGGAGGCAATTCTAATGTTAAACTGAGTAGCCATTTGTGTCTAAGACTATGATATAGCCTAGACAGGAGAAAAAGCCTATGAGAGCACATCACTACATAACCTGTAGTCAAATTGACAGTAGTTATTGACAGAAGAATGTTAATGATATTCATTAGAAAAGGACCATGAAGATAATGATACCTGTATATGGCAGATAACACTAACATCTATGACACCATTTGGATTTTGCATTGGTTGGTTACTACAATGCAAGACATTAATTCATCAGAGCAGAATGGAAATATTTCTAAAATGTCTGGATTAAGAATTTCTGAACACTGATAGAATGCAAGTTAATAAGTAAAAAACAAAAAATAATACCTAATTAAGATCTGTGAGGATGGTAGGGCCTTGGCAGAAAAAAAAGACACATACATCTATTTTCTCCTTACCCAGGGCTTAGAAGCCAGGTCCCTTACATCAGTAGCTAAGTGCACTAACCACTTGGCCATGGGGCCAAACAAAATATTTATTTCTTGTGAACAATTTGGTTATTAAAACAAGTGAAAACTACATTTTTGAATACAGACAATTATCTCAGATAACATGATCTCCTATTATTCACCTAATCTACTTGTAAAATTATCTCAGATAACATGATCTCCTTTTATTCACCTAATCTACTTGTAAATACATATAAGAAAAAATATCAAAGTTTGATATAAAAGAATAAAAATGCATGATTAAAATCATTCCCTAATGAATAAGTGGCACAATAGCAATTTCTGATTCTTTAAGAAAAAAAAGGTTCTTTTTTTTAGTAAAATCTTTACTTTCAAATTACTTTCAAACAATAGAAATTTTAACTTCTTCATTTACATAAGTGATTGTTTTCACAATTTTTTAAATATATTATCACTGAATGTATTTAAGTTTAGTATTCAATTCTTGAGACATTCATATATAAAAATCCAGAGGCTGTACCCCAGAGGCTAAATGACAAGCTGCTGAAATGATCTTATTACTAAATAGTCCAATATTAAAATGACTGTCATTCCTGAACTACTACAAAGTCCTTCATATGTCCCTAAATGGCCCCCACAGACATGAGACATATGATCACCCTGTAGAGCTTCAATTTAAATAGAATAAGTAATGTGAGAGACATTAGGATGTTGGGCAAACTGGAGCTAGCAAAAAGCTCAACATGTTCCTTCTACATTGTACTGCTGAGTTGCAGCCTGCTCGACCCATTTACAGTGTTAACCAATTATTTATATTAATGCTTAGTGCAATTACATCTGCAGAGTGCTGTAACTTCAATCAATTTTTGTTAAAGTCCTCACATATCCCATTTACTTGTTTCTCCAAGCTTGGTTTGGGATTACTTTTTAAGTCAACTAATTTCAGAGCTTTTTATTAATGCTAAAACAACAGTGATATAACAAGAATTTATAGATCTTTGATATTTGCACTGGCAATATTCCATTACACATACACTCAGCAGCCACTTTATTAAGTACAGTTACATATTATGTCAATAGTAACTCAGGTACAGCACTCAGTAACTTCTTAAACTTTTTATGAGAAAATGCAACTTCTCACAATGCATGTGGCCAAGATAATTTTTATCTTTTTGCAGCAGAAAAACAACTGAACTTTATCCAGTAATGACTGACTATCCAATAATGAGATTAAATATGAATGTAATGTTACATACCAAACGAATCAGCATTTCATTCTGAATAATAATAGTAATTCAAGTTAAAATGTAGGCTACTAAAGGCGAAATTTAAAAAACGGTGGTAACTCTCTTTGGACACTTTATGGGTTAAAAAACTCAATCAAATCTATTTAAGTCTCGATTTCTAACAATACGAGTTCAGTATTTAGAGTTATAGAAGCTGAAACATTTATCAAGTTAGCTCGCTCTGTAAATGATTCAAAATTGGCGGAAATTTTTACGCGAACTGCTAAAAACACTCTTACACATGTTAGTAAAGTGGCAGAACTACAGTGGAGGGTCCTCAGCTGCTATCTTATTATATTTCGCCGCGGTGAAAAAAAAGTCCGAATGGTGAAAGTAATCCGTTCCGCATCTACCTTTAGATGCGTATTGAGGATATATATATATAAGAAATACGCAACGTTACACAGAAGAAAATCATGTTTCTGCACTTAAAAAAATTACTGAGAATAATCTTATTAAAACAAGATTTTTATTAACAATGCTTATCGCTACACAATGAATCCTCGTTTCTCACTTTAAAAAAAGTCCCAAAAATTAAACAGTTTCATCAAAACTAGATTTCATTAACAACTCTTATCGCTAAAGAATAAACCTTCGTTCTGCATTAAAAAAAGTCCCAAAAATTAATATTCTCATCAAGATTAAATTTCATTGACAGCTCTTATCGCTAAAAACTAACTCCTTGGTCCTTACTGAAATAAAGTCCCAGAAATAAATAATCTCATTAAAAGATTTCATTAACAACGCTTATCGCTAAACAATGAAATCTCGTTTCACACTTAAAAAAAGCCCCTAAATATCAAAAGTAAATTTTAAGAATAAACTTAAGTCCCGAAAACAAATAATCTCATTAGAAAGAACTATTCTAACAGCATATATCGTCATAAATATTGGAACATGCGAATGGATATCGTATTGCAACTCAACTTTACAGGTTTTCCTGGGGAAAAGTACATGGCGGCTGAGGACCCAATAGTGCAGTGTAGCCAGTAAAGTTTTATATAATGTTATTGCTTTCGTTTTAACTTATTTTTTATTAGCTTTTCAGTGCGTTTAAACTGGCACTGTTGCTGTTAAATATTCCAACTCTTAAATACCGAATGAATATTGTTAGAAATTGAGATTTAAATAGATTTGACAGATCTTTACATTCAATCACATTTTTTAGCAGATTAGGTGAATAAAAGGAGATCATGCCCTGAGTGTATTTTCCTTTCAGTAGGCCATACTTGATACGACCTAATTATTGTATTCCATCTTAAAAAGCAAAAAATGACCTTCTTGGAAACTTATAAGTTCTTAATTATCATCAGTAGTGGTGGTTTGGGAGAAAAAAAACATTGAACGCATTTTAACACCTCCGACGTAAGAAACATGCTTTAAGTTTACACATTTTACTCAGTTTCGGTTCAGATCTTGTTGCCACAAATTTTTTTAGGAACGGGGAAATATGTAAAATCAGACATTATGTGAGTTGCTCATGACAGCTGGAATAAAATACCATGATAAACTGAGAGACACATGAATCATGCATCTCAATTGAGCAATGCAACCTCAACGTGAGGGATATTTTAAATGAGTCGATAACAACATAACTGTCTTACAGTTTAAAATTAATGATCTTGCCAAGAGCAGAAGGAAAAAAGTGGACTGGCTGGTTTATTTGGCTCGGTCCAGCCAAACCAGATGCCACAACTATTTCACCAATCTCAGACACTGACCTCACAGCAAGGAGAAGAACAGCTACCGAAATGTCCAAAAAAGTAATCAACTCATATGTAATTGTAGTTGCTTTGCAATAGGGAGTGACTATGAAATGCATATTTGTTACATAAATTACATAACTAGGGTCAGAGCATTTGGTGGAATATTTCAGTGGTGTTTAACACAGAGTCAAATTAATAAATTTGCAAAAAAAAAAAAGCGCAACATACTGTTACTGCTATCATTTACAGAAAATTTGAGAATGTGATTTTAAAAATGAAAACATTAAGCATAGATGAAATAGGCTCGTTCGTCATTTCATCAATCAGACCTAAAAGAAGTATTCCGTTCACCATAGATTCCCATACTACATTTCTTGCTTATATCGTCTCCTTCAAAATGAATTGCATTCATATTAATGACACAAAATAAGTACTATTACACCATATCAGCTATCCAATCAAAGGTCGAGTTACTTCGGAATGTAGAAAATAAAGTCTTACTCGTATATACACTCTGGCGAATAGTACGAGCAGTGAATATAAAGCTGATCCTGGTAGTATCTTCTTGTATTCATTCTAAGTGACTCAAAGCCAATATTAAGCTGCAGTTTTCTTCTATATACTTAAATTTAGTGCTAGTAAACAATTTTTTTTTTTGCCGTCCCGTGGCCGAGTGGTTAGCGTGCTTGGCTACTGATCTAAGGGATCTGGGTTCGAGACCTGGGGGGGTCTACTGATCTAAGGGATCTAGGTTCTAGACCCGGGGCTAATAATATTTTATTAGCCATTTCTTAATTTTTATTTTAATTTAATTATTTATTAATTATTTATTAATTAATTATTATTTATTATTATTAATATATATATTATTATATATTATTATTAATTATCATTTATTAATTAATTATTTATTAATTATTTTATTTTAATTTTAATTTTATACTTAAATTTAGTGCTAGTAAACAATTTTTTTTTTTTTTGCCGTCCCGTGGCCGAGTGGTTAGCGTGCTTGGCTACTGATCTAAGGGATCTGGGTTCGAGACCTGGTGGTCTACTGATCTAAGGCATCTGGATTCGAGACCCAGGGGCTACTGATCTAAGGGATCTGGGTTCGAGACCCGGGGCTACTGATCTAAGGGATCTGGGTTCGAGACCCGGGTAAGGCACGGACGCTTGTAATGTTTTTCTGCTGAGGTCCCGCCATCCTCTCAGACTTTCTACTATGGCGTATAAACTGACATCCTCCTGTCAGACCTATGTGATAAGCAGCTGCTTGAGGGGGTATTTATTTTATTTAATTTTATTTATTTTTATTTATTTTAAACATTTTTTATTCGCTCTCCTCAGGGGCGGTCATAAATCTCAAGCCTGGAGGGGGCCATTTAGGGGCATATGAAGGATTTTGTAATTAAAAGTGTCATTACTGGACTACAAAATCTTTTATATTCCCTTAAATATATGTACACATATACTACACATATATTACATATATACTTTTATATGTTCCTTCATATGGGGATTGAGGGCGTCAGGGGTCTGCATATTCTATAAGTAATGAGATTTTATAGTTTTGTTTTTTCTAAACTATTTTTAGTGTCGGACATAAAATGTGGGACTGAAATAAAATTATTCAAAGACAACTGTTTTGAATAGACGATAGATAGATTTTGAATAGATAGTTTTAAAGCACGTAGACAAGTTTGAGATAAAAATTTTCGGGGGTGGGGTCCCCCCCCCCCTTCCTCTGGATACGTCCCTAACCGCGCCATACCTAACCTTAATTACGAAAAGTTCCTTTCTGATCTAGATTTAGATATCCAAAACACACAAATTTACCATAATTTCAAACCTTTCAATGATGTCAGTACCATTTGCTAAATAGACAACAAGTTATCTAAAAAGTTAATTGAAACACAAAAACTGTTATAAAATTATGCGCAAAATCTGAGCTCGGTGAAAGAGGCGAGAGATGTAAACCTCTTCCGATGCACTTCGTGGATGACGATTAATTAGTCCACTTGAATAATTTTCACCCATTATCCTAGGTGAAACCAGAGGTCCGAGGGTTTTTACACCCTGCTTAGGTGTGCTTCAAACGTGCTATGCTGAACGTTGTGTAGAAAGATGAAATAAACTAATGCACAAGAGTAGAGGACGGACGACACAGTTTATTTACATTCACATATACAGACGGGAATGTGCTAGATTCCATGGCAATTCAACATCAGAATGAAATGGTTCTACAGATGTTCCGGCAGACTTCCTCCGCACAATTTGTTTTAATCCGAATGCTGCTTTGCTACTCCAAGCATTCGTATCATGAGGTGGCCAGTACTTTACAGAAATCTCTTAAAAACTTACTCTTTACAGAAACATCGACCTCAAAACTCTGCGAGAGGATGTTTAATCCTTGCCTAAACTACCTGGTTCACACAGAACCGCCTCTTGGTCCTTTTTGAGAAAGAACTTCGTCTCTTTGATAATGTTTGTAAAATAAAACGCAGAGCTTGGGTTGTGTTATTTCACCTCTGAGCGGCACTTTTTTGCACACCATGGGCTAAATGGCTAGGTCACATGGACCCTGAAGGCTCAGAGAAGTTTGGGGGAGTAGACTCACTGGAACAGCTGTTGGGAGACAGATGGAAGCCTCCCGTCAAGGCCATCCAGCATGTTCTTTAACGTTGAGTTGTTTTCCTCTGAGCGGCACTTTTTTGCACACCATAGGCTAATTGGCCAGGTCACATGGACCCCGAAATCTCAGAGAAGGTTGGGGGAGGGGACCCACTGGAACAGCTTTTGGGAGACAGATGGAAGTCTACCGTCAAGGCCATCCAGCGTATTCTTTAACGTTGGATTGTTTTACCTGTGAGCGGCACTTTTTTGCACACCATGGGATAAATGGTTAGGTCACATGGACCCTGAAGGCTCAGAGAAGGTTGGCAGAGGGGACTCACTGGAACAGCTGTTGGGAGACAGATGGAAGCCTCCCATCAAGGCCATCCAACATGTTCTTTAACGTTGGGTTGTTTTACCTCTGAGCGGCACATTTTTGCACACCATGGGCTAAATGGGGACCACCATGGGCATATGGACCCCGAAGGCTCAGAGAAGGTTGGGGGAGGGGACTCACTGGAACAGCTTTTGGGAGACAGGTGGAAGCCTCCCGTCAAGGCCATCCAGCGTGTTCTTTAAGGTTGGGCTGTTTTACATCTGAGCGGCACTTTTTTTCACACATTGGGCTGAATTCCCAGGTCACAAGGAACCCGAAGGGTCAGAGAAGGTTGGGGAAAGGGAACTCACTGGACAGCTGTTAGGAAACAGATGGTAGCCTCCTGTGAAGGCCATCCAGCGTGTTCTTTAATGTGCGTTGGATATGGCTCTCTTGCACATGGAGCCACGGCTTAACATTCAATTCGACGGACAGACGGCCTTTCCAAGCCCATTGGTGTCTTCTCTTTCACCGAGGGCAGGGTGGGATTCTAACCTGGAAACTGCAGATTGCGAGCCTAGCACCTGCTGAGCAATCCCCGTCCCATGTTTGTCGCATAAAAAAAAATACCCCCTCAAGCAGCTGCTTTCCACAGAGGTCTGACAGGAGCCTGTCAGTTTATATGCCAAAGTAGAAGGTCTGAGAGGATGGCAGGAAACGACACATACATCCATGCCTTATCCGGAACTCGAACCCAGGTCCCTTAGATCAGTGCTAGGTGTATATTGCTCTACAGCCCAATACCGGAAAAAGTGTTTCGATTGCAGAAGTTTTACCTCTTTCAATATATTTTCTTTCAAATTTCCATAAACCCTGGGAACTGGCAACATCCCGAAGATAACTTCCACGAGGCGCTGCAGCAAGTTTCGTCTGGCTTCTGATTCGCAGGCCGTTCACGTGGATGCGACTGTCAAAAGAAGACGAAGGTCATCTCTCGACCTCGGGCTCGTGCTCCGACCTTGGTCGCATCCAGATGCAGGCTGACCAAGAAACGAAAAAAAAAACAGAAAAAAAAAACTTTTTGTTCTCAGCCTTGGGAGCTTTGTTTGCGCTCGAGCTGCAGCTGCTGCTGAACTCGAGAGAGAAACACTGCGCGTGCATCTGATTTGTATATTACGGAGTATGTTGGGCGGGGGGGGAGAGACTTTATGAATATTCCGGGTATTGTATAACGCGGTCACGTCATAAGGGTCGTCGAGAGAATACGTAATGAACACGTGACAAGTGCAAACAGTCCCTGAGAGGTAGAAATAAAAAAAAGGTTTTTCGTTCGAGAATGCAAATAATGCGTTTTCATCCGAAAACTGTTTCTTCTCTTCTGGAGGGTCTCTGAAGTATCGTCTGTTGCATCAACAGACAAAACAATATTGTCTAACAATAGTGTCTCGCGGACCAATTGACCTCGCTGGATTCGATCGGCATCACAGTCGCTCAAAAAAGTATCCGAATGCTACGGTTGATTACAGAATTCAGAAAAAATATCTGGAGCGTGTACAGCAACTGTACACGCTCCAGTTACCGTTCACAGCAAACTGGAGCGTGTGCAGTTACTGCACACAGTTACTGCACACGCTCCAGTTTGCTGTGAACGCTAACTGCACACGCTCAATATTTCTGTGAGTGGGCCCACACGATCCAGGTTTTTGTGAGCTCACACGATCCAATGTGCTGTGAACATTAACCGCAACCGCTCCAGTTTGCTGTGAACATTAACCGCAACCGCTCCAGTTTGCTGTGAACGGTAACTGCACACGCTCCATATTCATTGCATTATATATTCATACGCATTATATACATTAAAAAAGTATCCGAACACTACGATTGATTACAGAATTCAGAAAAAATATCTGGCAACGATTTTTTTCTGAATTTTGTAATCAACCATAGCGTTAGGATCTGTTTTTGAGCGACTACAGTACGTATTAAAGAAAAAAAAGCAATGCTTAGGAATCACTAAATATTTCAAAATCATAAAGGTACAGCAAGAAAATTAAATGGTATATACTTAAGCGGGAGGAGAGGATCTGAACACCCCCCCCCCCTCTCAAAAAAACCTCCCCCTTAAATACACCCCTTGAGATGTTTGAATCTAATTAGAGGTTTGACGTGTTTAAGGTCTCTGATGTATGAAGATTTGTCAGAAAATATGTTATTGAAGCCTTTCAAGTACACATACAGTCGTATCAGAATAATATGACCACCTACCATTCATATTATTAGGTAGGTGGTCATATTATTCTGATACGACTGTGTATATATAGTCCTTTCCCATTGGCATACCGCTGTTCTGATGAGCTCATAAGGGTCGCTACCCACAATTTGAGAAATGCTAGATTATGTAATTAAGCAAGGTTTCATTAGTTTATATGGGGGCGGGGGTGGCTCAGTCGGTAGCGCGCCAGGCTCGTAATCTGCAGTTCCCAGGTTCGAGTCCCAGCTGTGTCACCTTCGAGATTTATCTCCGCAAAATTCCCCGCCCTGCCCACGGTCAGTAGGGGACACCGATGGGCTTGGAAAGGCCGTCCGTTTGTCGGATGGGACGTTAAGCCGTGGCCCCGTGTGCGGGAGAGCCATACCCTGTGCACGTTAAAGAACACGCTAGATGGCCTTGACGGGAGGTTACCATCTGTCTCCCAACAGCTGTTCCAGTGGGTCCCCTCCCCCAACCTTCTCTCAGCCTTCGGGGTCATTGTGACCTGGCCATTTAGCCCGTGGTGTGCAAAAAAAAAGTGCCACTCAGAGGTTAAAACAACCCAACGTTAAAGAACACACTGGATAGTCTTGACGGGAGGCTACCGTCTGTCTCCCAACAGCTGTTCCAGTGGGTCCCCTCCCCCAACCTTCTCTGAGCCTTCGGGGTCCATATGACCTGGCCATTTAGCCCGTGGTGTGCAAAAAAAAAAGTGCCATTCATAGGTTAAAACATCCCAACGTTAAAGAACACGCTGGATGGCCTTGACGGGAGGCTACCATCTGTCTTCCAACAGCTGTTCCAGTGGGTTACCTCCCCCAACCTTCTCTGAGCCTTCGGGGTCCACATGACCTGGCCATTTAGCCCGTGGTGTGCAAAAAAGTGCCGCTCAGAGGTAAAGCAACCCAACCCATTAGTTTATAAAGGGATTTCGCCTTTCCTTCATATTTCCTATGGCAAACAGTTACCCATACACTATTGTTGCTATCAAAACAAACGGAAGCATTATTGTGGCCTTCAACAATGACCTCTCTTGTGACGTTACTAACAATTGGGTGCATTGACGTCACATCCGTTTGGAGGCGGACAAGAAGTTACGCAAAGGCAACGGTCATGCTGGTGAGAGAAAGTCATTCTCGAAAATCGTTTAAAAAATGTCTTAAGTGAAACGTCTAGAGCGAAAAGATGAAATTATCGGTAAAAAAAATGTTGCGTTCTTAGCGTTTGAACAACAAAGTCATAAAAAAAATCGAAGGCACCAAAATAAATCCAGTACTATCTCCTGTCACAAGTCTTACCAAAAAGATCCCCATGGCAAAATCGTCACCCCGGTCCTTTCACACAAACGTAAAATGGGGCGGGGGTGGCTCAGTCGGTAGCGTGCCAGGCTCGTAATCTGCAATTCCCAGGTTCGAGTCCCAGCTGGGTCAGCGATGAGTCTTATCTCCGCAAAACTCCCCGCCCTGCCCACGGTCAGTAGGGGACATCGACGGGCTTGGAAAGGATGGGACGTTAAGCCGTGGCCTCGTGTGCGGGAGAGCCATACCCTGTGCACCTTGAAGAACACGCTGGATGGACTTGACGGGAGGCTATCATCTGTCTCTCAACAGCTGCTCCAGTGGGTCCCCTCCCCCAACATTCTCTGAGCCTTCGGGGTCCTTGTGACCTAGCTATTTAGCCCATGGTGTGAAAAAAAGTGCCGCTCAGAGGTAAAACAACCCAACGTTAAAGAACACGCTGGATGGCCTTGACGGGAGGCTACCATCTGTCTCCCAACAGCTGTTCCAGTGGGTCCCCTTCCCCAACCTTCTCTGAGCCTTCGGGGTCCTTGTGACCTGGCTATTTAGTCCATGGTTTTGAAAAAAGTGCCGCTCAGAGGTAAAACAGCCCAACCCACAAAAAGTGTGTGTGTGTGTGTGTTCTGCACACCTACAGTCGCTCAAAAAAGTATCCGAACACTATGGTTGATTACAGAATTTATAAAAAATATCTGGCAACTATATTTTTAGGAATTGGTGAGCTGGCAACCTTCGCGTCACGTGATTACAGAATTCAGAAAAAAATATCTGGAGCGTGTACAGCAACTGTACACGCTCCAGTTACCGTTCACAGCAAACTGGAGCGTGTGCAGTTACTGCACACGCTCCAGTTTGCTGTGAACGGTAACTGCACACGCTCAATATTTCCGTGAGTGAGCCCACACGATCTGGTATCAAAATAATATGACCACCTACAGTCGCTGCAAAAAGTATCCGAACACCATGGTTGATTACAGAATTCAGAAAAAATATCTGGCAACTATATTTTTAGAAATTAGTGATCTGGCAACCTTTGTGTCACGTGACATGGTTGATTACAGAATTCCGAAAAATATCTGGCAACGATATTTTTAGTAATTAGTGATATGGCAACTTTCGTGTCACGTGACACGAAAGTTGCCAGATCAGTAAATTCTAAAAAAAAATCGTTGCCAGATATTTTTTCGGAATTCTGTAATCAACCTTATTGTTCGGATACTTTTATGAGCGACTGTACATTCTCCTCAATCAAATCACAACTCGCATTTCTGTCCAAAAACTTTCTATAAAATTAAGAATTAATAATTAAATTAAGAATAAGAAAGTTCTGAGATAAATTAAGGCCACTTTAAAAAAAAATGGCAAAAATGACAACCTGTCCAAAATTTATCAAGCAATGTTTTTAACGATTTTTTTTCCCCATAAACTATAATATAAACCGTTCCGTGGACTAGTAATTAGCAGCTAGGCTACTGATCCACGTGCTCCGCGTAAGGCAGGCATGGACGTGTGTGTCGTTTTCTCTGCTGGGGTATCGCTATCCTCACAGACCTTCTACTATGGCGTGCTAAACTGACAGGCTCCTGTCAGACCTCTGTGGCAAGCAGCTGCTTGAGTGCTTGAGCGGGTTAGCACGTTACGGTTGGGTTGTTTTACCTCTGAGCGGCACTTTTTTGCAACCCATGGGCTAAATGGCCAGGTCACATGGACCCCGAAGGCTCAGAGAAGGTTGGGGGAGGGGACCCACTGGAACAGCTGTTGGGAGACAGATGGTAGCCTCCCGTCAAGGCCATCCAGTGTGTTCTTTAACGTGCACAGGGTATGGCTCTCCCGCACACGGGACCACGGCTTAACGTCCCATCCGACAGATGGCGGCCTTTCCAAGCCCATCGGTGTCCCCTACTGACCGTGGGTAGGGCGGGGAATTTTGCGGAGATAAATCTCAACGCTGACCCAGCTGGGACCCGAACCTGGGAACTACAGATGACGAGACTGGCGCGCTACCGACTGAGCCACCCCCGCCCCCAGCACGTTACTGCAACGAGAATCTATTTTCGAGGATTATGTAGCTTCGAAAATGTTTTTGATGAGGTGCCTAAAGTGTTTCCAAAGCTTCACTTTCAATAATATTCGTTTAGCATTTAAAAAATTTGTGGAAGTTTAAATATTTAGCAAACAGCGTTGCCAATCGGAAAATTTTAGCTCAAAAGTTAATTAAAGTTCAATAATTAGTATTATTTCAAAACATTTAATAAAATAGGCGAATTTTCTACAAGTTTTGTTAAGTAAAGAGTTGGGTTGTTTTACCTCTGAGTGGCATTTTGTTTCATCCAATGGGTTAAATGGCCAGGTCACAAGGACCCCGAGAAAAGGTTGGGGGAGGGGACCCACGGGAATAGCTGTTAGGAGACAGATGGTAGCCTCCCATCAAAGCTATCCAGCATGTTCTTTAACGTTCTGTTGTTTTAATCTCTGAGTGGCACTTTCTTGTACATCATGGGCTAAATGGCCAGGTCACAAGGACCCCAAAGGATCAGAGTGGGTTGGGGGAAGGGACCCACTGGAACAGCTGTTGGGAGACAGATGGTAGCCTCTCGTCAAGGCCATTCAGTGTGTTCTTTAACGTGCACAGGGTATGGCTCTCCCGCACACGGGGCCACGGCTTAACGTCCCATCCGACGGACGGCGGCCTTTCTAAGCCCATCGGTGTCCCCTACTGACCGTGGGCAGGGCGGGGAGTTTTGCGGAGATAAATCTCAACGCTGACCCAGCTGGGACTCGAATCTGGGAAGTACAGATTACGAGCCTGGTCACGCTACCGACCGAGCCACCTGCGCCCCGTGTACGGGAGAGCCATACCCTGTGCATGTTAAAGAACACTCTGGATGGCTTTGATGGGAAGCTACCGTCTGCCTCCCAACAGCTGTCCCCCCTTCCCCATCTTTCTCTGTGCCCTCGGGGTCCTCGTGACCTGGCACTTTAACCCATTGCGTGTGCAAAACTTCCTCCGAGAGATAAAACATCGCAACTAGACCCCTCGTGACCTGGTCGCTTGACTAATTGTGAGCACGAAAGCGTCTCCCCCCCCCCACACACAACGGAAAACGAACAAAATCCAAATCACGGAAATCGTCACCCACCTGTTAAGAGAAGTGCCGACGATGTTCGGCGTTTTCCGATCGGAGACGAGGTCTGAGGACGACTTTCGGCGTCTCTCGTCGGGGGCAGCGCGCGCCGGGTGCCCGAAGCCATAGAGGCAGGCCGGCCACGAGGCAACAAAAACAGGTTGCCATGGAGACGTGAGTGCGCCGTATGACGTCCGAGCTGAACCCCGCCGCGATACGTCAAACGAGCCTCTTCCATATTCATCATCCTAATGATGATAGAAGTCGGGGGGTGAAGAGAGGGGGGCGAAACAAGACGAAAGCGAAAACAACACCCTTTTTGTTTTTTTTGCGGATGCTTGATCTTAGGCTTCAGCTAAGGATCCATTGCAGCATCCCAACAGATTGTTGTGTCGTCTGATTATTGCGCTATTATTGGGTTTAGTTGACTTAAATCTAATCAGCTCTTTCAAACACGATCGAAAATCGGTAAAGGCCGCGAAAAAAAACAGTAAAAGTATCATTCCGTAGCAAAGAATCACACGATGTGTCGTGTAGATATAGAACTCGTGAAACGATAAGATGAAAAAAATTTGTTTTGCCATGAGTGGGATCAAATAAATAAAATCCGGAAAGTTTATAAGGTCACACAAGCTGAGAAAAGGTTATCCATTGGTAGTGTAGTGGTAGCATAAGAGCCCACTCACAGTAAATCAATTTTTTTTAAACATATTTTAGAAGTATTTTTTTTTAAAAGGGCAGACATGCTTGGAGAACTAAATTGCGCGGTCTGGTTGGACCTCAGTAGTCCATGGCTGCCTGAGGATGATGATGATGGGTTGGGTTGTTTTACATGTGAGTGGCACTTTTTTTGCACACCATGGGCTAAATGGCCAGGTCACATGGACCCCGAAGGCTCAGAGAAGGTTGGGGGAGGGGACCCACTGGAACAGCTGTTGGGAGACAGATGGTAGCCTCACGTCAAGGCCATCCAGCGTGTTCTTTAATGTTGGGTTGTTTTACCTCTGAACGGCACTTTTTTGCACACCATGGGCTAAATGGCCAGGTCACAAGGATCCCGAAGACTCAGAGAAGGTTGGGAGAGGGGACCCACTGGAACAGCTGTTGGGAGACAGATGGTAGCCTCCCGTCAAGGCCATCCAGCGTGTTCTTTAACGTTGGGTTGTTTTAACCTATGAATGTGACACTAAGGTTGCCAGATATTTTTTCTGAATTCTGTAATCAACCATAGTGTTTGGATAATATTTTCAGCGACTGTACTCAGGCTATTGAATGCCAGGCCCCCAATTGCCCCCCATCCTGACCTCTGTCAGAAGGTGTCACCGTTGAGCTTGGAAAGGCCGCCGTCCGTCAGATGGAACGTTAAGCCGTGGCCCCGTGTGATGGAGAGCCCTGTGCACGTTAAAGAACACGCTGGATGGCCTTGACGGGAGGATACCATCTGTCTCCTAAAAGCTGTTCCAGTGGGTCCCCTGATCCTTCAGGTCCTTGTGACCTGGCCATTTAGCCCATGGTGTGCAAAAAAGATACCGCTGATCAAAAACATTTTTTTTTTGCATTTCCTTAGATGAAAATTTAGTTAAAAATTTATTTTAAAATGAATTTCGCACGTTTTAGCGAACCTGGTAAATCTGAAATCTACTTTCGCTCCACAGGAGAGCGAAGAAATTCTTTAAGGAAAGAAGGAAATGTCGCACCAGGTGCTCCTCCTCCTCCTGTGTCATGGCAATCACGTGATCAACGGATATCGCCCTGAGGCCGATTGTGACGACGGGAGA
The DNA here is from genome assembly GCA_038380435.1 of Ryuthela nishihirai. NCBI lineage: Eukaryota > Metazoa > Arthropoda > Arachnida > Araneae > Heptathelidae > Ryuthela > Ryuthela nishihirai. The sequence continues at coordinate 118,365,602 of JAWZYU010000002.1, read as the reverse complement.
GGACGACAATCGCTTGGCAACAATGTCTGCAGTGCGCAAGAAACAAGAACGACGACGATTGTTTCGCATCCAACAGAAAAAGACGACAACGAATCAGGACACGAGGCGAAGGAAGAGGAGGAAGTGGAGGAAGTGGCCTTCGCAGCACATTGTTACCGAATCCTGCAGACGAGGAAAATCTCTCTCTTCGAGAATTTCAAAATAAGGAAAGGGTTTATCTTTTGCAATCAAAATATAAATCAGTATCTTTTTAAATCATTGTTTTTTCCCCTACTGTTTAATTTTATTGCCCTCCCATGGCCGAGTGGTTAGCGCGCTTGGCTACTGATCTAAGGGACCTGGGTTCGAGCCCCGGATAAGGCGTGGATGTATGTGTCGTTTTTCTGCTGAAGTCCTGATATCCTCTCGGACTTTCTACTATGACGTATAAACTGGCAGGCTCCTGTCAGACCTCTGTGGCAAGCAGCTGCTTGAGGGGGTATTTATTTATTAATTTTATTAGCTTGTTTTTTCTGAACGCACGAGCCAAAGATTTCATTTTTGTTGCCCATCCCAGGATTAAAAATTAATTTTAATTTGGAAAGATATGGATGGAATGCCAAGTGGTTAGCGCGCTTGGTTACTGATCTAAGGGGCCTGGGTTCGAGCCCCGGATAAGACATAGATGTATGTGTCGTCTTTCTGCTGCGGTCTTGCCATCCTCACAGACCTTCTACTATGGCGTATTAAAGTGACAGGGTTGGGTTGTTTTACCTCTGAGTGGCACTTTTTTTGCACACCATGTGCTAAATGGTCAGGTCACAAGGACCCCGAAGGTTCAGAGAAGGTTAGGGAAGGGGCCCACTGGAACTGCTGTTGGGAAACAGATGGTAGCCTCCCGTGAAGCCCATCCAGCGTGTTCTTTAACGTTGGGTTGTTTTACCTCTGAGCGGCACATTTTTGCACACCATGGGCTAAATGGCCAGGTCACAAGAACCCCGAAGGCTCAGTGAAGGTTGGGGAAGGGGATCCACTGGAACAGCTGTTGGGAGACAGATGGTAGCCTCCCGTGAAGGCCCTCCAGCGTGTTCTTTAACGTTGGGTTGTTTTACATCTGAGCGACACATTTTTGCACACCATGGGCTAAATGGCCAGGTCACAAGGACACCGACGGCTCAGAGAAGGTTGGGGAAGGGGACCAACTGGAACAGCTGTTGGGAGACAGATGGTAGCCTCCCGTCAAGGCCATCCAGCGTGTTTTTTAACGTTGGATTGTTTTACCTTGGAGTGGTACTTTTTTGCACACCATGGGCTAAATGGCCAGGTCACAAGGACCCCGAAGGCTGAGAGAAAGTTGGGGGAGGAGACCCACTGGAACAGCTGCTGGGAGACAGATGGTAGTCTCCCGTCAAGGCCATCCAGCGTGTTCTTTAACGTCGGGTTGTTTTACCTCTACGTGGGCAGGCCGGGGAGTTTTGCGGAGATAAATCTCAACGCTGACCCAAGTGGGACTCGAACCTGGGAACTACAGATAACGAGCCTGGCGCGCTACCGACTGAGCCACCCCCGCCCCTAAAGTTACAGTCTCCTGTCAGACCCCTCTGTGGCAAGCAGCTGCTTGAGGATGTATTTTTTATTGTATTACAATTCGCACTTTCGAAATCTCACAACTTCAACAGTGAAAATTTTTAAATAATTATTATTTTTACTATTATTATTTTATCACATACGGCAACTGAAACAACATTTCATTGTAACATCAAATGGCAAGTTCCGTAACAATGCTAAGCAACTTTTTGAACCCTGATTGTTCAGACTTTTAACTGCACACATGTAATTTATCGAGTCCAATTTACAAAATTAAACGAATATTGCAAACGATGTACAGTCGCTCAAAAAATTATCCGAACACTATGGTTGACTACAGAATTCAGAAAAAATATCTGGCAACGTTTTTTTAGAAATTAATGATCTGGCAACCTTTGTGTCACGTGACACGAAGGTTGCCAGATCACTAATTTCTTTAAAAAAAATTATTGCCAGATATTTTTTCTGAATTCTGTAATCAACCGTAGTGTTCGGATACTTTTATTAATATATACAGGGTGATTCAGAATTCATCATCAATATTTGGTGGGGAGGTAGGTAATAAGAAACGAAGGAGATTTCACATAGGAAAGCATGGGCGCATATGCCATGTAGTAGGGCAAAATGACCCCAGTTCAATGATGGAAAGAACACATAAGAAGGAAGTGGTAAGGAAAAAACATTTATTATCTTACATGTAACATTTCTTTGCATTGGTTGTACAGACTTACAAGAGGTGCTCGAACTGCCGACCATGTGCTAGAATGCATGACTCACAACGGCGTTGCATGGACAGCCGGACCCTGTGGAAGATGCCTGGCATTTCCCGGATGTTTGAGGCAGCAACTGATATGCGTGCTACAAGATCCATAGCACTATCAACAGGGGTCTCGTACACCATGTTTTTCATAGCACCCCATACAAAGAAATCGATTGGAGATAAATCCGGTGAACGTGGTGGCCAAGAAACCGGTCCACCGCGGCCAATCCATTGACCACCAAACTGTCTGCGTAGGTAAGCACGCACAGCATTTGCGAAATGTGCAGGAGCGCCGTCATGCTGGAACCACATTCGCAAATTCACCTTGTCGAATGACAACTGACTGCACGCGTCAAACAGCTGTGCTTCTGTATGAGAGGTGTGTACACACAGCGCCCTCTACACCACCATGCGTTCGTCTGCCCCCATACTTTCCTATGTGAAATCTCTTTCTTTTCTTATTCCCTTCCTCCCCACTAAATATTGATGATGAATTCTGAATCACCCTGTATAATGCGTATGAATATATAATGCAATGAATATGGATCGTGTGCAATTACCGTTCACAGCAAACTGGAGGGGTTGTGGTTAATGTTCACAGCACATTGGATCATGTGAGCTCACAAAAACCTGGATCGTGTGGGCCCACTCACAGAAATATTGAGCGTGTGCAGTTACCGTTCACAGCAAACTGGACCGTGTGCAGTTACCGTTCACAGCAAACTGGAGCGGTTGCGGTTAATGTTCACAGCACATTGGATCGTGTGAGCTCACAAAAACCTGGATCGTGTAGGCTCACTTACAGAAATATTGAGCGTGTGCAGTTACCGTTCACAGCAAACTGGAGCGTGTGCAGTTACCGTTCACAGCAAACTGGAGCGGTTGTGGTTAATGTTCACAGCACATTGGATCGTGTGAGCTCACAAAAACCTGGATCGTGTGGGCCCACTCACGGAAATATTGAGCGTGTGCAGTTACCGTTCACAGCAAACTGGAGCGTGTGCAGTAACTGCACACGCTCCAGTTTGCTGTGAACGGTAACTGGAACGTGTACAGTTGCTGTACACGCTCCAGATATTTTTCCTGAATTCTGTAATCACGTGATACGAAGGTTGCCAGATCACTAATTTCTAAAAAAATCGTTGCCAGATATGTTTTCTGAATTCTGTAGTCAACCGTAATGTTCGGATATTTTTTTGAGCGACTGTACTTGTGTTAAAAATTGTCGCCGTAGGCCGCGAGGCCAAATGGATTTTGCATCGGCAACAATCACTTGTCCCATTACCACCAGGGGTGGTAACACAGATGCAAAAAATGAGTCATCGAATGAAAGATGTCCGTAAATTCTCACTTGTAGGTTAAAAAAAAACTGGCGAAAAATGGAAGTCATTGTTGTTGTTCATTTTTTATTTCATACGCTTTTTTTATATACCTGATACATTTCCGTTTTTTACAAGAATTAATACTCTAGGAGTTGGAAAGGAAGTAGGTCCCCCTCCTCCCGCGACCTTCTCTGACCCTCGGGGTCCTTGTGACCTGCCTATTTAGCCCATTGTGTGCAAAAAAATGCTTCTCAGAGGTAAAAACAATCCAATTTGTTTCTCAATTCGGTGCTAACGCCAACTGAATCTAGATGGCGTTAGCACCGAATTGAGCACTTAAAGATGACGACCGAAAGCATCCCACTGTGAGCATCCATCCTCCGACATAATCCCACCCACATACGAAAACCAATTGAGCGAAGATCTCAAGTCTTGAACCAGGTTAGTTCCGCACCGCAACACCCGCGCTATTTGGTCAGGTGACCTTCTGATAGCTAACCAACCAGAAATGACATCTCCTCCGCGGAGCGGATGCCTCACGAGCGACGCTTGTTCTTTTTCCTCTCCATCTTCGCAGACGGCGATTTTCCGCGTTACTGGGTTCAAGAGTTTTGCACCCACGTCGAGGATCCATCATCAGAAACGGGGGTGTCTTACGTCACTTCCGTCATTACTTTCATTAATAGCACATCCCCCCCCCTCCCTAAAATTGATTGCAATGGCAATATTGACGGATCCGGGGCCGGATTTAGGGGGCAAGGGGTCATGACACTAAAGGGATGTAAGGGCAAAAAAATTGTTTAATTTATTTATATTTCACGCTTTTTTCGTATTTCATGTGTTTTCAAGAATTTTTTGACATACAAAAAGGGGAAAAAAGGAGAGGAAATGTTATTTTGCACTGAAAATCGAGTCTCTTTCAGCCCCCACCCCACCCCCCATTTCGATGGGGGGTGGGGGGGGCTGAAATTTTTCCAGAAATTTTTCCAGAATTCTATCATCATGGCTGATCATAGAATTCTGGAAAAATATCTGGCACGATTTTTTTTAGAAATTAGTGATTTGGCAACCTTCGTGTCACGTGACATGGCTGATCATAGAATTCTGAAAAAATATCTGGCAACGATTCTTCTTCTTTTTTAGAAATTAGTGATCTGGCAACCTTCGTGTCACGTGACATGGCTCATCATAGAATTCTGAAAAAATATCTGGCAACGATTCTTTTTTTTAGAAATTAGTGATTTGGCAACCTTCGTGTCACGTGACATGGCTGATCATAGAATTCAGAAAAAATATCTGGCAACGTTTCTTTTTTTTTTAGAAATTAGTGATTTGGCAACCTTCGTGTCACGTGACATGGCTGATCATAGAATTCAGAAAAAATATCTGGCAACGATTCTTCTTTTTTTTAGAAATTAGTGATCTGACAACCTTCGTGTCACGTGACATGGCTCATCACAGAATTCTGAAAAAATATCTGGCAACGATTCTTTTTTTTAGAAATTAGTGATTTGGCAACCTTCGTGTCACGTGACATGGCTGATCATAGAATTCAGAAAAAATATCTGGCAACGATTCTTTTTTTAGAAATTAGTGATTTGGCAACCTTCGTGTCACGTGACATGGCTGATCATAGAATTCAGAAAAAATATCTGGCAACGTTTCTTCTTCTTCTTCTTTTTAGAAATTAGCGATCTGGCAACCTTCGTGTCACGTGACATGGCTCATCATAGAATTCTGGAAAAATATCTGGCAACGATTCTTTTTTTTAGAAATTAGTGATTTGGCAACCTTCGTGTCACGTGACATGGCTGATCATAGAATTCAGAAAAAATATCTGGCAACGTTTCTTTTTTTTAGAAATTAGTGATTTGGCAACCTTCGTGTCACGTGACATGGCTGATCATAGAATTCAGAAAAAATATCTGGCAACGATTCTTCTTCTTTTTAGAAATTAGCGATCTGGCAACCTTCGTGTCACGTGACATGGCTCATCATAGAATTCTGGAAAAATATCTGGCAACGATTCTTCTTTTTTTAGAAATTAGTGATCTGACAACCTTCGTGTCACGTGACATGGCTCATCACAGAATTCTGAAAAAATATCTGGCAACGATTTTTTTTAGAAATTAGTGATTTGGCAACCTTCGTGTCACGTGACATGGCTGATCATAGAATTCAGAAAAATATCTGGCAACGTTTCTTCTTCTTCTTCTTTTCAGAAATTAGCGATCTGGCAACCTTCGTGTCACGTGACATGGCTCATCATAGAATTCTGGAAAAATATCTGGCAACGATTCTTTTTTTTAGAAATTAGTGATTTGGCAACCTTCGTGTCACGTGACATGGCTGATCATAGAATTCAGAAAAAATATCTGGCAACGTTTCTTCTTCTTCTTCTTCTTTTTAGAAATTAGCGATCTGGCAACCTTCATGTCACGTGACATGGCTCATCATAGAATTCTGGAAAAATATCTGGCAACGATTCTTTTTTTTAGAAATTAGTGATTTGGCAACCTTCGTGTCACGTGACATGGCTGATCATAGAATTCAGAAAAAATATCTGGCAACGTTTCTTTTTTTTAGAAATTAGTGATTTGGCAACCTTCGTGTCACGTGACATGGCTGATCATAGAATTCAGAAAAAATATCTGGCAACGATTCTTCTTCTTTTTAGAAATTAGCGATCTGGCAACCTTCATGTCACGTGACATGGCTCATCATAGAATTCTGGAAAAATATCTGGCAACGATTCTTTTTTTTAGAAATTAGTGATTTGGCAACCTTCGTGTCACGTGACATGGCTGATCATAGAATTCAGAAAAAATATCTGGCAACGTTTCTTTTTTTTAGAAATTAGTGATTTGGCAACCTTCGTGTCACGTGACATGGCTGATCATAGAATTCTGAAAAAATATCTGGCAACGATTCTTCTTCTTCTTCTTTTTAGAAATTAGCGATCTGGCAACCTTCGTGTCACGTGACATGGCTCATCATAGAATTCTGAAAAAATATCTGGCAACGATTTTTTTTTAGAAATTAGTGATCTGGCAACCTTCGTGTCACGAGACACGAAGGTTGGCAGATCATTAATTTCTAAAAAAAATCATTGCCAGATATTTTTTCTGAATAGTGTAATCAACCATAAATAAAAATAATGCTTCACGGAAATATATAAATGAAAACGTGTCTGAAATTCATCGGAAAATCTTCGAGCTGCGGTACTCGTCGACTCCCGAGACGGCATCGCAACGAGGAAGTTACCGGTAAAGTACGATCGTCTTTGTATGTGCCACGTTTTTCGCGCAATCTTCGTTTGTGGGTACAATCTCTTTGTTTCCTATCTCCTTTAAACAGTCTTTTCGAGACTATTTCAATTCTTTATTTCTTGTCCTCTTTAAACAGTCTTTTCGAGACTATTTCATTTCATTTCAATTCTTTATTTCAACATGTCTTTGCTGAAGGATACCCGTTTACAAAACTCCTTTCGTTTCTACCTTCAGGACACCAGTATTAAAGAAGTAATCAGCGAACTTCAGGCCTATTTTCATGATGTAAATTCAATTCTTGTGGCGCAAGAAATCTCACGGTCAGTTGCTATTTTCACACTTTCTTCTTCTGAGGCTAGTGAGAAATTAATTCAGCTCTCCTCTCTGCTGATTAATGGGAAAGAAATTTCTTTTCAATATCTTGGCTCCTCCTCCAAACGTGTAGTCATTTCAAAATTACCCTTCTTTATTACCAATGAGTGTGCCATCCCGTGGCCGAGTGGTTAGCGCGCTTGGCTAATGATCTACGGGACCTGGGTTCGAGTCCTGGGTAAGGCATGGATGTATGTGTCGTTTTTCTGCTGAGGTCCTGCCATCCTCTCAGATCTTCTACTGTGGCATATAAACTGACAGGCTCCTGTCAGACCTCTGTGGCAAGCAGCTGCTTGAGGGGGTATTTATTTATTTTTATTTATTACCAATGATGATATTACCCAAGTACTCGCAGAATTTGGCTCAATCAAGGATATCTCATATGAATTTTACACTGAAGAAAACTTCCATTCCATTAAAACAGGTAATAGAATTTTAACAATTGATTTGGAAACTCATATCCCCAACTTTCTTTCAATCGCTGGATATACCGCCACGATCTCTTATCCTGGTGTCATTAAACTTTGCAGGAGATGCAAATCTCGTGGCCATCTTGCGGCTTCCTGCCCTGCTTTTAATTCTTCGACTTATGCCTCTCGGCTCTCAAACTCGTCTAAAAAATCTCCAAATGAACCCACCAAGGACTTACCGACAACCACATCAAAATTAAATCCCCCATCTACGGATAATCTCACTACCCCCCCCCCCCCCCCTTGACATTAAAACTTCAACTGATGCAACTAATCTCTATTTCTCCGGTTTATTCCCTTCCTCTTCTGACCAAACTTCGACTCCCTGCACTCCAGTCCCTACATCATATCAAGAACTTGATTTCTCTATCCCCTCAGACACTGGTAAATTTACCAAGCCAATTGATGCTCTCATCTTCAATAACCCTGATCAAACATTCAACCAAGATGAAACCCAAGAACTTATTATCAACTTCTTAAAGCACATCGCTACTCACGAAGTAAATCAACTAAAACATACCCCGGAAAATATCCTGATCCTGAAACATGCTATGCAACCAAATAAAAAAGTTAAACCTGGATATAGTGAATTCTTTAATTCTATTGCCAACTCATACCGATCCTACCAACCATGGGATATATTACATCAGTGCGCTCATTATTTCCCATATTTTTAAGCCCATGGAAATGATAAGCTTTTGAATAAAATTTTCGCTGACTTCCTCCAAAATCCTTACTTCACCGGAATTCCCACTCCCTAAATTCTTTCCCTTTTGGTTTACTATTCCGATTTTTTCTACCTTTCCTGCCATTCCGCCTGTAGTTATTGTTTTCGCTTTTTGAATTTGTATTTGTATTTACAATATGTAATATACCCATTTGTATTTGTATTTACAATATGTAAATATAGCGACTTGTAGTTTTTTGTTTTCCTCTTTGAGGAGCTCCGATCTTTCTTTTCTCCATCTAATTTAAACTACCTTCGAGCGAAACCTTTCGCGTCGGTTCCTGTAACCGAGTAGTTTTTTAATGTGGCTCTGCTCACCCCATTCATCTATCTATCCGTTAAGGCAGATATGGGTCTTTCTGTACCCGGCGCTGCAGCAGTCACTTTAAGACCTAAGACCCAAGACCTAAATAAAATAATAAATAATAAATACCCCCTCAAGCAGCTGCTTGCCACAGAGGTCTGACAGGCATAGCGTTCGGATATTTTTTTGAGCGACTCTACCTAAACTTATTCATCTCAAGAAAGAATTACAATAAAAGAATAAGCTAAATATGTGTGAATATTAAATTTTCGTTTCGTATTTAGGGGTATACACTTTAACATCCTGCATTTTTCTGGGTCTAAGAATCTCGGAAAAAAAAATTTTTTTCGGGTCGCCAGAAAATGGTTTCTTTTTTTAAATCTCGCCAAAGGATAATACGGAGACTTTTTTTTTCATATAAAAAAGAAAAACGATGGTCATTAGGTAACTATGGTGACGATCCCTCTCTGCCACGTGCCGGTAGCCACGGCCAGTCGACAATATTTACTGATTGCGACGACCAAGCGACGTTGGAGAGGGGGATGGGGAGGGGCACGGACTGACCGGCGCGATCATCAAAAAGATGAGGCTCTCGGAAGTCGAAGAGGAGGAGGAGGATGATAACCGAGCGATTTCAAGAGCACGATGTTAAGCACGTGCAGATCTTTTTTACCCTCTCTGAATAGGGTCAGCGATTCCATCTTCCCACCCCAGGTGAATGCATTCCCCCCTCCCCCCTCCCCTGTCGATCAGTTAAATCCCAGCTCCGCAGATGAGAGCGTGGTGACGGATGTTTCCAATGTTCGGAATGGATGACTTTCTTTTTTCCAAGCGAAAAATCGTTTCTGCATTGCGAGACGAAAATTCCTTTCTTCGCTGACGGAAGATGGCGACGAAGCGCGTGCGCATTGCGGCGCAACATTCCCGAGAGCTGATTGTTCACAGCCGATATCCGCCAATGAGGACGACAATGGCACGAGAACGAAACAATCAAGATGTCAGAATGCCGACGGACAATGAATGACGTCACGGGGTGACAATGAGGAGAAAAGAGAACGGGGGGCGACCATCGCCATTGTTGTCTTTATTTCGAAATCGTCTGCTGCAAAAACCAAACAATTCTCGAGTAAATAAGTTTTTTTTACTTTATTTTTTTTGAAGGGGGCATTGAGGGAGGCGTGATTGTTAATAATAACATTCTTCCCTACAATTCTCCCTACAATATGTAATTATAGCACCCAGACAGTATTTGTTTAAAGGGGGGGGGGGATTGGGGAAGAAGCATGGAAAAAATCGAAGGAGTGAAAAATTTTTTCATAAAATGCATGGCATAGAAAAATAAAGGATTAATAGCAAATTAATAATTCATTTGTAATATTTTCATTTTTCGTTGGGTTGGGTTGTTTTACCTCTGAGCGGCACTTTTTTGCACACCATGGGCTAAATGGTCAGGTCACAAGGACCCCGAAGGCTAAGAGAAGGTTGGGGGAGGGGACCCACTGGAACAGCTGTTGGGAGACAGATGGTAGCCTCCCGTCAAGGCCATCCAGCGTGTTCTTTAACGTTGGGTTGTTTTACCTCTGAGTGGCACTTCTTTGCACACAATGGGCTAAATGGTCAGGTCACAAGGACCCCGAAGGCTCAGAGAAGGTTGGGGGAGGGGACCCACTGGAACAGCTGTTGGGAGACAGATGGTAGCCTCCCGTCAAGGCCATCCAGCGTGTTCTTTAACGTTGGGTTGTTTTACCTCTGAGTGGCACTTCTTTGCACACCATGGGCTAAATGGTCAGGTCACAAGGACCCCGAAGGCTCAGAGAAGGTTGGGGAGGGGATCCACTGGAACAGCTGTTGGGAGACAGATGGTAGTCTCCCGTCAAGGCCATCCAGCGTGTTCTTTAACGTGCACAGGGTATGTCTCTTCCGCACACGGGGCCACGGCTTAACGTCCCATCCGACGGACGGCGGCCTTTCCAAGCCCATCGGTGTCCCCTACTGACCGTGGGAAGGGCGAGGAATTTTGCGGAGATCAGGACAGATACGCTTGGAGAATTAAACTGCGCGGTCTGGTTGGACCTCCGTAGCCCATGGCTGCTTGAGGATGATGATTATGATGAAATCTCAAAGGTTACCCAACTGGGACTCGAACCTGGGAACTACAGATTACGAGCCTGGCGCGCTACCGACTGAGCCACCCCCCCCCCCCCCCCCCCGCCCCTCCTGTACAGAAGGAATGACAGATCAGTCGCCTGTTGCTCAACCAGGGAGGACCCATAATGCACCTGTGAAGTGGGGGAGGGAGGGCTAACATCATCTAGAACTCAAATCGTAACAACAAATGCGCAGTCTCTCCACTTAACCAATCATATTGCCAAAACTGACCCCCCCTCCTCCTTATCCAATATGCAAGGTTCGGAGAGTATTATAAAAAAAAGCCTCCCATTCATATGTAACGACGGGCCCGGGTAGATTCAATTTATGGGGCTATAAATATCGTCTCCCCAGCTGGTTGGCAGGTCTGAATAATACATGTGGCATTAGAAGTTCCTGTTAATCCGAGTCCTAAACATGTCAGACTGCACTTCGCCCCCCCCCCCCCCCCCAAAAAAAAAAAACTACTCTGCCTACAGTCGCTCAAAAAATATCTTCGGGCTATTTAACTTATTTTATTAATAAATATTAATATTATTTTATTTAACCTGGCCCATTTAGCCCACTGTGTAGCTAAGAGGTAAAGCAACCCTTTCAAACAGCTGGGTCAGCGTTCAGATTTATCTCCGCAAAATTCCCCGCTCTGCCTACGGTCAGTAGGGGACACCGATGGGCTTGGAAATGCCGCCGTCCGTCGGATGGGACGTTAAGCCGTGGCTCCGTGTGCGGGAGAGCCATACCCTATGCACGTTAAAGAACACGCTGGATGGCCTTGACGGGAGGCTACCATCTGTCTCCCAACAGCTTTTCCAGTGGGTCCCCTCCCCCAACCTTCTCTGAGCCTTCGGGGTCCATGTGACCTGGCCATTTAGCCCATGGTGTGCAAAAAAGTGCCGCTCAGAGGTAAAACAACCCAACGTTAAAGAACACGCTGTATGACCTTGACGGGAGGCTACCATCTGTCTCCCAACAGCTGTTCCAGTGGGTCCCCTCCACCAACCTTCTCTGAGCTTTCGGGGTCCTTCTGACCTGGCCATTTAGCCCATGGTGTACGAAAAAGTGCCGCTCAGAGGTAAAACAACCCAACGTTAAAGAACACGCTGGATGGCCTTGACGGGAGGCTACCATCTGTCTCCCAACAGCTGTTCCAGTGGGTCCCCTCCACCAACTTTCTCTGAGCTTTCGGGGTCCTTGTGACCTGGCCATTTAGCCCATGGTGTACAAAAAAGTGCCGCTCAGAGGTAAAACAACCCAACTTTAAAGAACATGCTGGATGGCCTTGACGGGAGGCTACCATCTGTCTCCCAACAGCTGTTCCAGTGGGTCCCCTCCCCCAATCTTCTCTGAGCCTTCGGGGTCCTTGTGACCTGGCCATTTAGCCCATGGTGTGCACAAAAGTGTCACTGAGAAGTAAAACAACCCAACCCAAACCTTTCAAAATGTCATCTTACTAAAAATCGCATGCGACTGCCAAGGAGCGAAGTGATAGAGACGAAGTGACGTGACGTCAGACCACTTAATGAAGCTCGCATTGAAATCCAGTCTGAGTGGAGATGTTGCAGAAGAAACGGTGGGATTGTGCACGAGGAGAGAGAGAGAGATCAGGCGCAGGGATGTTGCGGAACCAGAAGGACATTTCTCTCCAGATGGGAGGGACGATAGCAAATGGAGTTCCCGGATGTCGGTGGCTACCTAAGAGGAAGTGGAGCCCGGCTTCCTCGTGCGCACCTGGCACCAGCTTCCGATGGGGAATCGAGGAGGGATGACGTCATAGGAAGGAAAACCGCAGGAAGAAGACGAAGAGGAGGAAAAAACAATGAAGACGACCACTTGAATTGTTTCATCTTGAAAACTTTTTTTTCGTTTGGATGATGGCTACGTAATGGTTTCGATCGCCAGGCCACCAAGGCCCCTCAATGCAGGATGCGGGGAGAAGGATGCGGGGAGAAGGATGCGGGGAGAAGGACCTCTGACCAGGGGCTACATGAACTGATCACAAAGACCTTGTGAAGGCTCAGAGAAGGTTGGGGGAAGGGACCCACTGGAACAGCTGTTGGGAGACAGATGGTAGCCTCCCGTCAAGGCCATCCAGCGTGTTCTTTAACGTCGGGTTGTTTTACCTCTCAGCGACACTTTTTTGCACACTATGGGCTAAATGGCCAGGTCACAAAGACCCCGTAGGCTCAGAAAAGGTTGGGGGAGGGGACCCACTGGATCAGCTGTTGGGAGACAGATGGTACCCTCCCGTCAAGGCCATCCAGCGTGTTCTTTAACGTTGTGTTGTTTTACCTCTGAGCGACACTTTTTTGAACACCATGGGCTAAATGACAGGTCACAAGGACCCCGAAGGCTCGGAGAAGGTTGGGGGAGGGGACCCACTGGAACAGTTGTTGGGAGACAGATCTACCATCTGTCATCCAACACGCTGGATGTCCTGTTAAGGCCATCCAGCGTGTTCTTTAACGTACACAGGCACGGCTCTTAGGCACATTGGGGCAACGTCTTAACGTCCCATCCGACGGACGGCGGCCTTTTTAAGGCCATCAGTATTGATACAGTTGAGTCTGAGAGCTATCGGAGAAAAAAAAATACAATACAGAAAATCTGTGAAGAATGCGAGAAGTCAACAGACCCACCAGATACGGGATTGGAACCCAGATTCTTTCACTCCCCACTCAAGAACTGGAACCACTTGCCAACTCTGCTATTATTTTTTTTATTAATAAAGAAAAAACCTCTTCACGAATTATTTTTCACTTAGGGTCGATCTCCACGTGATGCACTTGCGAGACGACACTTACGTAAGATGGCATGTGACCTTCACATGCCCTTGGCCCTAAGACTACGGAGGAGGAGGAGGAGCAAGATGTGTGGGTGGGGGGAGACAATCAGTCAGCCAATTTACGAAAGGGAGATTGTTTTCTTGATGTCCATTCTCCTTTGACCCAATCAGAGATCCCCTCTCCCCCCAGCCCCACCCCCACCCCCCATGTCATGGCTCAGAGAGAATCCCTAACAAGATTTAATGGCGCGTATCTGGATGCGCAAGTTCCTTTCCATCACCAGGAGCAAACGGTCTCACCATCCCCAAGGGATGTTGTCACCATAGCAGCTAGCTATCACTTTACCACCTTCGCCCACCACTTATTAAGGGAGAGGATGGAGAGAAACAAAAGCTGATTGGCTTACCGAGGGCGGGGGGGGGAGAGAGAGGAGGATGGTTAAAGATGAGGCAAATAAGAGGGAGAAGGGGGAGAGGGTGAAAGTGTTTCTGGCATCAACAATGCCGGAAGCAGCAAGGACAAGAAAAAGGCCAGGCTAGCTACTTAACTTCCGTCGCACGAGGAAAGGATGAGGAGGCAAACAGATCTTGGGCATCACTGAAAGCCTTGCTCTGCTTCTTACAATCTGGGATGGAGGTGAATTTGATGCGGATGATGGATGCAGAGAGAAAGAGTCTGAATCTTTTTGTTTCTGACCCTGAGCTCATTGGGTTTCTAAAGAAGGGATGGAGCAAATTGGAGATTGTTAATGGCGGGAAATCTTAGCAGGAGCGTGGTGATGCGGGAAGAGGATCAAGATCAGCGATGGAACCTCCTTCCATTACAGCTGGGGAAGAGTGAATGGAGGGGAAGGTGACCTCATAATGAACTGAATGTTAAATTTTTTAAGAGATCGGAAGATTTTTCATTCCTCTATTATTTTTTTTATTTCCTCCGAAGATGGTCCGTACCTTACGTAACAATTCGATCATTTACTATTTCGCAGGCTGCGCGAGAAGTGAGTAGAAATGTTTTTGGAACAAACTGATTGGTCAAATTATAAAGTCCTCCGAAGATCTGAACTTTTTTTCTTTACGAAAAGATATATATATTCAGTTGAATACCAGACGTGATATTCATTTTTTTAACAATGGCCACTCTGGACAACAATGGCATGTTAATTAATAACAATTATCAATTAATGGACCAACAATGACTTGTTAGATAATGAATAACAATAATTAACTTCCAAAATTTAACAAGCCATTGTTGCCGCCCCCCAAAAAACGATGTCGACCGGATAGCACTTCCCGAAACTCCATAGATTTAACATTTGCGGACATGGAAAAAAATTCTGATTATGTATAAATTTGAAAGTTGGGTTGTTTT